>OX243817.1:21484622-22042122 GCA_945859605.1 Lumbricus rubellus
GGCGCTTGGCTACGCACTCAATGTGGCTGGTTACGTGGGAGATGCAGGCGATGCACTCAACAACATGGAAGATTCTGGAAGATTCTATCAGAACGGAATGAAATTTTCTACTCTGGACATGGACAATGACATGCATCCTGATAATTGCGCTGCTGAGTATTCTAGCGGTTTTTGGTTCAATCAGTGTTGTCATGCATGTCTTAATTGCGTGTACGGCGCTCCCCAGTTCTACTGGTTAAGTTTGGCGGAGCTTAGACTAGTCACTACGTCTCAACTTCAGGCGAGCCGAATGATGATAAAAGCCGTTTAGGGTGCCTCGAACTCTGCTGCTGGTTTGTAAGGTTTAAAACCGACCATCTATTTTGCTTACACAGTACACTTTTCATAGGCCTTAGTCGCTCTTGAATTCGAAGACCTTCAACTACAAGATCTGCGTTAAAGTTAAGCGCATATGCAAATTATGGATTCACATTACTAAGACGTGGGTAGTACTTAAATCAAGTTCTCAGTAGGCTAATTATGTTGGAATGTCTTAACTAGATGTTGACGTTTTGATTATATACTGTTGCGCTTTGTACAACATTTTAAAAATAATTTCCAAGAAGTCATATCGCGCAAATGTTTCCCTCGTTAGAAGTAAGCACGGAGACAGGCGATGCAAAGATCCTCTCTTCGATTGAGGAGTGAAATAACTTAAGAAAGGCAGGGCCATCTTATCCAGTAGGCACAGTAGGCACTGTGCCTAGGGCCTACGAACTTTTAGGGGCCTACGAAATCCTGAGAAAAAAATATTAAAATATAAATGCAGTGATTGGTCAATGACCGGGAAAAAAACAGAAAACGAAAACTTTCTAACTTTTTGCAAGGCTAGAGTTAGCCAATGAAACAGTAACATTAGTTAGAGTTTAGACCGAAGCATGGTGTAAGAAGGGATGGTGTGCGCACTTGGCTAAAATTTGTGGCTCAAGTCGCTAGATGGCGCAGCATGCAACAGTTGATGGACCTCGCCCATGAGCCTAATGGAATTTCATGATATTGTATGGCATATATACTTATACTCCTTCACTGTATGTCCGTTCCTTAGTGCCAGTCTCATGTCTGGACGAAGGTCGAGGGCGACACAAATTATCTTTGCTATGTTCTGTTCCATCTACTCTTTGTTTCCTTTTCTCTTGTGTTCCGTGTTCTCTGTTCCATGTGATGTTATTGTGTTCCCTGTGTTCCAATGTTTTCTATGTCCTCTGACCTTGATGTTCATATCGATGTTCCGTGTTCCCTTATTCTCTGTGATGTGCCTTCTGTTCCCTGTTAATTGATGTTCCGTGTTCCTTGTTCCCTGTGAAATTCCAGGTTCCTTATGTTCCATGCTCCTTAATTGTTTATATTCCTTATGTTCCACGGTCCTTGTTGTTTGTTTCGCGTCCTTTGTTTTCTTATATGTCGCTGGTGTTGAATGTGATGTTCCTGGTGTTCCTTGGTGGATCCCTGTTTCTTATGTTCCACAGTCGTTGTTACATATTCCGCGTTCCATGTTGCTTACCTGTAATATTTTTTATGTTTATCCTGATGATTCATGTTCCTTTTGTTCCACGGCCCTTGTTGCGTGTTTTGCGTTCCTTGTTCCTTAATATTTCTGATGTTCCCTCCGGTGTTCCATGTTCATTAAGCTCCACTGTTTTTGTTGCGTGTTCGCGTTCCGTATTTTGTATTGCCCCTGAAGTTCCTACGATGTTCCTTGTTTCCTATGTTACCTTGTGTTTCTTGTGTTCCTTATTCCTTGTTGCATATTTCTGGTTCCATGTTCCTTAATGTTTCTTGTGTTCCCTCTTATGTTCCTTGTTCCTTGCGTTCCACGGACCTTGTTGCGTGTTCCACATTCCGTGTTCTGTTTTCCAGCGAACGTTTCCTGATGTTCACTTGTTCCTTGTGTTCCACGTTCCTTGTTCCACATTCCGTGTTACATGTTTCTTAATGGTTCTGATCTTCCCTTTTATGTTCCATGTTCATTACGTTCCACGGACCATGTTGCGTGTTCCACATTCCGTGTTCTCTAATGTTTCTCATTTTCCCGTGATGTTCCAGGTTGTTTATGTTCCATGGTCCTTGTTGTATATTGCTTACGTTCCACGGTCCTTGTTGCTTGTTCCGCGTCCTTTTCTGATGTCTCTGGTGTCCCATGTGATGTTTCATGTTCCTTATGCTCTCTAATGCTCCCTGTTCTTTGCGTCCCCCATTCCTTGTTGTTCACTGATTCTAATTTCCTCTGATGTTCCATGTTCCGTATGTCACCTGATGGTCCATGTTCCGTGTGATCCAATTCCGGTTGCGCTTTCCGTGTTCCATGTTCTTTAATGTTTCCTCTTATGTTCCATGTTCCTAAATGTTTTTGATGTTTCCTCTTATGTTCCACGTTCCTGAATGTTTTTGATGCTTCCTCTGATGTTCCATGTTCCTTACGTTCTACAGTCCTTGTGGCGTGTTCCGGAATGCATGCATGTTCCGTGTTCCTCGTCCTATATTCCCATATTCTCTGAAGATTGTTATCTGTGATGCTTCATGTTCTTTACGTTCCACGTTCTTTGTTGTATAGTAGGCCTATGTTCCTAAGTGTTCCATGTGATGTTCCATGTTCCCTGCAATGTTACCTGATCCTCATCGCCACTAGTATGTTCCAAGTGATGTTCCCTGCTATGCTCCTGCACTCTCCTTGTCCCTATGTTACATGTTTCGAATGTTCCTTACTTCTTGCTCTATATTCCCTGTGCTGCATTCGCGCAACTCGCGACAGCAGCGCCACCTGCTGAACTAAAATAAGTGGGGCCAAAAACGTTGTATGGCCAATATAGGAAGTGCGCACACCATCCCTTCTTACACCATGGACCGAAGCGCCGCTAACCGAAATTCGAAAATCGGAAACCGGAAATACTACATTTAGCGGATATCGAAAATAAATAATTATTACAAAAAGTAGATTGAGATTTAAAATCAAAACTGAAATACGTTCACAAAACATGGTTTAGCATAATTTTAAGAAATAATGTAAATGTGTTGCAATTTGAATTAAAACAGAGTTGAGTCGGATATGCCCTAGGGGCCTACGAATAGATTAATATGCAAAAGTGCCTATAGGGCCTACGATGACCATAAGACGGCCCTGAAAAAAGGGACTACCGGTAACAGACAAATTGAATTGAATGACGAGAAATCAATCAGTAACAGTTATCCTACATAGGCTAATCGTAATCGTAATCCTCAAACTTCTAAAGCACCACTCGAAAAACCAAGCGCGGATCCCCAGCATATTCACGAGCGATGTGCTTAGTCAAAAAGGGGTGTCCGTAAAATGAACCCAGAGGACGTCCAGGTCGGCTGCCATAGGATCAAAGGTAGGAACAGCTACTAGCCTATATAGGGCGGATGTCGTCTGTGTCGAAAATTGGAAGCTGGAGGACCAGAAGAGACAGGGTAAGAGTTTTTGAAGAGGAGTGTCTTCACTTTCCATTGAAAAGCTCTATCTGTGATTGAAAGAGGAGACTGAAGAAGGTGGTGGGGTGTGATCAGTGGTGATGATGGTTGAGGACCTGAAAATGATCGGTATGAAATTTAACAAGCGAGCAATCTGAAATGATTAGGACACAGTCTGCATATAAGAGAGGGATCAACGGAATATTTTAGACCACTTAGAGTCATACATCACCACCTAGTGAATAAATCTTTGACCCTTGACGCTTCTGAACCCACAAGGATTCTCCAACTTCTATGTAACCCGTCTTAACACTCAAAACCTTAATTCGCAACCCAACAGATTTCCAGATAGACAAAATAATTAATTAGATAGAAACTGTTGCAAGACCTAAGGGACAATTCCTACAGCTGAACTTAGCTTAATTCAAAATCTCAATCGGATCTTATCGATTGAGTCCTTTCATTTCCGCAAACAACCAGTGATGTAGGACTCGAGTCCGGCAAAAGACTCGAGTCCGACTCGAGACCGATTTTCTGTGGACTCGGACTCGGACTTGGACTCGGACAGTCAGGACTCGGACTTGGACTCGGACTCGAAGCCATGGACTCGAAATTTGACTCGGTGACTCGGCTTCCAAGTCACGAAATTTTCCGTGAAACAGGCCATTGATTATTGACACAACCAATTTATACATTTCGTCTGCGTTCTTCATCACTGAACTCAAACAAAGGAGCCTTTGTAGCACACGGGTTTAAGACACATTGAAGTAATGTAACGGATGGCTGGGCACCGCTGATCACAGGGCGAGGGAAGTTAATTACAGGTGTATTTGGTGCATGGTGGGTGTGGGGTTACAGGAGGGACGATTGAAAATATTTGAACTTGAGCTTACACAAACATAACCACTAACCAGGCACCCATGACATGCATACGGTCGAAATCGAATTTGATATATTGACACCCAAGATCAATTGATTCTAAGAACCTTGATTGACACCTCAATAAACTGCATTAGTATGCTGATCAGATAGGACATCTATAGACTTCTAATATTCACGTGGATGTTTATGGATAAGACAAATGAGGATTGGATGTGTCCATTGGCTGTTTGTGGCTATTAGAACTTCTCTGATCTTGGAACTGGGCGCAGAGGTTTATTGACATCTCCATTAATAGATCAGATAGACTTAGGCCTACTACATAAGTTTGTCGATTGCATAATGCAGGCAGTGTCGTAGCACTTAGTTGGTCTGTGCTGGGGTATTGGAAGGCAGATTTTATTGACACAGTGGATGGACCCCATTTCCCCATACCACAGACTCCGAACATTTTACGCTACTTTAAAAGCAAAGGCATTGCTGATGGGTGCTATGGCAGTTTTGGCCGCAAATTTCAACATAAGAGTCTGCACAAGATGCGCCTGTTGAACTTGTGTATGGCAGTGGAAGAATTTTCATCCCTTTCATTTCGCCAGATTATGGAACAAAACTTATCTAATTCAGTATTTTAAAAGTTCAATTTAGATAAATTACATTAATTTTTTGCATATAATTAATTTTAGTATCGATATTTTTCTATGCCATAATAGGCGTATTAAGTGTTTCAGTGGATCTTGGTTTTACTGGACTCGGACTCGGACTTGGACTCGATCCTTCGTGACTCGGACTCGGACTCGGACTCGAACCCCTTTGGACTCGGACTCGACTCGGACTCGGCTTAGCCGGACTCGGACTCGGTCTCGGACTCGGCTCAGGTGGACTCGACTACATCACTGCAAACAACCGGGAGATAGATGCAAATTACACATTTTTAGTTTCGTGAAAGAAGATAGTACGACATTGGAAATAGGTTTTGGACCTTTGGTCTTTGTTGCCGTAGGCGCTGTAAAAGAAATAATTCCATCATCATAGTCATTTTCGACCCCATAACGGCAGCGTTGGTTTTGTTTTGAACCACATTTCGATACAGAGGCAACAAATGAATTGCGTTCAAAGAGGTCTTACCGTCAGCAGCGGAGAATGGATGAGAGTGTCATATCGATTTGCATGCGCTGTGCCTGCGCACTGATGCATGCCCTACGCGGTATCCTCTTTCCCTTGTTCAAATTTATTTAGCGCTTCAACTGGCCGTATATGGCACCGTTCTTAATGTAACTATTTTTGCCGCTTCCAGACTTCCGTTATCCTCTTTTTTTATCACGGTCTATGGATTTGGTCCAAACGTACGGCTCCAAACTTCCTCAGTGTCTTTGTTATTTAATTTGTATGATTCCAGTTTATTTTTCATCACAGTTTATTATTAGGCTATATTTGAACGTAGAAGGTCATATTCCTACTTTCAGGTCTAATATAATTTTGCTGGAATTGTCACCAAAATCTCCGTTTTTGTAGTAAACCGTTAAGGCGATGCGATCTCCAGTTGCCAAAACCTATTCATTTATATAATGTGCAGAAGAGATAGGCTACCTTCAGCGCTTGCAAATTTTACACAGCTAGCGTATATATATATATATAATTATATATATATATATACATAATATATATGCCTACTTGCCTAGTCAGTCACAATTTATTGTATCAAAACAACCGCTGCTGTAAACATTAAACAAAGCAAGAGATTTCTGGCATTTCTTAGGATTTTCTCTACGAAAATATTCTTGATTATTGAATTCGTTTATCGTTTTAGAAATAATAATTCTGTGTAAAGTCGACTTTATTGATGTCAATGAAGACTTTGCCTTTATGACTGCACAACTGCACAAATTCATTTACAACTGCACATTTTGTGAAGAACTACACGTTAAAAAAGCTCTGCTATGCACCCAATCCGCTCCACCATATCATGCCACGGTCTCACTATTTCTCGATCTCAAGTCATTCGACACTGCATCAGCTCCTGGAACCATGTTCCCTCTTGATGTTTCGAAACATTATTGGTTCCTTTACCATCAGTGCCAATCACTCACCAAGAACTTCAGAATTCTCTCCCAATGACACTTCAGGCTTTCCATTCAAAATGAAATCCTACTTCTACCAAGCCTCATCTGATTTTCCGAGATCAAGTTCTCGACCGAACGGCATCGACATAAACAGCCATGGGCGGAGTTTATCAGGGGCTAGGGGAGGGGCTAAGCCCCCCCCCAAGAAGGCCCAGATTCAACTTTTTAACCATGAACAGAACGAAAACCAAACTCTACCCATGTAAACAGCTACTAAGATGTCGTTCGGATCTCAAGTTCGAAGGAACCCTTTACTTGCTCAGCGCTCGTGAATAAGCTGGTGCCATGCGTCTAGTTTTCGAGAGGTGCCTTAGAAGTTTGGAAATAATGATTACGCTGGTTGCTATGAACTCGTTTGCACTTGCGAAACAAAATGGCGCCCGTTTCAGGCGAACAATGACCATGTAGGAAACCATTTGCAACACAGACAATGGAGTTTGACAAAATCATTTGTAACAACAACTCTGGCGTCGGCTTTCATCGTCACATAAGCTTGCATTATTAATTTTATGTAGCAGATCCAGCGTCGAAGACTTTTGTTGACTGCATGCACACGGAAAAGCTGGTGATGCGCCCTTACACAATGTGCTGCAGTTCCATCCAATCTGCATATATTAATGAGATTTGCTGAAAGAACCTTTTCAATCTGATAGTCATACAAATGGGCGAGTTGCCTTTTCAATAAAACATCAATACAAATGCCGTTAAAATATGCAGGCGACAGCTATTGAGCAAAATTTGATCAATAGCTGTCCATTTGATGGCGACATGATCCCCTCCTCATAATAAGCTTAGGCCTGCATGTTAGTATTCCTCTTCTAAACTTTATATTAGACTGGTACCTCGAATCTGAAGCACAAGTAGGTTAGTAACTGTGAAACAGATTGCACTGCGTTGTACATCTTGTAGGTCCTCAAAAGAAAATGATGTCATTCACGCTAGGCATGATTTTCTGTTTTGCTGTTGCAATGCTCAGCGTTTCCTACGCCGTAGTAATAGAAGTACGTGAGTTTAAAGTGGCAGAAGTTCCGCCTGGATCAGAGCTATGCGCTCTTGATGCACCTTCCGCTTCTCTATCCTTGATCTCCGTTCTGGACTGTGCTCTCGAATGTCAACGATCCGGTTACTGCGAGAACTTCAACTACAACAATGTGAACAACACTTGCGACATCTTCTTCAAGCGACCAAAATGCTATGGCCCGTCTTCTTCGTGCATCCATTACCAGGTGCAGTTATACCATGTTAGACTATTTTATAACCAATGTTTTTGTGAACATTCACGCTTACTAATGAATATTTGAACAAAAGGACGACTGGGTGATTGTTATTAATTCGCTAGAAATCTGATGTGCACAGGCCTCAGCATGATGATGATGATGATGATGATAATGATGATGACAATGATGATGATGATGATGATGATGATGATGATGAGGATGATGATGACGATGATGATGATGATGATGATAATTTATTGTGTCTTTAATGATTATATTTATGTTTTCAGGCTCAGTCAGATCAACCTTACACAGGTTAAGTAGAACATGTTTATCTTCATTTCTGTTAATGACCGTATAATTAGGCTATAGACCCATTTTGGAACTATGAAAATAAATAGTAAATATTCATCGATTTTTACAATTCAAACACCATTTTGATCCCGACATATTTGTCTAACACTGGTGAGAATATCAAAGTTCTTTTCACAACAATGACGTCATAGTGACGTTATTTGCATCAATATTCATTTAGCATGTCAATCATGCATGTTTTCTGTTGGTTTATTGGTTCTTGTTAAAACGGAAATCTATTTAATAAAACTAGGATTGAAAATAAATGCAACTTATTAAAGGGATTGTCTGCTCTATGAAAAAAGTGGTGCCTGATATACGGGAATGTTCGGAACAATAGCCTACACATTTCAATAAAATGTTGCTTCAGCTCCCTGAGTTCGTCAATCTGTTGAACTGTTGACTAAGGATACTCGGAATTTCATTGGTCTTAATCTTTGGCCGCTAAACGGCCGCCCGCTTAAATCCGGCTGATAAAAAGATTTGGAAACTGATGGAGGAGAAGGTGTACAAGACAAGGATAAACGACATTGAAGAACTGAGTGAGCGAATTGTGGTAATGCCTGGGAGGATTTTGATCAGCTGGTTATCGATGCTGCTGCTGGCTATTAGCGCGACCATTTTGAAGCTTGCGTTGAGGCCGAACGTCGATGCTTTGAGCACAAATTGCAGTTTGACTGTCTGACATAATTCAGATATATGAAAAAACTAACATTTATTATTGATAAATGTCATCTTAAAAATATTGAAATTTTAGATAATTTTGTGCATTTATAAGCTCTTAAATTTGAATGTTGATGCAAATGGCGTCATTATGACGTCATTATTGTGACTGGAACTTTTATATTTTCACAATTGTTAGACAAATAGATATGTTAGGCTAAAAGCGGTGTCTGAATTGTAAAAATCACGGAATATTTACTATTTATTTTCATATTTATAAAATGGGTCCCTTTTTCCGGACATAGTGTAGATTGCTTCAAAGTATTAAATGAAGCGCTTCAGTGGAGTAACTCGTTGAGAAGCGTGAATGGTTGAGACGTGGGCACGACCTCATGATAAGAATTATTTTCAGAGGAAGCGAAGAAAGAAGAGAGACTACTAGATCCAGTTGTAGAGCGAGCATAGAAGACAATCATGGGCGCAACCAAAAATTTTTCCTGGGGGGTGCTCAGAATTATTATTGTAAGCGCCGAAGGTGCGAAGCAGCGAGTGCCGAAGGCACGAAGCCAGTGCCGACTAGAGGGTCTGGGGGAGCGTCGTAAGCTCACCCAGCGGGGTCTGGGGCCGAGCCCCAGAAACCACCGCATTTTTTACTTTTGACATTGGCTAGAGCGCGTTCAGGCTCTTGTTTGCCAGCTGTATTTATGAGCGAAAAAGTCATGAAAACTTTTGAAAAACATGGTTTGGGGATTCAAATATGCTCTTTCCTATTTGTTTAGATGAGACAAAGGGTCTTAGGCCTATAGCTCGCGAGTGGTAGAATTAATAACCAGCGTTTAATCTAGCCCCTCCCCCATTAACCAGTGTTTTATCTAGTTTCTTATCTGGGAATCAAGGTTTATGGAAAAAGCGAGTATTCGACGGAAAATCTCCGAAGCACGTAGCACTGAGATGGCAGGGGCTTTGGGAAGAGGATGTGCCTATCCACAACAGAAATTTGCTAATTCCCTCACAGCAATGGCAGCATTTTAAGCTGTCATCTATTGCAAAATTGCTATACTTTTTCAGTGCTGATAAGACTGGCTTAAACTTTAATGAATTGCCTCACAATTACTTCAAAAATTTGTATTTGCACATTGCACCGTGACTTTTAAAGCTGTCATTTTTTAAACTTTCTCATGATTTTAGTGCTCAGAGACGTGATATACCTGATATGATTTCAGTAAATGACCCTCACATCGTTTAAGAATTAAAAAGATTGGCACACACTGTAATGGCAGCATTTTAGGCTGTCGTCTTAACAAAATAAAATTGTTCATTATGGATAAACAGTGGAAAACACTGCATACATTTAAAAAAATATTTATGACATATTGGAGGATATAGGCCTAAGCATCTCCGTCCTCTTACCACAAACTTTGTAGATTTAAAACTTCATACTGTTGCCTCACAATTAGGCCCTACTTAGGCTACGTCTCCGGTATCGCCCTAAATATCCGCCCATAACATTAAGCTATGCACATTATAACATCATGTAATAGAATCATAGTTATATTATAATAATAAATAATAAAATTGTAATTACATAGTAGGAAATAAGATAATGGTAGGGGCCTATAATATGGCAGTTTATGTAATGCAATATAATAAACAGCAAAAAAACTAGCCTACTCTCATTTTGTCAAATATTCTGAGGGAAAATTTTCATTCTGGACGCTTTCTCTGCTAGAAATGTCTAGATCAAACAAAGCTGAATAACTATATATTATTATAATTTGAAGGATAACAATTCTTAACTAGGCCTTAATAAAATAGCACACACGTTACTATGAATTATATCGTAACATATTATCAATAAATTGGTGATACACTGCAGTGTAATGTAAAGGCATATCACTAACGCTTTTAATTGATCACTAGGCGAATTCTCGAGACACAGGCAAACTCAGTTAGACCAGCTAAACATTGAAATCTGGTGCTTTATGAACCATGAATTTGACCAAGATCATAATACAGAAGAATGAAGGAATTTGCGTGTGTAATCTGAAAGACCGAAAGCCCCCCCTAACCCCCCCCCCCCTAAAAAAAAACTCATCGGGTTTGGAAAAATTGCGTGGGTCACCATTGTAGCCCTGGCTCAATCACCCCCCCCCCTTCCTAGTTGCGCCACTGAAGACAATCCATTCAGAGGGACAGAGGACACGGAAACAATTGAAGCAAAAGGCGGGACTGTTCTGTCACTGTTTTAGATGGTTAAACCAGAAGATCAAGTTTATTAGAGGTGCGAAGCGGACGCTGCGAGGAAGCTTAGTATGGCCAAAACACTTGTGGTTCCTGCAGTTGCGGAAAAATGCTGACAAGCACGAATACCGTCAGCATGAAGCTGACTCAAAGCAACACAGTCCACAGATGACCAGGAAAGTTGCCATAATTATAAGCAGAGATTGGCAACACAATGAAACCATGTGGACAGAAGCAAACATCGCCAGAGTCTTATTCACCAAACGCGAAAGATAAACGCAGGGCAACAGCTTATTCACGAGTGCTGCGCTTAATCAGTGGTGTCTCATAATTATAGGCCTACGAGTAGTTTTCAAATGATAAAAGGGGACTGTTAACCCTGCGAGTACCAGTGGGGTCAAAAATGACCCCAAGCCCAATTTGACTGTACACTGCGCAAAATCTGTTCGTGCAAATTTATTCAATATTTGTGACTTTAAAGATGTACCTAGTCTCTATCGAAATATCAATTAATATTTCCCTTATTTATCACCAGAGGGCGCTGGCAATCTTTTCTAGCATTGAGTACCATTGGGGTCATTTTTGACCCCAATAGCTTTTTTGAATACTTTCAATGGTAACCTTTGAAATAATTCATATTTATAATTTATAAATCCTTTCTATAGTATTACCTGAAGAAAATATGTGTTAGATATTAATTTATATACATATTGGGAGACCAGTAGGTAAGGAAAAAGAACGGAACCAAGGAGAACGTGTTGTGCTCGACCTAACACGAAATATGGCTGGTTCTGGACGAAATGTCACCACAGAAAACTTCTTCACAAGTTTCAGACTTGATCAAAAACTCGCTGAGAAACAAATGACTCTTCTGGTCACTATTTGAAAAAGCAGAAAGGAACTTCCGACTCATTTTGTTACCACGAAAGGTCGCGAAGACCTCACTTCCATGTTTGGCTTCCATGTCGATGCAGCACTGGTGTCGTACGGTCCAAAGAAAGGGAAAGTTGTAGTCCTGCTCAGCAGCATGCACAGTCAGGTAGAGATGAACAACAATATTCCATCAAAGAAGGCAATTATGGGCTACAATTCATCGAAGGGTGGAGTAGACACCGCTAATCAGATGCTGTAGCCTAAACTGTAACTGCAGTGACCGGATATTTTCTATGTTAGTTTTGAGCATTGAACACTCGAACACTTCGAACATAAAAATATACCTTTAACTATGAAAAATTTAATTCATTTCAACAGCCTAAACATGTTCAGATTGCTTTACTACTATTTGTTTTTTGGCAATTGATAAAAATGCAAAAAACAAGGAATTTATTGAAAACAATGTGTTGGGGTCATTTTTGACCCCACTGGTACTCAGTGTATAAAAAAATCCTGGTACTCTGAGGGTTAAGGCGGGTGTCGTCAGGGTAGGCAATTGGAAGGCCTAGAGAATTTTAAAAGTGTGGGGCATACATTCTTGAAATGTTGAGAGTGGAAAGCCCGAGGATGATGGATGAAGGAGCCTGAGTAAGATGATGTTATATAGGCTACACTGCAATGATGGCGAAGGACCTCAAAAAGTGGGGAATTCATGAGAAGGAGCGATCTAGAGACGTGGTACAGTGTTGGAATGCTGGAATACGTCCCTTTCAATTCAGACATCGAAAAGTGAAAAAGGACTGTCAATACTCAGTCAGAGTGACCTTTGAGAGAAAATTCACCTAAATGCTGAAACTAAGGTTCCGTGCACGCCTATAGGAACGGTTGACCACCTAAAATAATATTATTGGCACTGATAACAATTCGACTTAAAGTTGCACGAACTCTCGGCAACAGTGAATTAATAAAAGGAATTGCCTAATAGAAAGCAAAGAAAAGATCATTTCCTTTGAGGAAGATGTAGCATAGGCCTATAATACATGTAGGTCTATATTCACTTAGGGCTTAGGCTACGGGTGCAGCTGTATAGTTAAATTTTACTTGATCTATTGTTGGCAATCAACCAGATTAGAATGCTCGGCATTAAAATACATTTGAGCTTGTATCGTGAGGGTTCATCACAGTATACTTTTTCCTGTACCCGAAATATCAAAGTTCGTCACAGCTTCTCAATTGTTCAAGATTGCATTGCATGAGACAACAGTTACGAATGTTATGTTTAGGAATTCCAGCCGAAGACTGTTCTTGGCCGTTCACTTATCGTGGTCGTCTATACAACGGTTGTGCTGCGAACCTAACTGGCGGTGGTTGCAACGCCTGTCTGGTTGCAAATCGAGCTGTAGCACCCTGCGCGAAAAAGTTGTCAGGTGAATCACTTTATATAATATTATGATGTCAAACTGTGACGACAGTGTGACGGGACAACTCATATTATAGCGTAACAACACACATTTTTATTTGACATTTTAAACTATCCATTAACAAGCTTTTCCTAACAATATAGGTGATGGTTCTTCCTCTTTAAGAGACAATGTTAATGTTACTACACGAAAAACACGACTCGGAGACTGTTCAATCTGAACTAAGATGTTTTCATATCAACATTTCTAACGGGAAAATTTATCATTTTCTCAATGCCGTTTCATATTCGCATACATATGTCGGAGGCCCTCCATATGGTAGTAAAGCGTTAACTACAAAAATCAATCCTTCAGATTTCTTCTGAAAAAAGGCGTGAACAAGAGCAAGTACGTCATTGGATGAAAGTGAACGGGAAATTACCCTTAATTACTGCACCTAAAATGATTCTTAAAACCACAAATATTGAGTAACCTTTTCAGTGTGTATGTAGGCCCTAAATGCATGGGCGCCCTCACATAGGGGCAAGGGAGGGGGGCACTTGTTCCCCCTGGAAAAGTGACACTTATTTTTCTAACTACTACTTTTGAGTCTTTAACAAATTTCTTCGCATTAAAACACTAATGATACCAATGATACACACATTGAAAGTCTTAAATTTATGTTTAGAAATCTCTATAGAAATAAATATATATAGTGCCCTTCATGGACCTACTTTTTAACATCCACTTTTGGATTTTTAGCAAATTTTTCGCACTTAGGAAACTATTCATATTAAAAATAATACACAAAATTAAACTGAGAAATTTGCATTAAGAAACCTCTTTGAAAAAATACCCGTGTTTTTAATTTCCAGCGCTGTATTTTCATGCTCTTGTTACTGAAAAATTCTACCGTGACCATCGTAAAATTTTTGCCCCGCCTGCAAAATTTATGCGGGCGCCCATGCCTACATGTAGGCCTATGGGATCGCATTTAATGGTTAATATTCAAATCTATATAGTCCCATATGTTTCTCTCCTAATATCTGGGTCTGCTTCATTATGCGAAATATTTCTCAGACAACAACCTAGCTGCGTTTATCACGGTGAACGTAACAATTCCGACCCTCAACACAGCTTCTCTGCTGATGTCCATCAACAACTGGATCGTCATCCAGCAGAGAGTAGACGCCAGTTCATTCTTCAATCAGACATGGTCAAATTACAAAGCAGGATTCGGTGACATCAACAAAAACTTCTGGTTTGGCCTTGAGAAAATGTACCAACTAACAAGTAACGCCCACTACCGTCTACGCATCGAGCTACAGTCAATGGATCATGGCAAATGGTTTTCAGCTGAATACGATTCATTCTTCATAACATCAGAGTCACTTGGCTATGCCTTGAATGTGTCTGGTTACGTGGGAGATGCAGGCGACTCACTCAACAACATGGACGATTCTGGAATCTATCGTCAGAACGGAATGAAATTTTCTACCTACGACCGTGACAATGACATGGATCCTATTAATTGCGCTGCTAATTATCCCGGCGGATTTTGGTTTAATCGTTGTTGTCGTGCATGTCTTAATTGCGTGTACGGATCTTTTGAGTTCTACTGGATAAGTTTGGCGAACCTAGGACTAGTCAGTTCGGCACAACTGCAAGGGAGTCGAATGATGATAAAGGCCATTTAGGATTCATCGAGTTTTGCTACTGGTCTCTACGGTTTATAGCAGACTAAGCTTATCTATTTTGCAAGCGCTCTTGATCTCTTTATAGTAACTGTTGTCGCAGGCCGTACGTACGCACTTGAATTCGATGTCCTTTAACTGCCAGCTTTGCGTTAAAGTTAAGCGCATAGGATAATATTAAGGATTCTTCTTATTAAGACGCATGTTGAAGTTAAGCTTTCTATGTAATTGATTGGATTGTCTTAACTACTTAGAATTGGCATCACTGATGCGCTTTGAATAAAGCATTTTAATAATATTTTAAAGTTTAGTCATGTCTCGTAAATGTTTTCTGTCGGTAGAAGTAGACACTGTCACACTGAGTCAGACGAAGAAAAGATCTTCCCTTCTTCCGTCATCGATTGCATCGAATGTCTGCAGAGGGGCAAAATAACTTAAGAAAGAGACTAACGGACTGAGTGAATGGAATGACCAGAAATCAATCAGGAGCGGTTGGCGGACTGAATCGTAATTGTAATCTTCAAACTTCTAGATCGCCACTTGAAAGCAAAGACCGGGGCTCCAGCTTATTCGCGAGCGATGCGTTGAGTCAAAAGGGTTGTCCGTAGGAGTAGGCCTAATCCAAAGGAGGTTGGGGTCGGTTGCCATTAGATCAGAGGGGGGAACGCTCTTTATAATAATATTATTATTACTAGTAGGCCTATTATTATTAATATTCCATTATCCCTGGGAAAAAGTGGTGGAACGCCGTTCCCCCACGTTCCCCCCCACTACACCACTAGGAGTAGGACTAATCCAAAGGAGGTTGGGGTCGGTTGCCATTAGATCAGAGGGGGGGAACAGTTACACTAAGTCGGGTGTCGTCTAGGCCGGAAATTGGAAGGTGGATAATCAGATGAGACAGGGTAAGAGTTCGTCAAGAGGGTGTCTTCTAATTTGAGTGAAAATCCCTAGGTGTGATTGATTGATTGAGAATCCTGAGGATGACGATGGTGTGTGATTACTAGATTAGTGATGATGGTGGAGGAACTGAAAAATGGACGGAAAGAAAAATAATGGCAAGTGAGAAATCTGAAATCATTAGGACACAGAATGACTTACAAAGCGAAAAAAAAATATTTTAGAGTGCTCAGGGTCACACAGCACCACCTACTGAGTAAATCGTTGACCT
This sequence comes from Lumbricus rubellus, assembly GCA_945859605.1. Classification (NCBI taxonomy): domain Eukaryota; kingdom Metazoa; phylum Annelida; class Clitellata; order Crassiclitellata; family Lumbricidae; genus Lumbricus; species Lumbricus rubellus. The sequence goes on from OX243817.1 coordinate 21,500,700, forward strand.
CTGATGGTTCGGAACTTGCACCAGGTGTAACTAACTTCTATGTAGCCTAGGTTACTTCACAGACGATAGCTTCTAATCAACTTTAAATTACATGTTAATTTTTAATCTCTGCAGCTCTCTGAAAACGGTTTGTCAATCTGCCCTTTGTAATGACACTCAGGTTTTAATAAACAAAAAGAATTATTACAAAAGAGGCCTAAGCTATATGCATTATGCACCTTAGCAATGTCACTTGAATATTTAAAAAGCAGATCATTACTTGACATACAAGAACACACAGGAACCACAAGCCCATTGCCGAAGTGCATGCGTGTAGACTGTAGAAGGCCGACCATGATTGAGAAATCTTATTTAGATTACCCCTCTACACTCTACAGGCCTTCTCGGTAATTCAACTAATGAATAGGCGACACTATTGACCGGCTGTGTGATTTCTCGATGCCATAACGACAGCGGTGGTTTTGTTTTGAACCACATTTCGATATTACAGACACAACAAATGAGTTTCGTTCAAAGAAGTCTTAACGTCAGCAAACCACTTTCAGTCCTGAGTGTCATATCGATTTGCATGGGCTGTGCCTGCGCACTGATGCATGCCCTACGCGGTATCCCCTCCCCCTTGTTCAAATTTATTTAGCGCTTCAACTGGCGTATACAGCGCCGTTCTCAATGTAACTAGCCTATATATACCGCTTCCAGACCTCCGTTATCCTCTTTTTATCACGGTCTATGGCTCTGGTCCATACGGCACCAAACTTCCTCAGTGTCTTTGTTATTTAATTTGTATGATTCCTGTTTATTTTTCATATCAGTTTATTATTAGGCTATATTTATTTGAATGTAGAACGTCCTATTCTTACTCTCACGTCTAATATAATTTTGCTCGAATTGTCACCAAAATCTCCGTTTTTGTAGTAAACCGTTAAGACGATGCTATCTCCAGTTGCCAAAACCTATTCATTTATATAATGTGCAGAAGAGATAAGCTGTACATTCAGCGCTTACCAATTTTACACAGGTAGGCTATAGGCCTATAGTCATTCACAATTTATTGTAACAAAACAACCGTTGCTGTAAACATTAAACAAAGCAAGATATTTTTCTGGCTTTTCTTATGATTTTCTCTACGAAAAAATTCTTGATTATTGAATTCGTTTATCGTTTTAGAAATAATTATTCTGTGTAAATTCGACGGTATTGATGTCATTGAAGACTTTGCTTTTATGAAGGTTCGCAAGACTTCCAGGTGGCGCCAATAACGTGTACGAGAACCAGATCTGTCACCAGAACACCCATAGCACCCTAACAATCTTTAACGTCATCAAACAAATTCAGGACCAAATCTGATTCAAAGTCCTATCGCGAACTTACGACTCCCTATAATAGTGCTCACGGCACAAAATTTATTGTCGAATAATCTTCGCTATGCAGTAAGGATTTTGCAAAACAAATTTGTAGAACAGCACAACCAGCGATATAATTTATTTCTGGTGTGGCTTGTTGGCGAAAGATTTTTCCAAAAAATGCTGCAAGTCGACTGCATATTTTTCACTGCACAGGCCCTTCTTTCCATTTCGTTCGTCTGTGGTAAACCGGCTGCAATTACTTTTTTCTAATGATTTTCATTGCGAAGAATTGCTTTTACGACTGAACAAATTCATTTACAACTGCACATTTTGTGAGGAACTAGGCCTACACATTTAAAAAGCCCTGCTATGCAGTCAATCCGCTTCACCAGATCACGCCACGGTCTCACTCTTTCTCGATTCATCTCAAGTTCTTCTACACTGCATCAGTCCCTGGAACCATCTTCCCCCCATAATTCGAAGAATTCTCGGTTCCTTTACCATCAGTGCCAATGACTCACCAAGAACTTCAGAATTCTCTCCCTATCACTCTACAGGCTCAAAATGAAATCCTGATTGTAAAAAACTTCTACCCCGCTTCATCTGATCATCCGAGGTCAAAATCTCGACCTAAAGATCTACTCTGACCTTTTGACCCTCTGGCAACCGGACAAAGATGTCCTTCGGATCTTGCTCAGCGCTCGTGAATAAGCTGGTGCCCTGCGCCGAGTTATCGAGCTTTAGAAGTGTGGAAATCACGATTACGCCGGTTGCTATGAACTCGTTTGCACTTGCGAAACAAATTGGCGTCCATATAAGTCGAGTAGTGAGAAAGTAGAAAACCATTTACAACACAGACAATGGAGTTTGCCAAAATCATTTATAACAACAACTTTGGCGTCGGCTTTCATCGTCACACAAACTTGCATGATTTATACAGCAGATCCAAGAATGCGTCGAAGCCTTTTGTTGACTGCATACGGAAAAGCTGGTGATACGCCATTACACAATGTGCTCCAGTTCCACCCAAACTACACATATTGATGAGAGTTGCTCAAAGAACCTTTTCAATAATATTGAGAGTCATGCAAATGGGCAAACAAAACGCGAGTTGCCTTTTCAAGCAAAATCAATATAAATGTCGTTAAAATATGCATGCGACAGCTATTGAGCGAATGGTGACATGATCTCCTCCTCATAATAAGCCTATCTGCTAGTATCCCTGCTCTAAACTTTATATTAGACTGGAACCTCGAATCTGAGGCACCAGTAGGCATACTGTGAAACAGATCAAACTGCATTGTACATTTTGTAGGTCTTCAAAGGAAAATGATGTCATTCACGTTTTGCATGGCTTTCTGTTTTGCTGTTGGAATGCACAGCGTTTCCTACGCCATAGTAATAGAAGTAGGCCTACGTGAGTTCCAAGTGGCAGAAGGTCCGCCTGGATCAGAGCTATGCGCTCTAGATGCACCTTTCGTTTCTCTGTCCTTGAACTCCGTTCTGGACTGTGCTCTCGAATGTCAACGATCCGGCTACTGTGAGAACTTCAACTACAACAATGTGAACAACACTTGCGACATCTTCTTCAGCCGACCAATATGCTATGGCCCTGCTACTCCGTGCATCCACTATCAGGTAGGCCTACAGTTACATCATGTTAGACCATTTTATAACTAATTTATTTTGTGAACATTCATGCTCACTAATGAATATTTAAGCAAAAGGACGACTGGGTGATTGTTATTAGTTCACGAGAAATCGGATGTGCACAGGCCTCATGGTGATGATGATGATGATGATGATGATGATGATGATGATGATGATGATGATGATTTATTGCGTCTTTAATGATTATGTTTATGTTTTCAGGCTCAGTCAGACCAACCTTACACAGGTTAAGTAGTACATGTTTATCTTCATTTCTGTTAATGACCGTATAATATAGACCTATTACACTGTGTCCGGGAAAAAAGAGGCCGATTTTGCAACTATGAAAATAAATAGTCAATATTCATCGATTTTTACAATTCAAACACCATTTTGATCCTGACATATTTGTCTAACACTGATGAGAATATAAAAGTTCTTGTCGCAATAATGACGTCATAATGACGTTATTTGCATCAATATTCATTTAGCATGTCAATCATGCATGGTTTCTGTTGGTATATTGGTTCTTGTTAAAACGGAAATCTATTTACTAAAACTAGTAGTGAAAATAAATGCAGCTTATTAAAGGGATTGTCTGCTCTATAAAAAAAGTGGTGCCTGATATTCGGGAATATTATTAACAATATTATTATAGCCTACACATTTAAATAAAATGTCGCTTCATTTATCAGCTCACTGAGTCCGTCAATCTGTTGAACTGTTGACTAAGGAGACTCGGAATTTCATTGGTCTTAACCTTCGGGCTACCAGGGGGGGGGGTGGTATCCACCCCCTTCCTAGGTTTTTCCCAAATCAAACGTTTCTCGTTAGGAATAAAATTTTGACGTTTTAAGTAGCTGTAGAGGATTCATTTACACACATTTTGAGCTAAAATGTGTGATGATATACCATACCATTCAAAAGTTATACCCGATATACCCGAGGCACCAGGGGGGTGGATACCACCCCTTTTAGATTATCGGTTGTATCTTATCCGTCCTTTGACATGAAGAGACACCAATTACACCATTCTGTAGAGGGAATGTGGGGCTACATTTCTAGGCTCAGTGAGTTGTCTTTGGACAACCGGAAGTGCTCAAAATAAATTAAAATATAAATAAATGTGTTTTATTTTCAAAAATATTCACGTTTTTCCTATTAAAAATTATTCATAAATTATTTTTTAAGAGAAATAAATTATGTCATTCTATAGAGGGCATGTAGGGCTATTTTGTGATACCAATTAATGTGACATTTGATGACCGGAAGTGCCCAAAATAAATTTAAATGTGGGAAAATGTTGGGTTTTTTACAACGCAAACCGATAAGTCTGCGTAAACGTTTTTCAGCATGTTTTACATGCTTTTTTCTCTTTTTATTGTAACTAAAACTAACTTATTACTAGTTTTTATAGTTGAATGTTGGACTTTATTATATGCAAACTATTTTTAATTAAATAAATTATGTTAAAAACACACAGAATCTAATATTTTGCTTATGCGAAAGTATACATTTTGTGGAATCGACGGGTGCCTACGGTAAAAAATTCATAACTTCGGGGTGCTTTCATATATTTTAAACCTAAATATACCATTTTGTGCAGAAATGAATGCTGAATCCATAGGTGTATTACAAGTTATGATATCTCAAACCCAAAATCCAGGGGGGAATGGTAACCACCCCCCTTGGTAGTCAGTGTTACAAAAAAGCTTGGTAGCCTGAGGGTAAAAATTTGGCCTCTAAACGGCCGCCCGCTTAAATCCCGCTGATAACAAGATTTGGAGACTGATTTAGGAGAAGGTGTACAAGACAAGGATAAGAGACATTGAAGAACTCCGTGAGCAAATTGTGGTAATGCCTGGAAGGATTTTGATCAGCTGGTTATCGATGTTGCTGCTGGCTATTAGCGCAACCGTTTTGAAGCTTGCGTTGAGGCCGAAGGTGGACACTTTGAGCACAAAATAATTGCAGTCTGACATAATTCAGATATAAAAATAAAATAAAACTAACTAAGAATTATTTTCAAAGGAAGCGAAGAAAGAAGAGAGACTACTAGATCTAGTTGTAGAGCGAGCATAAGAAGACAATCCATTCAGAGGGACAGAGGACACGGAAACAATTGAAGCAAAAGGCGGGACTGTTCTGTCACTGTTTTAGATGGTGAAACCAGAAGATGAAGTTTATTAGAGGTGCGAAGCGGACGCTTCGAGGAAGCCTGGTATGGCCAAAACACTTGTTGTGGATCCTGCAGTTGCGGAACAATGCGGACAAGCATGAATATCGTCAGAATGAAGCTGACTCAAAACAACACAGTCCATCCACAGATGTGTCTCATAATTATAGGCCTACGAGTAGTACGAAGGATGTTTTCAAATGATAAAAGGGGGCTGTTAAGGCGGGCGTCGTCAGGGTAGGCATTTGGAAGGCCTAGAGAATTTTAAAAGTGTGGGGCATACATTCTTGAAATGTTGAGAGTGGAAAGCCCGAGGATGATGGATGAAGGAGCCTGAGTAAGATGATGTTATATAGGCTACACTGCAATGATGGCGAAGGACCTGAAAAAGTGAGGAATTCATGAGAAGGATCGATCTAGAGACGTGGTACAGTGTTGGAATGCTGGAATACGTCCCTTTCAATTCAGGCATCAAAAATGGAAAAAGGACAATCAATACTCAGTCACAGAGGCTTTAGAGAGAAAATACACCTATAGCCTAAAGGCTGAAAATTAAGGTTCCGTGCACTCATAATGACCAGTAATAATATTTTTGACACTGATAACAGTTCGATATAAAGTTGTACAAACTGTCGGCAACAGGGAATTAATAAAAGGATTTGTCTCTTCTTCTTGTCCTTCCGGCTGGATATAAAAGAATTTGTCTAATAGAAAGCAAAGAGAAGATCATTTCCATTGAGGTAGATGTAGCATCACATAGTAATTATTATTATTCACTCACACGGGTGCAGCTGTCGGGTCAATAATTAAATTTTACTTGATCTATTGTTAGCAATCAACCAGATTAGAATGCTTAGCGCTTAAATACCTTTGGTCTTGCATCGTGAGGGTCCATCACAGTAGAACCTATACTTTTTCCTGTGCCCGAAATATCAGAAGTTCGTTACAGCTTCTCAGTTGTTCAAGATTGCATTGCATGAGACAACACTTACGAATGTTACGTTTAGGAATTCCAGCCGAGGACTGTTCTTTGCCGTTCAGTTATGGTGGTCGTCTATACAACGACTGTGTCGAGAATCTAACTGGCGATGGTTGCAATGCCTGTCTGATTGCAAATACAACCGTAGCATCCTGCGTGAGAAAGTTATCAGGTGAATCACTTAATAGAATATTATGTGAAACTGTGAGGGGAGGCTCAATCAGGCCCGGATTAAGCCCTCGGAGGGCCCGCCGCCATGTTCTCAGGGGGGCCCTAATCGACCCTTACCTTCCGAGACCATAATTATAATCTCACAGTCCCACATGTCTATGCATTGCATGCCTATAATTGATTATTTCTAATTAAATCAAACTTAATAATGTGTAACTTAATGAAATACCTATAGCCTACTTTTTAGCAAATGGCACTTGTAGACGTCAGTGTAGTAACTAGTAAGCCTACATGTAGATATTGTTCAGTTTTAGCTGTTTAAATCCTATGATATACCGAGTTTGGTAACGCGAATAGCATCAGATACCTATATTGCGGAGGACAGAGGACGGTCCCCAAAGTTTGTGTTGGACGGAAGATGCTTTAATCCCTCAATATTTAGAAATATTTCATAAATTTCATAAATTTCTACAATGGTATCCACTGTTTTTCCATAATGAGCAATTTTTTAAGATGACAGCGCAAAATGCTACCATTAGCCTACAGAATCCAAATTTAAAAATGTAAACAATTGCAGGGGACATTCATTGAAGTCTTAACTCTTAAAGCATGTCAATGGCACTGATATACGGAGTAATTTTCAAGATGATAGCTTAAAAAGCTACGGTTGCAATGTGCACAAAATTTGTAGACAATTGGCAGGCGACAGCCGCGACACTCTGAAGTCGTAAGCCATGACAATCAGCATTGAAAATGAACAATTTTTTTTATCAAGATTACAGCTTAAATTGCTACCATTATAGTGTGGAAATTTAAAAATGTAAACAATGGGAGAGCACATTTATTGAAGTCTTAATCATGTCTTTCAGCAAATTTAGTTGAGGTGACAGCTTAAAATGTTACCATTTAAGTATGGAAATATACAATAAACAATAGGAGGAGACGCTTTTCAAGTCTTAAAACACGACTATCAGCACTGAAACGATGAGAAATGTTCTTAAGATAGCAGCATAAAATGCTACTATTGCAGTGTGGACTGTGGATATTCAAAAATTCAAGAATGGAGAAATTCGCCTTTTTGAGTATCGGAAAGTTGAAATATTGTGTTCTTTGGCATCGTTTATTTTCGTAAATACAATTAAGCCTATATAATTATGCCAGGATCTTATATTGGTATACTCTAAGAGTTAGAGGGCCCTCGGTAGCCTACATTGTTCGCTCATAAAAACCAATCAGCAATCGACGTAAATTTACAAGCTGTCCCTTAAGTGAAGTTAAATAAATGTGAAAATGCACATTAAAAATTCTTGTTATTCACGGACGGGGGGCCCCCTGACGACGGGGGGCCCGCCGCCATGGCAGACATGGCATACTGGTTAATCCGGCCCTGGGCTCAATTAGCATAACACCGTACACATTATTTAACATGAAAATTATCCTATTGCCTATTGATCTTCTTCTTTGCGAAACAATCAGAAGTTGTTACACGGGAAACAGGTATCTGAGACCCGTTCAATTTGAGCAGTATATGGGGTCGAATTTATTGGCTAATGTTCAAAATAATTATACATAGGCCTATATTATGCATATATTGTAGGATATATATCTTAAACCATAAGGCAAAGTCAATTCTGTGGCGATGTCTCGTTGTGCGCAAAGTTCCCCCGGTCAAAGACTTTTAATCTAAATATATCTAAATCTCGAAATATTTTGTTTAATATTCTTATGCGAATGTAGAAGTCATCGTGACTATTGGCAGCTCTCAATTCACTTTAAAACCAGAGTTATAGACATTTTAAATATCGATATGGAAACTTACGCGAAATTTAACCAGCAATTAACGGTCTTAGGTCACGCTGCAACGATATTGTCCGGTCAATTAAGTTTAAAACCCGCTCATTTACTATGGAAAGTAAATTTTTGCACAAAAAGTTTTGAAATAGACTAAAGAATATGTGGTAGAAATCCGAAGAAAAAGCGATACGCGGAAATAATTTTAAATTTGACATTTATTTGTGAGCAGCAGTGATCCCACAGTTGGGTTTTTTCCACTAGATTTTGTTTTTCGGCTGTCTGGATTTCTGGGTTTTTCTAGACAAAATCTAGGTTTATTTTAGCTAGCTGGACATTTTTCTGGGTTGTTTTTTAAAGGAAACATGGTTTTATGAAACCTCAGTGGCAACACTGGTGAGCAGGCGATCAAAACAATCCCGCACTTAAGGTCACGTGACTCACGTCTATAAACAAAACATTTTCGGAGCGGTCGTGATAATAATTATTAGAGTCGTCATAATCTTTAACGATTTAAACATATTTCGCCAAGTTTGATTTCATTCGGATTTTTACTGTAGGTTAAGAAGGTGTTTCCATACAATATTCTACCAAAAAAGGTCTGCCATAGTGAAAATGCCGAAATTTCGCTATTTTCAGACATTCGCGCAGCTTCAACCTTGCACCAAGAGATAGTGTGACCAGAGCCATCACGCCCACAGTCAGTACACACCCCGCCCCGCAGGGGCGTGTCGTGTTTGGCTGTAGGGGTGGGGGCAGGGTGAGAATTGCCGGGGGTTTGGGGGTTTCAACCCCCCAGTCTTTCTTAGAGCCCCATGTTAAAGTCTGTTTTTCACACCCCGATTCCAAGTGGATAATGGTCCAACCCCCCTCCCCAGTTATATTTCCACAATTAATTACACTGGGTGGGGGTGCGCGTTAGCTAACGATCAGTATTTCGAAATTTAAAGTGTTAGAAATCATGGCACGGGGTAGAAGAATTACACGCTCATTTAACTTCTTTTCATTGAGTAGGCCCAGCATTTATTTATCCTAATACACGAACGACTTGAACCGACCCCCGGGCGAAGCCGGGGACAAAAGCTAGTATATATATAAATTCAATGTTTATCATCTAATATCCCAGTTTATTCTTATTTTACCACAATATTTCTCAGACAACAATCTGGCTGTGTTTATCACGGTCAACGTAACAATTCCAACCTTCAGCGCAGCTTCTCTACTGATGTCCATTAACAACTGGATCGTCATCCAGCAGAGGGTAGACGGAAGTTCGTTCTTCAATCAGTCATGGTCCGCTTACAAAGCAGGCTTCGGGGACATCAACAAAAACTTCTGGCTTGGCCTTGAGAAGATGCACCAACTGACAGCCAACGCCCCCTACCGTCTACGCATCGAGATACAATCCGTGGATCATGCCAAATGGTTTTCAGCTGAATACGATTCATTCTTCATAACATCAGAATCGCTTGGCTATGCGCTGAATGTGTCTGGTTACGTGGGAGATGCAGGCGACTCACTCGGCAGCAAGGTCAGCTCTGGAAGCTACTATCAGAGCGGAATGAAATTTTCTACCTACGACCGTGACAATGACATGTATCCTAATGAAAATTGCGCTGCTAAGTATCCCAGCGGATTTTGGTTTAATCGTTGTTGTAATGCATGTCTTAATTGCGTGTACGGCGCTCCTCAGTTCTACTGGTTAAGTGTGACGGAGCAAGGACTAGTCAGTTCGTCTCAACTTCAGGCGAGCCGAATGATGATAAAAGTCATTTAAGACTCATCGAGCTCTGCTACTGGTCTCTACGGTTTATAGCAGACTATCTATTTTGCAAGCGCTCAAAGTCGCTTTAAGGTTGACGCACGCCCTATGTAGCCTACGCACTTGAGTTCGCTGACCTTCAACTACCCGGTACCAGCTCTGTGTTAAAGTATGCGCATAGGGTATTATTATGGATTCTTCTTATTAAGACGCAGGTTTCTGGCTTAAGAATGTTAAATTATGTTTTCTCTTTAATCAATTTGAATTGCCTTAACTACATAGAATATTGACTAACATCTTAAGAATAATTTAAAATCTAGTCATATCTCGTAACCTATGTGTTTTCTGTCAGAAGGAAGTAGACACTGTCACATTGAGACAGGTGAAGCAAATATCTTCCCCTTCTTCAGTCATCGATTGCATCGAATGTCTCAGGGACAAAATAACTTAAGAAAGAGACTAACGGACTGAGTCAGAGGAACGACCAGAAATCAATCAGGAGCGGTTGGCAGACTGAATCGTAATCGTAATCTTCAAACTTCTAGAGCGCCACTTGAAAGCAATGACCGGGGCTCCAGCTTATTCACGAGCGATGCGTTGAGTCAAGAGGGTTGTCCGCAGGAGTAGGCCTAATCCAAAGGAGGTTGGGGTCGTTGCCATAGGATCAGCTACCAAGGCGGGTGTCGTCTAGGCCGGAAATTGGAGGGTGGATAATCAGATGAGATAGGGTAAGAGTTCGTGAAGAGGGTGTCTTCTAATTCGAGTGAAAACCCTAGGTGTGATTGATTGAGGATCCTGAGGAAGATAATGGTGTGTGATTAATGATGATGGTGGAGAAACTGAAAATGAACGGAATGAAATGACAAGTGAGCAATCGGAAATTATTAGGACACAGTCTGATTTAAAAGGGATCAAAAAGTAATATTTTAAAGCGCTTAGAGTCACACATCACCACCGAATGAGTAAGTCTTTGACCCTTGATGGTTCGGAGCCCGCGCCAGAAGTCACTAACGTCTATGTAGCCCGCCACAACATTCAGAATCTTCTTCAACCCCAACAGATTTCTAGATAGACAAAACAATTAATTAGAAAAGAAACTGTTGCAGGACCTAAGGGTCAATTACTTCAGCCGAACTTAGCTGAACGTAAAATCTCATAGGGACTTATAAGAAGTGAGTCCTCGACTCCGTCCATTTCCACAAACAACCGGGAGATAGACCTAGATGCAAATCACACATTTTCTAATATCGTGAAAGACGACAGCGGAATTAGATTGTAGGACATTATCCCCTGGACATTATCCCCAGGATATCATCCCCCGGACAAAGGCCTCCGTTCCCCAGACATTATCGTCGATTTTGAGTAGACATTATCCCCCCCGGACAAAATCCCCATCTGTGCAATTAGTATATAATGTCTCTTCAATTAATTGATAAAGCATAATCATTCTGGTTTTGATCGCTGCGTCAGATTGTTAATGCCGTCACCGACAATACTAAGGCTGCTACCATTCAGAAGCAAACTAAAGACTTGTTAGCGTCATTTCGTTACTCATTTCTAACACAAGGAGTTGTTAGCGTTAGTCAGGTCCACAATTAGGCCTAAGACCTTTTAATGCTGGTTGCGACTTAAGTTAGCAAGTTACAAATGATCTTAACATTAAAAAGTACATTTCCCCCATGAGCTTTAATCAGGAACATTGGACGACTTGTGTAAAAAAACTTAAAAATATATTCTTATAGGTAAATTTCGACCTGTAATCTTAATGCCTATATACCGTATCTTAATATATAGGTCTATCTAATCATATTCTAGTAGAGTTTTATGTATAATTTTCATGTATAGTATACAAAATTATAAACCTTAACATATTCTAACAATATTCAACTGTAATGTCTAATGTATAGATATTCAACGTAAAACAGGTCTATTTCTTGTACAAAAAAATTTTTTGCATCATTTTTAGGTGATGATATCATAGACCGGAGGGGTTAATGTCCTACCCCAGACGATAAAGTCTGGAGGTTTTGTCCGGGGGATAATGTCCAGGAGGATAATGTCCATTTCCTGTCACATATGCTTCGATCTTTGTTGACGTAGGAGCTGTAAAAGAGGTCGTTCCATCATCGTCGTCATTGATTAAAATAATAGTCACTGATATAAGTCCTATGAATTATTGCATAACTGATATGCCACATATATGGACTATATCGAAATTTCGAAAATATGGTTCAACGCACACAGGTTCGGACAATTACTGTAGCATCTGAGTGGCAGTGAGTGCTAGGCGAAAATGTTGTCTCTGCCACTCTCTCTATGCCGTTGGGTCCTTAGAACACATGGTATTCCTCAGGCGGTGCTTCATCGTGTGGCCACCGTTTTTTACGATTCAAAAACGAAACGCAGCAAAAAAGTAACAAAAACACAATTTGTTCTCACCTCAAATAGTTATCAAATAACCTTGATATTGTCAGATAATCATTGTTATTACTATTTAAAAAAGAAACAGAGTACTAGCGTGGCTGCGCGTCAATGAGAAGTCACTAAGTCTTAGCAAGATGACAATCACATTGGCAAATAAGGAATCTGTCAGATTAATCAACAGGTCCATCAAGAACTTTTCAAAGAGACTCAAAAAAGTTTTGGCACTGGTGGTGGGCACATTGAGCACAAGTTGTGAAGCACTAACAAGTTCATTTGACAACAGTTATTTGAGATGAAACTTAACAAATTCGTGTTTTTGTTACTTTTTGCTACGTTTCGTTTTTGACCCCATGCCAAGAATTAGGTTATGGGGAAGCGAAAAAAGAAGAGAGGCGATTAGTCTGAATTGTTGGACGAGCATAAAGATACAACGCATTACCAAGGTAAGGATCAATTGAGGCAAATAATCATGTAAGCTTACATTGTATAGGCTTGGGCGCCCGCAGAAATGTTTCCATTAGGGGGCAGAACACGATGGTCAACGTTAAAAAGTTTTTAGCAGGAGGTAAAAAAAATTCAAAGCGGGGAGTTAAGAACATGCATGGGTATTTTCACAGAGGTTTCTTGATGTAAATTTCTCAATTTCACTTTTTAAAATTTCTAATATGAATTGTTTCTTTTTGCAGGGAAATGTGTTTAAGAAATCGAAAAGTATTAGTTAAAAGTAGGTTTTCCAAGTCTCTAATGCGAAGAAATTTGCTATAAACCCCAAAGGTAGTAGTGAGAAAAATAGGTTTCAATTTTCCAGGGGAGGGCAAGTGCCCCCCCTTTTGCCCCTATGTGCGGGCGCCCATGTGAATAGGCTGGAATAGTGCCATGGCTGTTCCAGACGTGGAAACCTGAAGATCGAGTAGCCTATATTGAAGGAGTGAAGTATATCTGGGCAAGTCCCGATGCGCCTTGAAAAATTAGAATGAGGATTTTTTAATGAAATAGGGCCTACGAGTGGGTGCTTGATGCTGTTTGGACGACTATATTAGATAATAGGCCGATAGCAGTAATTGGGCTTCTACGTATCCCAGCGTGTTTTGGATGAACCAATGTTCTTACACAAAATTAATCTTAATTGCCAGTAGCCTACAACACTACCAAATTCACCTGGGGGGGGGGTGCTGTCTGTTAGATCTTAGACTGACCACATCTAAACAACTGCAGGCGAGCAGAATGATGATAAAAGCCGTCAACGATCATAGACTGACCGCATCGTCTCGCCTTCAACCCAGTAGGATGATGATTAGAACCAATATTATTAGATTTCAAGTGTTGTTTCATGCGCAAGGTTCTCTCAGTAACGCAGTGAATGAATGTGCGACAATATTGACCGGCTGTGTGACTATAAGATGCCATGACGACAGCCGCGGTGGTCAGGGCTGATACAGGAAGGAGCCAATCCGGCCATGGCCACCCATTTAGAAATGCCTATGTATCGTGGCCCAACCATTCGGTTTGAACGAAAATGGTATCAGCTTTCTAGGATGGAAAATTGGTATGTTTTCTGACGTTTCGATCGGATGACTATAAAAAGGTCGTCAGATTTTTTCTGCACAGGATCAGCAAAATTTCTCCAAACCCAAGCTAAAAAAATTTGGCCCCACCTTGGAAAATGTCTGTATCCGCCGCCTGCGGTGGTCCTGTTGTGAAGCACCTGGCGATATAGATAGGTTACAACAAATGAATTTCATCCAATGAGGAGCACCGGAATTATTTGTCTTCTTTTCGGGCCAAGTAGGTTTGACCGTCAGCAGTGGAGAATGGATGAATGTGTCATATCGATTTGCAAGCACTGTATTCCCTCTCCTTTGTTGAAAGTTATTTAGCGCTCCGACTAGATGTTGGCCATGCGACGCCATTTTCAATGTGACTACCCTACCGATTCCGGACTTTTACCATCAGTGTCAATCACTCACCGAGAAATTCAGAATTCTCGTCCAATTACTCTTCACTTCACGTAGGGTGTCTCTTAGCACAATGGGGGAAAAACTTTGGGGGATTTTTTTAATATCACCCTCACAAGTTGTTAGGTTTATTTAAATGAATTTCTTCAAAAAATTTCATTAAAATTGGGTAAAATTTATAGGTCGCCCTCTAGCCTCAAAGTTTTGCATGTAACAGGTTCACTTCGACAATGGGAAATCATGTGGTCCAATGTCGCATAATAATTAATCATCATTTCTAGCACTAATCAATTTGCCTTGTTTATACGACATACTTGTATGTACATGTGCACTTGATATATGGCGCATTCAAGAATACTACTCAGAAGTGCTCCCTACTAGGGCGCGGACACTGAATCTGAGATTCACACCAAAGCGCATAAGCATTTGGTGGCATTTTGGAGTTCGGTCACGAGTCAAGTCTTTCAGAGGAATTCAACTCTGACAGGTTTTTAGATGGATTATAACTGCAAAAGGTGCCATCTTGCACTCCAACACTTCATATAAGGATTTCAAGATGGTCGTTAATACTCATTATGCTGTGTGGAAGTTGGGTCTTCCTTTGGCTTCTCATCCCAATGTGCTGCCAATAGTGCCAAAGGAACAGCCTACATCAAACTCTGATTTTAGGTTGTGTTATGCGGTTATTAGCGCTGGCACGATGGAATTATTATTGTAGCCTGCTGTTGATATTCAAATATATAACATTTGACATGCCCAGGGATACATGCAACTTCACTGACAATAACGGTGGCATTTCTGGATGAGACATTGGTTCTGTCGAACATAGATATTGTCTACGAGACTTTATGTTTAACCGTGTTCTCTTTGGAGTTGAACCTTTGCTGTAAGAACAGGCAGAATGGTAATCTCCCCTCTTTTTGGCAACACCATTTGATAAGTCAGAGTCTAGCACAGCCCGACTGGTCGATGCTTTGATGTCTTTTGTGATCACAAAAGCGTTCAAATTGCACCTGATCACTCTTATGCACTCTGTTTGAGGTGATACTGGACCATATAATTATGTCACTTGCCTTCCTAAATATGCCTTTGCCTATATGCGTGACGTTCTTCACTGGCTTCCTGTTTCTCTGGGCATCTTCCGAGCTGCTCTTGTTTGGCGTTCTTATTTACACCTCATCGTATCTCATTGTGTGTGATCTTTGTTGACCTGTCTCTCTGGCCGACAAACATTGCATAACCTTTGTTCTTCTGCAATGGCCATGGAGAGCTGTCGGTTCTGCGAGCTCACACTTCTATTAGAAGCGTTGAGCTATTCCGATTGTGAGTCCATGCATCTGGAGTGGCCTCCACTGGCTCCCACTCAAGAAGCGAATTGAGTATAGGATATCTACTTTAGTCTGGCGCTACATGCTAGGCCTTGTTCCTGCCTACCTTTGTGATCTCTGTAGCCCTACACTTAGTTCTCACTATTTCCACTCCCTTCGTTCGACTGAACAAAGTCTGCATGCTCTCAGTCCATTTTACTCGTACTTCCACTATGCAGAACCATGCTTTCTGGGTGGTAGGACCCTCATCCTAGAATGGTCTTCCACTGACCCTCCGCCTCTTTGTAAAAATACTTCTCAGGCTTTCCTCTCTCTCACCTTAATACAGTTTTATTTGGCCGCGCTGAGGCTGGGAGCGCCTCTGAGTAGCCCCTGAAGGGGTGCTGTATAAATGCATCGAATGAATGAATGAATGAATGAATGAGTGAATGAATTAGACTTGCAATGATGGCTAGGTAAAACTCGTCTGATTTCTATAAGTCGCACAAATCTCATTCCGTTAGCTGTTGCTGGGTTGAGAGTGCCTATGCGTAGGTCGCTTGAAAAGGCGCCATATAAATCATCGGAATGAATAAAAGTGAACAGAAGGTAATAACCTGATTTACTCCTTCTACATATTGAAATTAGCTAATCAATAAGTCAATCTAGGACTTCTCTAGCAAAGCGAACGATGTGGCATATTTTTAGACAATAGGACAACATAATTATGTTAAAACTTTGACATCAAAGGGCGACCTCTAGCCTAAATATTCTCCGATTGCCTTCAAATTTTTTAATAAATTTTTTCTCCATCAACCGCACAACTAGAAGGGGTGATAGATTAAAATTTCGAACTTTCAGTTTCAAGAGACACCCAAGAGTCTTCAGGCTTTCCATTCAAAATGAAATCTTGATTGTAAAAACTTCTACCCAGCCTCATCTGATCCTCCGAGATCAAAATAATTCTCGACCTAACGACATCTACATAAACACCTACTCTGCCCCCTTTGACCCTCGGGCAACCGTGACAAAGATGTCGTTCAGACCCAGGGCCGGCCTTAGCCCAAATGGTGCCATAGGCAAGGCATACATTTGGCGCCCCAGGCATAGGCCTGCATTTGGCGCCCTTAGATTCCCACTCATCTGTTCAGCCCACGTCAGAATCTGAATTAGCGAGTGCCTGGCAGAGCGGGTATGTTTTCTTGACCGTGAATTTTGAGGTGCGTACACGTGGCGGTCGACTTTTTGGGCGAAATTTTCTGATGACTTTTTTGTTAGTCGTCGAATTTACTGACGTCCAAAAACATTATTTTCCCGCGATTTTTGACTATTTTCTACTCAAAATTAGGCCTACATTACACACTGTCATGTGCTAGCAAATGCGCAATTATTTCATTTTTACATTATTTCATTTCGGGGGTGTTCAAACACCCAAAACATCCCCCTAACCACGGCCTTGTACGCTCAACTGAGTAATTCATTCTATTTTCTTTATTGGTACACTGAAGGCTGGATAATATTCAATTTTGTGGAGAATGGTATAGGGGAGGTGGGGGCAAGAGTGGCATAAAGTCATAAAATGTTGAATAAAACATGTAATGTTAAACACATCAGGATAAAATTTGTTTTGTAGTGTAGGTAGATCATCGGTGCATCCATAAATTTGCTTAAATTGCAACTAGATACGATTTCTTAATCGCAATCTAGCTTGGGGAGGAGGCACCCAAAAGGCCACTCTTGCCCCACCATGTGGGGCATGAATATCATGCCACGTTTACCCCTAGTTGGGGGCAATACTGGCATGCCCTTCGTACCCCCAGAGACAGTAACATAGGCTACGTATTCAACAATTTTGCTGTACAACAATAAGCAGGAATTTATGCCTTGCATATTAAATAAAACAATTGCACACAGCAATGCATAATGTGATGAGAAGATACCTTCCATGAAATCTCTCAAGTATCGGTTTTGCTAAGCAATCTAAAGAATTGACACTCTGTATTAAGCTTGAATCACCAAAATGACAACAAAGCTAAATATTTTCTGATATCTAAACAAAGGTCTTAGTCAGTAAACAACAAAGACAAAAGCACACAAGAAATAAGTCTATTGTGATTTTTAATTTTATGCGTTTTAAATGCATTTTTGTATTTCTCGGCTTCCATTGTCATTCCATTTTCGGTACCTGCCATCGCAGAAGGTAGCCCCCATCTTTGCTCCATCTTATGCACGTTTCCTCTATAGACTTGCTTTGCACGCACTTGCCTTCATGAAGCATTGTTAAATATTCGCTCTTTCTTTTACGCTTGCCAGTAGCAGTAGGCAGAAGAACCCGGCGATGGCTTTTCTGAACAAGAGAACTAGACATCAAGCCTTAAGGCTACATGAAGCAACTTTATTGTTAAACACTGCTCTACTTGCCTGAGTTTCTTCACAGGTGCATGATGATAAGCTGAGTGTGTCATCACTTTCTGGATTTCTTCGAAGATGAACAATCATTGAGCACATAGGCATGATAGGCTGAGAGTCAGTGACATCACTGTTCTGAATGTCCTCATGGGGGAAGATGGGCTAAGACCCATTGGTATCCTATCATGTTTACTTTTCTTGGAAGGACCAGAAAGGAAACAATTTATCTCTTTCTCTCTCGTCACTTATCTCAATTTCGTCACAGAAAAATATGTGCAGTTAATCCTTTTATATTACTTTTTTCAAAGGCAGGTGGTACCTTAATATTCATATCACTATCCTGTGTTTTGACTTTTCAGTTGTTAGTGCTCACAGGTTCCTCAAGACAGCACACACGTTGAGCACGAAGCTTTGGTTTTCCTGGTCGAATTGAGCTTTGCATTGATTTTCTGAATTCTGGTGATGTTCCAAGTTTTCATTTCATCATAAGCCTTTACAAACTTTTCACCTTCGTGTCCTGCTTTAAAGTTGCTACTGTATATGGGCTATTGGTGCTGCCTTTCCTCATGTTATCTTCTCAACCAAAGTCCGTGACTTGCTCTGGACCAAGAGCTTAATTGTGCTTCACACAATCACTGCATGTTTGTTATTATCAACTGCGTCAACTGCGCACTGTTGCTCGCTCGCTTACTCCTATTGTTGCTGCTATCCGTGTCCATTCTTTCGTTACCACCAGACTTGACTACTGCTGCTCTGTCTATGTTTGCCTGAGGCTAAAAAGCACGGAGGATCGCCTGCATGAGTTGCCTTGATCGCGTCCTGTTCTCTGCAGCCCGTCATATTGGCCGCATTCCCAAATTCAGTCATTATTTCCAGTTGTAGGCTATGCGTAACGTTCTCAATTAGGCCTATAGCCTACCTTCCTGTCTAGCAGCAAATTGAGAATAGGATCTCTACTCTAATCTGGCGCTACCTGCTAGGCCTTGCTCCTTCATACCTTTGTGAGCTCTGTATAACCATACTCTCAGTGCTCGCCAGTTCCGCTCCATCGTTCGATTGAAAAGTCTGTTCTCAGTCTTTGCTCGTGGCTTACTTCCACTATAATTTATATATGCAGAACCATGCTTTTACGGTGTTAGGGCCGTCAACCTGGAATGGCCTTCCTCTGACACTCTGCTTCCTTTCTAAAAGTCATTCTCAGTCTCTCCTCTCACATCTTAAGACAGTTTTATTTAGCTGCGCTGAAGTTTAGAGCGCCTTTGAGTAGTCTCCTTGAAGAGGCGCCTATATAAATGCATCTAATGAATGAATATCTTGTTGAAGTTTCTTAACTTTTGTTTGTCTGATCGTTCTGTGTCATTGGCCGATTCCTACCTAACGTTGGCTACCTTCTTCACTTCATCCTGCAGTGGTCTAGCAGATATCCAAGTTACAGACATGTCCCGACGCTTTATTGAAACGCCAATAGGCCTATAAGAATGCACAAAGCCAGGATGCTAATGGCGTAGGTCAATAGCTTGAGATTCCATGCTTTATCATTGCTTGGAATTTCGAAAAATCTCCACTAGCCACCATTTTCATGGCATGGCACAATACTTCATCAGTGTGAGTTTTCGCTGAGTTTTACGCTTTTAAATAATTATAGGCCTATAACGTTGAACCACTTAGTACATTATGCACAACGCCAATTAATAGAATAGGCTATACCAGTAGGCTACCTGTAGGAAAAACTGGCATGGGGCAGAACTGGCATACCGCTGGGGCAGAAATGGCATACCGCTGGGGCAGAACTAGCATACCGCTGGGGCAAAAGTGTCAGTAATGGGGCAATAGTGGCACGTAAAACGGGGGCAAGAGAGGCATACAGTGCTACTTTTGCCCCGAGTTGGGTGCTCATAGTTACGAGGCTCTATCAGCATTATTGCGTTGCATAATTTCTTACAACTTATAGCATTGAAAAGAACAGACATTTTTGCACCGTACAAAATAAAACTTTAACAAGTGCCACCCTAATACTGAAAGTGATCAACATATTTGTGATTCTCGTGAAAGTTGCAAATAACGCGAAAAATCGAAAAAATTATATAAAATTTTTACCATTCAACTTTTGGAAACTTTTGTCTTATGAAAACATAACACTTAATGATAGTCTATGTTCGCACTAGGTAAAGGTTTCAGAAAATAAGTACTTACTTCGAAAGTGGGGATGCCACTCTTACCCTACCCTGCCACTTTTGCACCATTTACCCCTAAGTTTTAAAAAATATTAAAATAAACTGTTGTTGAAATGGCGCCCTCTTTGATGGAAATGGCGCTCCTAGAACTTGGCGCCTCATGCAACTGCATGCTTTGCCTATGCCTAAGGTCGGCCCTGCCTCAGTTACTGACCTTTTCTTGAAGACATTGTTTTAAATTCTTTCCATTAGCGAAAGTCCTGAGTTTAAAACAATATAGTGTAAAAAAAATAAATTCGCCGGTGCCGCGGCGCCCCCCAAAGGCTGCGGCGCCCTAGGCAACTGCCTACTTTGCCTATAGCTAGGGCCGGCCCTGTTCAGACCTCAAGATCGAAGGAACCCTTTACTTGCTCAGCGCTTGTGAATAAACTGATGCCCTGCGCCGAGTTTTCGAGAGGCGCTTTAGAAGCTTGGAAATAACGATTACGCTGGTTGCTATGAACTCGATTGCGTTTGCGAAACAAAATGGCGTCCAAATCAGGCGAACAATGACAATGTAGGAAACCATTTGTAAACAACACAGACAATGGAGTTTGGCTAATCATTTATATCAACAACTCTGACGCCGGCTTTCATTGTCACACAAGCTTGCATGATTTATACACGAATGCGGCGAAGCCTATAATCAACAATTGTTGTTGACTGCATACGCAAAAGCTAGCGATGCGCTATTACACATAGTGTTGCAGTTCCATCCAATCTCGGGGTAACAATAGGGCCTATACCCAAAATCTGACTGACGGAGAATTGCTAGAAGAATCTTTTCAATTCAATAGTCATGCAAATGGGCAAACAATCAGACATCAATGCAAATGACGTTAAAACCTGCGTGCGACAGCTATTGAGCGAATGTCAACATGCATGATCTCCTCCTCATAATAAGCCTACATGCCAGTATACCTGCTCCAACCTTTATAATTATTAGACTGGTACATCGAATCTGAAGCACTAGTAGGCCTACTGTGACACAGATCATATATTATCGTTGTGCATTTTGCAGGTCCTCAAAGTAAAATGAGGCCATTCACGTTTTGCATGGTTTTCTGTTTTGCTGTTGGAATGCAAGGCGTTTCTTATGCCATAGTAATAGAAGTCCGTAAGTTCCAAGTGGCAGAAGCTCCTCCTGGATCACAACTCTGCGCCCTTGATGAACCATCCGCTTCTCTGTCCTTGAACTCCACTCTGGACTGTGCTCTCGAATGTCAACGATCCTCTTACTGTGAGAACTTCAACTACAACAATGTGAACAAAACTTGCGACATCTTCTTCAGTCGACCAAAATGCTATGGAACTTCTTCTTCGTGCATCTATTATCAGGTAACAATTATTTTAAACCCTTTTTACAATATCAAAGGCCGTTGCTAGTCTATGACAATCAAACAAACTTACAGGCTAACTATTGTAACTAATTTTTTGTTGTGCACATTCTCGCACACTTAGGAATATCAGGCTACTAGCCAATGTGAACGAAGGAAGGACGACTGGGTGAGTGCCATTTAACCACAAGAAATCAGATGTGCCTGGCCTCGAAAATCAGCCTTCTGTCGATGATGATGATGATGATGATGGTGATGATGATGATGATGATGATGGTGGTGGTGATGATGATGATGATGATAGGCTACTGGTGATGATGATTTATTGTGTCATTAATGATTGCATTTCTGTTTTCAGGCTCAGTCAGATCAACCTTACGCAGGTAAAGTAGTACATGTTTATATTCAATTCTGTTAATGACCGTAGCATAATACATGGGCGCCCGCAGAAATTTTTGCAAGAGGGGGCAAAACAAGATCGTCACGGTTAAATTTTTGTATAGTAAGAGGTTAAAAATCTTAAGCTGGAAATGAAGAACATGCATGGTCATTTTTCATGCATTTTTTAACGTCAATTTTTTATTTTCACATTTTTATTATTTTTAACATGAATAGTTTCTCTAAGGCGAAAACATTTGTTTAAAAAATCAAAAAGTGGGTCTAGTAGTTGCAAAGTAGGTTCCTGAAGTAAAGCAGTTAGTCCATAGAACGAATGAATGATCAAAGGAATGAAAAATAGGTGTATTTGTTCCAGGGGCATGCGCTTCCCCTATAGTTAGGCTGCTTCTATATTTTAATCGTAATTTATGTAAGCTTATAGTTCTAAGACAGCACATGAAAGTCAATCGCAGGCACCAACTTATTCACGAGCGCTGCATCGAGTCAGAGGGCTGTTCAAAGGGCAGTGGCGGCGCTACGCCAAGGCACGGCAGGGCAAATGCCCTGGTAAAAAAAGCATTTGCCCTGGTCGTTGCCCTGGTCGTTGCTCTGGTCGTTGCCCTGCCAGAAATCTTTTCCTGTCAGAACTTGTTCGGGCATATTGTTGAATACTGTTCACGTCCGTCCGTTTGGAATGGCAAAAATTCCGGTAGGGAAAAATTCTGGTAAGGCAACAGCTTTGGCAGGGAAAAATTCTGTGGCTGCTTATCCACGTTGTCGAATACAAGCAACAGTATAGGCATAACTGTCGCTTTATTGTTTAAAAAAAAATTAAGCGAAAGTATTTGCGTAATCAATATACCTATAGACTACATAGGATCCTCGGACTAGCCAATCCTAGGCCTAATAATGTAGGATGGATGGTATTGATTTATGGCGAGCACGGTAGCGCCAAATTATAAGCAGGGATACATGTATATACACGAAGGTATACACCTATACGCGGATATATATATATACAGCGTGTAGGCCTACGCTCACCTTAAAAAATTGGCATCGCGTACTCAGTTCCGTCATCGAGGATATGCGCGGGTATAGGCCTATAGCGCACAGGCCTACTCGCCTCACAAAGAATAAAATTTAAAAGAATTGTGAGACTTGAAATTACGTGCAGAAAATAGTCGAAGATAGCGGAAATTCTTTTGTACGGCCGTGAACGTACATGTATTAGGTCTACGGGCCAAAAAAATTCGTAAGAAATTTACCAGTAGCCTATATAATTATAGGCCTACACCCCTGCTTAAATAGGTAATGTATACGGCTAATCAGGGTATCAGAAATTTCGATGACTAAAAAAGTCAAATTTTTAAAGTAGTTTTTTCCACGCTAGCGAGTATATACTCACCTAAGCATTTACCAGTACACCCGATTATAGGCCTATGTATACGTCCGTACTACCTGGGACTAATATCGATATTAGTCCCAGTTACTACCGAGCATGCGAGTAGCCCTCTGTGCTGGTTACTTGTATGACTGCCCTGGCTATGCCCTGGCTACAAAAAGTGGTCAGATAACTCTTTTGGCTCTTTTTGATGTCAGCTCTGCCTTTGATTCTGTAGATCACTGTCAAAGGGTAGTCAAAAAAGATCCGAGTCCGGTTGCTACAAAGGGGCAGAAGGGGCAAAGTAGCTGTCAAGTTGGGTGTAATTTAGAATTGGAGGGGAAAGATCGGATGATGAGAATAGTAGGGATATGAATTCTTCTGAACAGGTGAGATGCCAGTTTTGAATGGAAATTCCGAGGAGTGATACAACAGTAACAACAGAGTCCATTTTAACAATCAACTTCTTGCGTATCTAGATAGGAACGGGTTGCTCTCTCCCCTGCAATCGGGTTTTCGGAGAAACCATTCTACATATCCAAGCATATGTTCACTGTCGTGCATGCTCGGTAGTAACTGGGACTAATATCGATATTAGTCCCAGGTCGTCGTCGTCGTCGGTGCCTTATTCGTTCCAAACTTTGGCGGCACAAAGGACGATTTGTCTCCATGCATGCTGTGCTGCTCGAATCGCCTGCTCCAGGTAGTACGGACATATACATGGGCCTGTTGGTCCGCCTCCTGTCTGACTTCTATGGCGCCATGGACTGTGGTCAGATAACTCTTTTGGCTCTTTTTGATGTCAGCTCTGCCTTTGATTCTGTAGATCATTCGATCCTTCTTCAGCGCCTTTCTGTCTCTTTTGGGCTCACTGAGAAGCCCCTAGAATGGGTATACGCTCTTTTCTTGCTGACCGCACAAACTGTGTGATATCTGGCTCAACTAGGTCTCGCTGGGTCCTTGCCCTTTTTGGCGTGCCCCAGGGATCAGTTCTGGGCCCTTTACTTTACATTCTTTACACGTCAGATGTCAGTTCCCTACTGCGGGCATGCGGACTCCTACATAAGCTATATGCTGACGACATCCAAGCATATGTTCACTGTCGTGCATCAGATGCGCTTTACTATGTTGGGCTGATGTGCTCTGCCATTGATTCCCTTTCTGGCTGGATGGCTTCTAATCGCTTGCTGTTAAATCCATCTTAAACCCAATTCATTTGGCTTGGCGGTTGCAGACAATTGGCTGGCCTAGACCTGCACCTTTTGGCTCAGACTTTCCCCCATATTGCATTATCTCTCATACAGTCCGTGATCTTGGAGTGACACTTGACCAAGAACTTAGTCTCTCACAGCATGTTAACCTAGTAACGCGAAGCTGCTATTACCAGCTCCGCCAGTTGCGTGTTGTCCTGCGGTCTCTATCTCATGATGCCGCTGTGGTCCTTGTTCACGCCTTCGTAACCAGCAGAATTGATCATTGCTGCTCAGTTCTTGTTGGTCACCCATCTAGTTTAATAGGGCGTCTTGACCGGGTCATGCCCTCTGCTGCTCGGCTTATTGGTCATATTCCAAAATTTTCTCCGATCTCTGCTTACATGCGTGATGTTTTGAACTAGCTTCCTGTCTCGCAGTGCATCTCGTACAGAATAGCAGCACTTGTCTGGCGGTGCCTCACTGGTTGTGCTCGGTCCTACATATCTGATCTCTGTCGCCCTGTCTCCGACTTAGCCTCCCGTCGAGCTTTACGCTCTTCGGCCAATGGGTAGCTGCTGGTCCATCGAACCCGCTCTGCTACCAGGCAGCGTAGAGCCTTCTCGGTTGTTGGCCCGTCCACATGGAATGGGCTCCCGCTTGCGCTACGCTCACTACCTCGGAATAATTTGCCTGCCTTCTACCAGTTACTTAAGATCTATCTTTTTAGCCGTAGCTGGGCTGGGAGCGCCTCTGAGTAGACTTCTTGAAGAGGCGCTATATAAGTTTTCGGAATGAATGAATGAATAACAGTTTGTCATCTGTAGATTCTGCTTTAACCGCAAAATTGACAAAAGTCTGGCTATTGCAGACTTAATTTTATACATAGGCCTACAAAAGCATGAACGTCGGCGAATAAGCAGGTCTCCCGGACGCAATTTGCAGTTTGTGTAAGAAAATTAAAAAAATTTGCATTAATGTAATTTATTGATCATTTGTGCAGCATAGCGAAAGGTTGTAATGCAACGAGATTTCAATCAAGTGGGCTATAGCCTAATCAATACTATTTGCATGGGCGCCTGCGGGAGACGTAAAACCTAATGGTCAATGGTCATGGTTACAATATTTTAATGCAAGGCAGAAAATTAAAGGCATGTTTACTTTTTATAGGTTTCAAAACGCAGATTTGCTAGTTTTAATTTGTCCATCATTAGTTTAATTAATTCTCTAATGCGAATAAATCTGTTAAAACTCAGAAGTAGTAGGCCTAGTTAAAAAAAATAGGTGTCTATTTTTCAGGAGGCATGTGCTCCTCTTGCGGTCATAATTATGCGGGCGCCCATGATCGTACATAGACTTATTACATTGCTTCTAAGCTTTGAATGGAGCGCCTCCTTTAAGTGAACGGTTGAGAAGCGCTCCCAACGGGCACGACGCAATAAGAAGAATTAATTTTAGAGGAAGCGAAAGAAGAAGAGAGGCTACTAGATCCAGTTGCAGAGCGAGCATAAAGAGACAGCGCATTCCAAAGATAGGGGACCATTATTGCAGCAAAAGGCGTTTCTGTTCCATAACAGTTCTATAGGCGGTGAAACCAGAAGATCAAGTCTATTAGAAGAGCGATGATGACGCTGCGAGGAAGTTTCGTAAGGCCAAATATTTTGTCACCTAAGTGTTTTTGGATATGACCATAGGCGTAGGAGATGGGGATCCAGAAAGAGGGGGCAAATGGTAAGGCGGGTGTCGTCAGGGTCGGGAATTGGAAGATATAGATAATTTTAAAAAAGTGTGGGGTATAAATTCTTGAAATGGCGAGACATCCTTAAATGAGTGGAAAGCCCGAGGATGATGAAAAAAGGAACCTGAGCAATATGATGTTGCATGATTGGCAATGATGGCGAAGGACCTGAAAAAGTGAGAAATTCAGGTGGAAGATCGTTCCTGATACGTAGTGCAGTGCTTTATTGCTGAACATATATAAGACTGGCCTCGCTCCATTTTTAATGCATGCCTGAACTGAAATGGTATATATACCCCGGTACATATATATATATATATATATATATATATAATATAATATATTATATATATATACCATTTCAATTGAGGTAGGCATCAAAAATGGAGTGAACCCTGTGATAGTCGTCTGGCAAAAATCCACCTAAAAATTAAGGTTCAATGCATATCTATAGGACCGGTTGACCGCCTAAAAAATTTTAATTAATAATATTATCGGCACTGATAACAGTTCGACATAAAGTTGTGCGAACTGTCCGCTACAGTGAATTAATAAAAGGATTTGCCCAACAGAAAGCAAAGAAAAGATCCTCTCCCTTGAGGAAGATGCAGCATCGCACATAATAGCATAAAATTATTCACTTACAGGTGCAGCTGTATCTTTAAATTTTATTTGATCTATTGTTAGCAATCACGAGACTAGAATGTTTAGCATTGAAAGAGAATTCTTTTCTTGTATCGTGCGGGCCCATCACAGTATATTTTTTTTCTGGGCCCGAAATATTAGAAGTTCAACACAGATCAGTTTTACAAGATTGTATTGCATGAGACAACACTTAGGGATGTTATGTCTAGGGCAGTGGTTCTTAACCTTTTCAAAGGAGCCGAACCCCAAGAGAAATCCATGACCACTCACCGAACCCCTCAAGTTTGAGCAATAATTTGTTAACTAATGAGAACAACAGGAAAAAAAATTGTAGGCCTACCAAAATGTGATACAACATTAATACATTCAATACATGAACTATACTAACAGTTAACTAACCGTACCAACACTACCAATTGCATCTTAATATGTGTCTTTTGTTGTTGCCGTTTGGAAACAATAGCAAATGATTTTTCACTCACACACACTGACCCTGAATATGTATAATAATTTCAGAGGACCTCTGCCGAACCCCTGGCAAAGGCTCACCGAACCCCTCGGGTTCGGTCGAACACTGGCTAACAAACACTGGTCTAGGGATTCCTGCCGAGGACTGTTCTTTACCGTTCACTTATGAAGGTCGTCTATATAACGATTGTGCTGCGAACCTAACTGGTGACGGATTCAATGCCTGTCTGGTTGTCAATAGAAGCGTAGCATCCTGCATGAGCAAGTTATCAGGTGAATCACATTATACGTAGACAATCTGTGAAGAGAACGCTCAAATAGCATAACACAGAACTTTATTTAGGGGAAGTTAACTATCCATGAAAAAAACAGTCGCTTGCAACATGACCAATGATATTGATCTTCCTCTCTCAGATACAATGATATGTTGCTACACGGGAAACAGGGATCTGAGAGTGTTTAATCTGAACAGGGATGCTTTCATATTGACATTTATAACGTGAACATTTACAATTTCACATTGCCGTTTTACATTAGCATTACCGAGCCATAAGATAGTTTGAACAGTGGCCCTACAGTAATTAATCGTGCTGCAAACAAAGGCGTTAACCAGGGCAAGTTGACCTAAGTCACTGGATGAAAGTGATGAAATTGTTCCTAAAGCCAAAACTACAGTACTAACAGTGCCGGTGTCGCGAAAAGGATTATCCCCCCAGAAAGCTATCCGGAGGGATGAATTAGTCTATCCCCCCGGATGGAATTAACCGGTCTAGACTATCCGGGGGGATAAACCATTCTATCCCATTTTTGAAAAATGCGTATAATTGAAAAATGTATTCTCTAATCAAAATTTAAAGTGACTCTAATTGTTTTATGTGTCCTAAGCAATGTTCAGAGAAAGGCAACTCGAAATTATTTAGTGACTCTAAATGTTTTTAAGTGTTTCAAAAGTTTTGAGTGCTCTAAAACCAAAGCAAAAAATATAAAAAAAAAATAAACATACCCGTTAGTGTCATTGGTCAAATCAAAGCAGATGAAAATTAATTTGCAAAAAATAAATTCACGCGGAAGTGGCTTTTTCGAGTTTTCCTCATTTGGGGGGATACGATTAATACGGGGGATACTCTATTTCGTGACACCGGCGCTAGGGCACATGAGGCCCCCAAAAAATAAAACTTGGGGGTTTCATACATTGAGCTGTCATCTCAGCAAAATTTCGCATAATATAGGCCTAAGTGCTGAAAGACATGTGTAAGACTTCAATAAATGTCCCCTCCCAATTGTTAAATTCTTTGGAATTTCCACGCTGTAATTGTTTAATTTTAAGCTGTCATCTTTACAAAATTGCTCATTTTTTATTGCTGTTAGTCGTGGATTACTACTTCAGAGTGTCCCCTCTTCATTGTTTAAATTTGTCCGATTTGCCAACTTTATTGGTAGGCTGTCATCTTAAAAAATGATTATTATTGATGGACAGTGGATGACACTTATGAAATATTTCTGAAACATTGGGGATACAAGGACTGCGTTCCAACCACAATTTGTGGGCCATGCTCCTGTCCACACCTTCAAGTCTCTCCTTTGGTTGCGTAATATTATTTTGTATGCTTTGTGTTAAAACATAATTCGGTGCGTGGTTTCAGGAATGAACCATCATGAAAGGTATACTTACCAACTACATTTGAGACCCCTTGTAAACTTGAGATCAGACACATACCAAGGACATCTGGAACCCTACACAGGGTTTAATGTTTGGGCCTAACGCAGGTTTTATTTTGGAACCTCATCCAATTAGCAATAACAATAAGTTACAATTTATAAATGTTGTGTTTGAGAAAGTGGACGAAACTGCTTGAGTTACAGTTAGTTTAAATGGCTTTACTTACGCCCAAAATCAGTATGGCCGGTATGATGTTTGCATTAGGTCTGCTATGGCAGTGCCATATGGTTAGTTGAGGCATGAACCAGACCCGGATCTGAAGCCTTAAATAAATGCACCGGCTTAAGAAATATACAGTCACACATACATTGTAGGCATAAGGGCCAGATAAATTTGGGGGGCCCCTGGGGCCCTTCTAACTCGTAGCCCCCAGCAGGGGGTACGCCGGGTGCTAGCGCCGATATTGAGTATTAAGTAACCATTTCAGTGGTCATGTAGGCTACATGAATCGGGCCAAATTTAGTGGCCAATATTCAATAAATATACATAATACATTTTTAACAACTACAATGTACAGTTCCATGTTTCTGGCAAAATATATCGCAGTTTGTTTTCATTATGCCAAACATTTATCAGACAACAATCTGACGACATCTGTCACGATCAACGTAACAATCCCGACCTTCAACACATCTTCTCCACTGATGTCCATCAACAACTGGATCGTCATCCAGCAGAGGGTAGACGGCAGTTTAGATTTCAACCAGTCATGGTCGGTTTACAAAGCAGGCTTCGGGGACATCAACACGAACTTCTGGCTTGGCCTTGAGAAGATGCACCAGCTGACAATCAACGCCCACTACCGTCTACGCATCGAAATGCAATCCGTGGAAGATGACCAATGGTTTTCAGCTGAATACGATTCATTCTTCATAACATCCGAGTCACTTGGTTACGCGTTGAACGTGTCTGGCTACGTGGGAGATGCAGGAGACGCCCTCAACAACATGAACGATTCTGGAGTGGCCTATCAGAACGGAATGAAATTTTCTACTCTAGACATGGACAATGACATGTATAATTCTGGTGGTTGCACTGCCATGTATCCTAGCGGTTTTTGGATGAACAATTGTTGCTTTCACACATGTCTGAATTGCAAATATAATTCTGTCAGTTTCAGCTGGATGAGTCTGTTGGACTCTGGATTGGTCACTTCGACACAACTGCAGTTGAGTCGAATGATGATCAAAGCCGCTTAGGGTTTATCGAGCTCTGTTACTGGTCTAAGCTTATACGGTTTATGACAGATTGTCTATCTTGCGATCGTCCATGGCCGCTTTAAAATTAAGGACTTCATAGGTCATAGTCGCTCTTGCATTCGAGGACCTTCAACTACCAGATCTGCGTTAAACTTAAGCGCTTATCATGGGCGGAGTTTATCAGGGGCTAGGGGGGCTAAGCCCCTCCAAGAAGGCCCAAATTCAAATTTTGTACCATGAAAATGGTATCCTTTTTTGGAGTTAGCCTTCCTAAGAAGGCCCAGACACGGGGTTAGCCCCTCCAAGAACGGAAACCAAACTCCGCCCATGGCGCTTATGCGAATTACGGATTCATATTAGGCCTGCACTAAACAATGTTTTATTTATTGCACATTTTTGAAAACTCATTATAAAAACCACTAGAACGTGGTTAGTGTTTAAATCAAGTTCTCTGCAATTAATTTGGAATGTCTTTAACTACTTAGAATTGGCATGACAGTACTGTTGAGCTTTGTGTATGTGTCGCCCATTTTAAAGAATAATTTCAATTTAGTCCTGTCTCGTAAATGTTTTTTGTCATAAGGAAGTACATACTGTCACACTGAGACAGGCGAAGCAAAGATCTGCCCTTCTTCAACAATCAATTGCATCGAATGTCTGAAGGGTAAAATAACTTAAGAAAGAGACTAACGGACGGATTGAATTATGTGACCAGAAATCTTTCACGAACGATTATCAGACTGAATCGTAATCGTAATCCTCAAACTTCTAAAGCGTCACTCGAAAGCCAAGCACTGCATGGGCCCCAGCATATTCACGAGCGATGTGCTGAGTCAAAAAGGGGTGTCCGTAAGAGTAGCCCAGAGGACGTCCAGGTCGGCTGTCGTAGGATCAAAGAGGCAGAACAGCTACAAAAGCGAGTGTCGTCTGGGTCGAGAATTGGAAGGTGGAGGATCAGATGAGAAATGTCTTCAAATTCGAGTGAAACCCTTAGGTGTGATTGATAGAGGACACTGGAGAAGGTTATTTTGTGTGATTGGCGATGATGGTATAGGAACTGAAAATGAACAGAATGAAACAAGTGAGAAATCTGAAAAATTGATTATTTCACTTACAAAAGATGAAAGGAATATTTTAGAGCGCTCAGAGTCACACAGCACCACTTACTGAGTAACTCTTTGACCCCTGATGGTACGGAACCCGCGCCAGATGTCACTAACTAACTTCTATGTAGACCGTCGCAACACTCAAAACCTTCGTCAACACCAACAGATTTTCAGATAAACAAATAATCAGAGAAGAAACTGTTGCAGGATCTAAGGGTCAATTACTTCAGCCAAACTTAGCTGAACGTAAAATCTCATAGAAACTTAGGAAGTGAGTCCTCGACTCCTTCCATTTCCGAAAACA
This sequence comes from Lumbricus rubellus, assembly GCA_945859605.1. Lineage (NCBI taxonomy): Eukaryota > Metazoa > Annelida > Clitellata > Crassiclitellata > Lumbricidae > Lumbricus > Lumbricus rubellus. The sequence continues at coordinate 21,532,349 of OX243817.1, forward strand.
ACCGGGAGATAGGCCTAGATGCAAATCACACATTTCTAGTATTTTGAAAGAAGAAAGCGGAATTAGATTGTAGGACAATTTTGAAACAAACTCGAGCGGTTCTTAGCTAACATACAAAGGTTGAATTTCTTGTCATTTAGCCTGATGAGGGATGACTTGAGAGAATGATTGAGAGGGTGGAGGGAAGACTGCTAAGGGCAACATCTCGACACCGGCGCGCTGAGTGTCTGAGGGGCCCTGATACGGCCTTCGACTTCCGTGCGCGATCTCGGCGTCCTGCTGGAGTCAGATCTGTCCATGAGGCGCCATATCGCCTGGACAGTAGGTTGTTGCTTCCGGCAGCTCCGTCTCATCAGGAGCTGCATCAAGTCCTTGCCCTTTGAGGCCGCGAAGGCGGCCGTCGCCGCTTTCGTCACTTTCAAGGTGGATCGCTGCAACAGCTTGCTTGCCGGCGCGCCTGCGTGCCTCTTGGACGGACTCCAGTCAGTGCTTAATGCCGTGGCGAGGCTAGTCTGCAACAGGAGAAAGTACGACCACGTCACGCCGCTCCTCCGTGATGTCCTCCACTGGCTGCCTGTTCCATCTCGCATCGAATTGAAGCTCTGTTTGCTCGTGTTCAAATCGCTTCACGGAGCTGCGCCCGAGTACCTGCGCGATTGCTGCATGGAGACTCATTTCTCCGCGGCTGGGCTTCGGCTCAGATCATCCGAGAGGTCTGATTTGCGTGTGCGGAGAATGAGAACGTGCTTCGGCGATCGTGCCTTCTCGGTCGCTGGTCCTCGTTGCTGGAACAGTCTTCCTCTCGCTATCCGATCAGCAGGCTCAGTGGACTCTTTTAAAGCCAGGCTAAAATCACACTTGTTCGCTAGGGCTTATCCGGTGCAGCTGTTTTTGTAAGGCGCCCTTGTAACTGTGTTACTGCGCCAAATAAAATAAATCGTCGTAATTATTATTATTATTATTATTATTATTAACAATTGTAGCAATTTACCTAGGGTACTTTACAGACGATAGCTTCTAATCAATTCTAAATATTATTACATGTTAATTATTCATCTTTGCGCTCTCTGAATACGATTTGTCACTATGCAGGATTTAATGACACTCAAGTTTTAATAAACTAAACTAATTATTATGAAAAGGACCTTGGCTAAATGCACCTTAACGATGCAATTTGCCTGTTATTAGTAAAGCAGATCATTACTTGATATGCAAGTACCCACAGGAACCACAAGCCCAATGCCAACGTACAAGCGTGTAGGCCTAGCATATAGCAGGCGCGCTCGTGATTGGGCCATCTTACTTAGAATCCCCTCTACAGGCCTTCTCAGTAATGCAACGAATGACTGTACAACAATACTGACCGGTTGTGTGATTATTCGATGCCAAAACAACAGCATTGGTCTTGTTTTGAAGCATCTTCCGTTACAGTGGCAACAAATGAATTTCGTTCAAAGAGGTTTTAACGTCAGCAGCGAAGAACATTTAATCTATATTTTTTCATTCTTTTTAAGTTGAGCAGAAGCTATCCCACTGCTACTAGTTAATTGATTCAAAAATACTGCAATTTCCATCTGTTTTCTTATCTATTATCATTTATCATATTATAATGAAGAATTTATTCTTTGGTAAATAGGCCCCAATAGCGGGATCACTACCTTCGGGTAGCGGCGTAGCCTATTGCTCCCTACATTTCACAGTAATGATTGTACACTAAGCTTTACCATCGCAATTGTTAACTGCAATTAATCACTTTGTGTACTATTATGAATGCATAAATAATTATTGTCTGTTTTATATTCTTGGGATAATTAAGCGACAAATTGCTACCATAATGCTCAAATTCTTTTTTATATTTGTCAAAAAATGTATCACTAGTTTTAAGTACGAGCCTTCCGTTTAAAACCAGTTTTTCTGCTTCTGATTCTATTTTAATCAGATCTAATTAACGCTTTCGATTAACCAATGCGTTAAAAAATGTAATCGCAATTTTTTAACGCGTTAATCGCACGCGTTAACGCGATTAAATCAACAGCCCTAATTAAAACCAATATTATAATTGGATTTCAAATGTTGTTTTATGCGCAAGGTTCTCTCAGTAACGCAGCGAATGAATGGGCGACAATATTGACCAGCTGTATGACTATAGACCTACGATGCCATAACGACAGCGGCGGTCCTCTTTTGAAGCCCTTTGCGATACAGATAGGCATAGGCCCTACAACAAATGAATTTCGTTCAGTGAGGAGCACCGGAATTATTTGTCTTCTTTCCAGACCAAATAGGTTTGAACGTCAGCGCAGCGCATAATATGTGATTGCGTCATATCGATTTGCAAGCACTGTAGGGCTTAGCCTACTGTATTCCCTCTCCTTTATTGAAAGTTATTTAGCGCTTCAACTGGGCCTGGCTGTTTTCGCTGTACAACGCCGTTTCCAATGTGACTACCGTACCGATTCCGGACCTTTACCATCAGTGTCAATCACTCACCGAGAACTTCAGAATTCTCTTCCAATCACTCTTCAGGCTTTCCATTCAAAATGAAATCTTGATTGTAAAAACTTCTACCCAGCCTCATCTGATCCTCCGAGATCAAAATAATTCTCGACCTAACGACATCTCCATAAACAGCTACTCTGCCCCTTTGACCCTCTGGCAACCGTGACAAAGATGTCCTTCAGATCTCAAGATCGAAGGAACCCTTTACTTGCTCAGCGCTCGTGAACAAACTGATGCCCTGCGCCGAGTTTTCGAGAGGCGCTTTAGAAGTTTGGAAATAACGATTACGCTGGTTGCTATGAACTCGATTGCGTTTGCGAAACAAAATGGCGTCCAAATCAGGCGAACAATGACATTGTAGGAAACCATTTACAGCACAGACAATGGAGTTTGCCAAAAATCATTTATAACAATAACTCTGCCGCCGTCTTTCATAGTCACATATTAAGCTTGCATGATTTTTACAGCAGATCCACGCACGCGTCGAAACCTTTCCATGTGCATCGAAAAAAATTTGGTGAATGCACATGGAAATGGTAGCGATGCGCTATTACACAATGTGTTGCAGTTCCATCCAATCTACATACTGTATATTAATGAGATTTGCTAAAAGAAAAATACCCAAGATCTGACTGACCGAGAGTTGCTAGAAGTATTTTTTCAATTTGATAGTCATGCACACAAACGGACGGACGTGAACAGTATTCAACAATATGCCCGAACAAATTCTGACAGGAAAAAAATCTGGCAGGGCAACGACCAGGGCAACGACCAGGGCAACAACCAGTGCAAAGGCTTTTTTAGCAGGGCATTTGCCCTGCCATGCCCTGGCGTAGCGCCGCCACTGCGTTTTAGAAATTACTATTCTGTGTAAAGTCGATTTTATTGATTAGGCCTACCTTGACGACATTGTCTTTATGAAGGTTCGCAAGACTTCCATGTGGCGCCCCTTTCGTGTATGGTAACCAGATCTGTCACCAGAACACCCATAACATCCTAACAATCACTAGCGTCCTCAAACAAATCTATCGGCAATCCAGGACTAAATCTGATCCAAAGTCTTATCGCGAACCTTCGACTCCCAAAATTTCTTTTCGAATAATCTTCGCTATGCAGCAAAGCTTTTGTAAAATAAATTAGAACTGCACAATAGGGTGGAGTGAAAATGGGTTTTTTCTGAATTTCAATTAGCTAGATATGCCAAAAGGTGCCAATAGATCCATAAAACACTGTGTAAAAATTACATAATTTTTGATTAATGTTTTGATCGCCCTTCGCAACTTTTTATTTTGCAATAGGCCTACTAAGCGACATCAGAACGATATAGGTAGCCTAGATTAGTGTCTACACTCTACACAGAGTCTACACTCTACAGTCTACACACTGTACATATTGTACAGGGTGGGCCATAAATGATCCCCATCCTATGGTTTTTCTCCCATAATTTTATCGTGGCCAAAAGCAACCCAAGCTCTAACCCTAACAGAAACCAAAACAATAGCTCTAACCCCAACAGATACCCTAACCCTAGCTGTAACCCTAAGAGAAGCCCTATCTCTAGCTCTAACCCTAACAGAAACCCTAACCCTAGCTCTAACCCTAACAGAAACCCTAGGTCTAACCCTAACAGAAACCCTAACCCTAGCTCTAACCTTAACAGAAACCCTAAATTTTGCTCTAACCCTAACAGACACCCTACATTTTGCTCTAACCCTAACATGGATAGGGTTTCTGTTAAGATTAGAGCTAAGGTTAGGGTTTCTGTTAGGGTTAAAGCTCGGGTTAGGGTTTTTGTTAGAATTAGAGTTACGGTTAGAGTTTCTGTTAGGGTCAGAGCTAGGGTTAGGATTTCTGTTAGGGTTAGAGCTAGGGTTAAGGTTTCTGTTAGGGTTAGAGCTAGGGTTAGAGTTTCTGCTAGAGTTAGAGCTAGGGTTAGGGTTTCTGTTGGGGTTAGAGCTGGGGTTAGGGTTTCTGTTAGGGTTACAGCTAGAGATAGGGTTTCTGTTAGAGTTAGAGCTAGGGTTAGGGTTTCTGTTGGGGTTAGAGCTAGGGTTAAGGTTTCTGTTATGGTTACAGCTAGAGATAGGGTTTCTGTTAGGGTTACAGCTAGGGTTAGGGTTTCTGTTGGGGTTAGAGCTAGAGTTAGGGTTTCTGCTAGAGTTAGAGCCAGGGTTAGGGTTTCTGTTGGGGTTAGAGCTAGGGTTATGGTTTCTCTTAGAGTTAGAGCTATGGTTTGGGTTTTTTTCATGGTTATAGCTAGGGTTAGGGTTTCTGTTAAGGTTACAGCTAGAGATAGGGTTTCTGTTAGAGTTAGAGCTAGGGTTAGGGTTTCTGTTGGGGTTAGAGCTAGGGTTATGGTTTGTCTTAGAGTTAGAGCTATGGTTTGGGTTGTTGTCATGGTTATAGCTAGGGTTAGGGTTTCTGTTAGGGTTACAGCTAGAGATATGGTTTCTGTTAGGGTTACAGCTGCTGCTAGGGTTAGGGTTTCTGTTGGAGTTAGAGCTATTGTTTTGCTTTCTGTTAGGGTTAGAGCTTGGGTTACTTTTGGCCACGATAAAATTATGGAGAAAAACCATAGGATGGGGATCATTTATGGCCCACCCTGTACAATATGTACAGTGTGTAGACTGTAGAGTGTAGACTCTGTGTAGAGTGTAGACACTAATCTACCTATATCGTTCTGATGTCGCTTAGTAAGCCTATTGCAAAATAAAAAGTTGCGAAGGGCGATCAAAACATTAATCAAAAATTATGTAATTTTTACACAGTGTTCTATTGATCTATTGGCACCTTTTGGCATATCTAGCTAATTGAAATTCAGAAACAAAATCATTTTCACTCCACCCTACTGCACAATCAGCTTTTTTTCTGGTGTGGTTTGTGTGCGAAACTTTTTCCAAAAAATGTCGCAATTAAGACGACTGCATATTTTTCACTGCACATGTCCTTCATTCCATTTTGTTCTTCCGTAGAAAACCGGTTGCAATTACTTTTTCCTAATGATCTTCACTGCGCAGAATTGCGTTTACAACTGCCCAAATTCACTTACAACTGCACATTTTGTGTAGAAATACACGTTAAAAAGCCGTGCTATGCAGCCACTCCGCTCCACCAGATCATGCTACGGTCTCACTATTTCTCGATTTCTTATTAGTCATCTTCTACAGGCCCGGATTAACCATGTTGCTGATTGTGCTGCAGCACAGGGCCCCAAGTTTCGGTGGGGCCCCCAAATTTTAAAAGTAAAAAATAAATAAGTGAGGATTCAGGAAAGAAACAGTGCAAATTGCAATGCATTATGCATAGCAAATTAGCAATCATAGCTATGACTAAATATATAACCAAATAATGTCATAGTATATGATGACGTCACTTTGATGTATCCCTCTCAAACTGTTTGAGTCACTGATAACTTTTGTAGCGAAAATGCGAGGGACTTTCGATGATATAGAGAAGAAGACCCAGGGTTACGTGGATAATCACCATAAGGAAGCCGAACCATGGGCGGTGGACGGAGTTTATCAGAGGCTAAGGGGGTAGGGGCTAAGACTCCACGAAGGTCCAGAATCACATTTTTGCCATAAAATGGTATCTTTTACCTGGCTTAACCCCCCCCCCAGAAGGCCCTGCCCCAGACTCGAAAATACATGCGGGATTTTTTTCACGAACCGAAACTTCAATCTCATGACTAAAAAGGTCACTTTTTGGCGGAGAAAATAGTATGGTTTTATGAGATTTCAGCCTCATGACTAAAAAAAGCCATCAACTTTTTGGGCGGTGAAAATAGCATGGTTTTGTGAGATTTTGACCTGATGACTAACAAAGGTTATCAACGTTTTGTGCGAGGATAAAAAATTCGGCGCCGCTCGCTCTGGACTAAGTTTTTACCCCAACCTAAGTCCAAGATTTTACACCCCACTCAAGAACGGAAACCAAACTCCGCCCATGATGTCAGTGCGTGAGTCGTGAGCTCGTGACAATTGTCCTACCTACTTCTTATGTGCTGTAAAGTTTAACGAATTGTGTTTCGGGTTATTGTATGTCTGCCTGGCTTCTTAAAATTGTAAGGGGCCCCCGTGATTCGATCAGCACAGGGCCCCCAAAACCGTAGATCCGGGCCTGATCTTCTACACTGCATCTTCCCTTTTAATTTTTTAATTTTTCGAAAAATTCTCGGTTCCTTTACCATCAGTGCCAATCACTCACCAAGAACTTCAGAATTCTTTCCCAATCACTCCTCAGGCTTTCCACTCAAAATGAAATCGTGATTTTAAAAATTCCTACCCCGCCTCATCTGATCTTCCGAAATCAAAATAATTCTCGACCTAACTGCATCTACATAAACAGCTACTCTGCCCCTTTGACCCTCTGGCAACCGGACAAAGTTGTCATTGACTCATTCGGATCTCAACTTTGGAGAAACCCTTGACTTGCTCAGCGCTCGTGAATGAGCTGATGCCCTGCGCCGAGTTTTCGAAATGCGCTTTAGAGGTTTGAAAATCATGATTAGGCTGGTTGCTATGAACTCGTTTGCATTTGCGAAACAAAATGGCGTCAAAATCAGGCAAACAATGACAATGTAGGAAACCATTTACAACACAGTCAATGGAGTTTGCCAAAAATCATTTATAACAATAACTCTGCCACCGTCTTTCATAGTCACATAAGCTTGCATGATTTATACAGCAGATCCAGCCACGCGTCGAAGCCTTTTGTTGACTGCATACGCAAAAGCTAGCGATGCGCTATTACACAATGTACTGCAGTTCCATCCAATCTCGGCGGAACAATACCCAAAATGTCACTGACCGAGAGTTACTAGAAGAATTTTTTCAATTTGATATTCATACAAATGGGCAAACAATCTGACATCAATGCAAATGACGTTAAAAAATGCATGCGACAGCTATTGAGCGAATGGCAAAATGATCTCCTCCTCATAATAAGCCTGCCAGTATACCTGCTCCAACCTTTATGTTAGACTGGTACATCGAGTCTGAAGCGCCAGAACTGTGAAACAGATCAAAATACATGTACGTTGTACATTTTGTAGGTTCTCAAAGTAAAATGATGTCATTCACGTTTTGCATGGTTTTCTGTTTTGCTGTTGGAATGCAAAGCGTTTCTTACGCCGTAGTAATAGAAGTACGTGAGTTTAAAGTGGTAGAAGTTCCGCCTGGATCAGAGCTGTGCGCTCTTGATGAACCATCTGCTTCTTTGTCCTTGAACTCCGCTCTGGAATGTGCTCTCGAATGTCAACGATCCGGCTACTGTAAGAACTTCAACTACAACAATGTGAACAACACTTGCGACATCTTCTTCAATCGACCAGTATGCTATGGTCCTTCTTCTTCGTGCATACACTATCAGGTAACAATTATTTTAAACCCTTTTTAAAATATCGAAGACCGTTACTAGTCTATGACAAACAAACAAACTTATAAGCTAACTATTGTAACCAATTTATTTTGTGCACAATCTCGCATACTCAGGAATATTAGCCTACTAGCCAATATGAACGAAAGGTGAGTGCTATTTATTCACAAGAAATAGAATGTGCACAGGCCTCGGAAGGCAGCTGTCCTGTTTATGATGATGATGATGATGATGATGATGATGATGATGATGATGATGATGATGATGATGATGATGATGATGATGATGATGATGATGATGATGATGATGATGATGATGATGATGATGATGATTATGATTATGATTATGATGATGATGATGATGATGATGATGATGATGATGATGATGATGATGATGATGATGATGCTGATGATGATGATGATGATGATGATGATGATGATGATGATGATGATGATGATGATGATGATGATGATGATGATGATGATGATGATGATGATGATGATGATGATGATGATGATGATGATGATGATGGTGATGATGACGATGACGATGACGATGACGATGACGATGACGATGACGATGATGATGATGATGATGATGATGATGATGATGATGATGATGATGATGATGATGATGATGATTTATTGTGTCATTAATGATTACATTTTTGTTTTCAGGCTCAGTCAGATCAACCTTACGCAGGTTAAGTAGTACATGTTAATATTCATTTCTGTTAATGACGTAGCATAATACCAGGGCGCCCGCAGAAATTTTTGCAAGAGGGACAAAACAAGATCGTCCAGGTTAAATTTTTGTACATGAAGAGGTTAAAAATCTTAAGCTGGAAATGAAAAAAACATGCATGGGCATTTTCATGTAGGTTTCTTAATGTCAATTTTTCAGTTTCATATTTTTATTATTTTTAACATGAATATTTTCTCTAAGGTGAAAAAATTTGTTTGTGCAGCATAGCGAAAAGTTGTAATGCGACGAGGTTTTAATCAAGTGGGTTATAGCCTAATCAATAGCCTACTAGGATATTTGCATAGGCGCCTGCGGGAGACTTAAAACCTAATGGTCAATGGTCATGGTTAAAATTTTAATGCAAGGCAGAAAATTAAAGGCATGTTTACATTTATATAGGTTTCAAAACGTAGATTGCTAGTTTTAATTTGCGCATCATTACTATATGTATATATATATATATATATATACCATTTCAATTCAGGCAGGCATCAAAAATGGAGTGAAGCCTGTCATAGTTGTCTGGCAAAAATCCACCTAAAGGCAGAAAATTAAGGTTCAGTGCATATCTATAGGACCGGTTGACCGCCTTAAAATTAGCCTAATAATGTTATTGGCATTGATAACAGTTCGACATAAAGTTGTGCGAACTGTCCGCTACAGCGAGTTTATAAAAGGATTTGGATAACAGAAAGCAAAGAAAAGATCCTTACCTCTGAGGAAGTTGCAGCATCGCATATAATAGCATACAGTGTATATTCACTTACAGGTGCAGCTGTATCCTTACATTCTACTTGATCTAAACTTATTGTGTTAGCAATCACGAGACTAGAATGTTTAGCATTGAAAGAGAATTTTGTCTTGTATCATGCGGGCCCATCACAGTATACTTTTTTCTGGGATCGAAATATTAGATGTTCAACACAGAGCAGTTTTACAAGATTGCATTGCATGAGACAACACTTAGGAATGTTATGTCTAGGGATTCCTGCCGAGAACTGTTCTTTGCCGTTCACCTATGATGGTCGTCTATACAACGGTTGTGCTGCGAACCTAACTGGCGATGGTTGCAATGCCTGTCTGGTTGTCAACAGAAGCGTTGCATCCTGCGTGGGAAAGTTATCAGGTGAATCACTTTATACGTAGACAATCTGTGAAGAGAACGCTCAAATTTAAGTAGCATAACACAGAACTTTATTTAGGGGAAGTTAACTATCCATGAAAACCCCCATCGCTTGCAATTTGACCAATAATATTGATCTTCCTCTCTCAGAGACAATGAAATTGTTGCTACACGAGAAACATGGATCTGAAAGTGTTCAATCTGAACAGGGATGCTTTCATACTGACATTTATAGCGTGGAAATTTATAATTTCACATTGCCGTTTTACATTAGCATTGCCGAGCCATAAGATAGTTTAAACTTTAAACAGTTGCACTACAGTAATAATTAATTAATCCTGCTGTAAACAAAGGCGTTAACAAGGCCTACAAAGGCAAGTAGACATACGTCATTGGATGAAAGTGATGAAATTGTTCCTAAAGCCAAAACTACTAAGTAACTATTTCAGTGATCATGTACATGAATCGGGTCAAATTTAGTGGTCAATATTCAATAATTATGCATAATTTATTTATTTCTTATAACTACAGATCCAAGATCCATGTTTCTGGCAAAATCTATCTCAGTTTGTTTTCATTATGCAAAATATTTATCAGACAACAATCTGGAGACATTTGTTACGATGAGAGTATCAATTCCGACCTTCGACACAGTTTCTCTGCTGATGTCCATCAACAACTGGATCGTCATCCAGCAGAGGGTGGACGCTAGTTTATCCTTCTACGAGACATGGTCAGTTTACAAAGCAGGCTTCGGTAACATCAGCAAAAACTTCTGGCTTGGTCTTGAGAAGATGCACCAGCTGACAATCAACGCCCCCTATCGTCTACGCATCGAGATAAAATCTGTGGATGGCGGAAACTGGTTTTCAGCTGAATACGATTCATTCTTCATAACATCCGAGTCACTTGGTTACGCGTTGAACGTGTCTGGCTACGTGGGAGATGCAGGAGACGCCCTCAACAACATGGACGATTCTGGAGTCGTCTATCAGAACGGAATGAAATTTTCAACTTACGACAAATACAATGACATGTATAATTCTGGTCGTTGTACTACCCTGTATCCTAGCGGTTTTTGGATGAACGATTGCTTTCACACATGTCTGAATTGCATATATAATTCTGTCAGTTTCAGCTGGATGAGTCTGTTGGACTCTGGATTGGCCACTTCGGAACAACTGCAGAAGAGTCGAATGATGATCAAAGCCGCTTAAGGCTCATCGAGCTCTGCTACTGGTCTAAACTTATACGGTTTATGACAGATTGTCTATTTTGCGATCGTCCATGGCCGCCTTAAAATTAAGAACTTCATAGGTCATAGTCGCTCTTGCATTCGAAGACTTTCAACTACCAGATCTGCGTTAAACTTAAGCGCTTATGCGAATTACGGACTCTCATTAGGCCTGCACTAAACAATGTTTTATTTATTGCACATTTTAAAAAACTCATTATACAAACCACTTGAACGTGGTTAGTGTTTAAATCAAGTTCTCTGCAATTAATTTGTAATGTCTTTAACTACTTAGAATTGGCATGACACTGTACTGTTGAGCTTTGTGTATGTGTCCCCCATTTAAAGAATAATTTCAAATTAGTCATGTCTCGTAAATGTTTTCTGTCATAAGGAAGTAGATAGCCTACTGTCACACTGAGAAAGAGACTAACGGACGGATTGAATTATGTGACCAGAAATCTCTCACGAACGATTATCAGACTGAATCGTAATCGTAAACCTCAAACTTCTAAAGCGTCACTCGAAAGCCAAGCGCTGGGCCCCAGCATATTCACGAGCGATGTGCTGAGTCAAAAAGGGGTCTCCGTAAGAGTAGTCCAGAGGACGTCCAGGTCGGCTGTCGTAGGATCAAAGAGGCAGAACAGCTACAAAAGCGAGTGTCGTCTGGGTTGAGAATTGGAAGGTGGGTCTGCGTGCTCGAAAAATCAGACTTGCCCGAAATTTCTGAAGATTTCGGCCGGATGACTAAAAGAGGTCGTCAGAATTTTCGGGCAAACGTAGGCCTAACGGAAATTTTTCTTAAGATTTCGGCCGGATGATAAAAAAATTTCGGGAAAAGTCTCATTTTTGCCCCCCCCCCCCAACGCTGAAATGTCCCCTACGCCTATGCTATGCACTTTTTAATTATACTCGGGTTTTAATAAACCAAACTAATTTTTGTAAAAGGGGCTTAGGCTATGTGCACCTTGACAATGGCATTTGCCTATTATTAGTAAAGCAGACATACAAGAACACACAAGAACCACAAGCCCAACGCCAAAGCACACGCGTGTAGAACGCACGATCATGATTGGGGTACTTAGATTTCTCCTCTACAGGCCTTCTCACGTCTCAGTAATGCATTGAATGAATGGGCGACAATATTAAAAGGCTGTGTGATTATGCGATGCCAGTAAAGACAGTGGTGGTTTTGTTTTGAAGCACCGTTCAAAACAGAGGCAAGAAATGGATTTCGCTCAGAGGTTTTAACGTCAGCAGCGGGGAATGGATGAGAGTGTCTTATATCTATATATTATATTTATATATATTATATATTATATAGTCCGATATATAAAAATTATATAGACCTATATTATATCGATTTGCATAGGCTGCGCAATGATGCATGATCTAGGCTACACGGTATTCCATCTCCATTGTTCATATTAATTTAGCGCTTCAACTGCCCGTATAAGCTTACAGCGCCGTTCTCAATTTAAATATACCACTTTCAGACTTTTAAATTCTCTTTTCTCGCGGTTTATGGCCCTGGCCCATACGGCCCCAAACTTCATCAGTGTCTTTATCATCCTTTTTTCTGATTCCTGCTTTTTTGTTATCTCAGTTTATCATTTGTTTTTGTAGTAAAATGTATAAGCTCATTTTCCTATGTTTAATCCTGTTCAGGTCTAATTAAATGTAACATCTGATAACAAGGAGCTTCAGACTTCTAAGTTCTTTACCAATCACTCTTCAGCCTTTGAACTCAGGGTTGCTTTTTGCCAGTTTTAACTGTACAGAAGCAGTGTTATTTTAGTTCCAGCATTAATTTTTATTCCTGTTCTTATTCTATTCCATTGTTGTAATTTTTATTCTAGTTTTAGTTCTTTTTTATAAATAAATTTCGTTCTTATTCTAGTTCCACTTCCTATTCAGAAATAATTTTAGTTCCAGTTCCAGTTCCAGAAATTTTTTATTTCTAGTTGCACTTACAATTCCACTACTCATAGTTAGCCTATGTCTAACATGAATGATTACCGCGTGTTGACAAATCAGGAGCCGCCTTCAGTCCGAAAAACTATTAAATTTTTTTTTAAAGTTTCTATTTCTATTCCGTTCTCGTTCCAGAAAAATATTGAAATTTTTATTCCATTCTATTCTCGTTCCAGAATTATTTTTTATTCCAGTTTTCGTTCCATGGAACGAAATTAAAATAATTATTATTCTTATTCTATTCTCGGGAACTAAAATAACACTGTACAGAAGTGCTTTTACAACTGCACAAATCCATTTAGAACTACATGCACATTTTGTGTACAACTGCACGTTAAAATAGTAGCCTATTGTTTGAACTGAAAATGAAACCTCAAGTCAAAGAATTCATACACCAACTCATCTGATCGTCCAAGATCCAACTTTCGTACTAAAGGCATCCACCTCAGCAGCTAGCCTACTTTTCCCTCTGATGGTCTGATACTCTGGCAACCGAATAAACATGTCAACAGGACCTCCATTTCGGACAGGACTATTGACTTGCTCAGCGCTCGTGAATAAGCTGGTGCTCGGCCGCGAGTTTTCAAGTGACGCTTTATAGAAGTTGGGAAATCACGATTGGGCTGTTTGTTATGAACTTGTTTGCATTTATGAAACAACATTGCGTTCATATAAGACGAACAGTGAGAATGTGGAAAGCCATTTGCAGCACAAGCACGTTGGAGTTTGAAAAATCGTTTAAAACAACATCACTGTCGACGGTTTTCATCATCACAAAGGCCTAAGTCTACACAGCTTATACAGCAGAACCACGCACGTGTCGAAACATGTTGTTGACTGCATACGGAAAAGCTAGTGATACGCTATTAGCCTATTACGCAATGTGTTGCAGTTTCATCCAATCTCCACGTTGGAGTTTGCCTATATCTGCCTATACATGTATCTGACTGACCGAGAGTTGCTAAAAGACCCATGGGCGCCCTCACATAGGGGCAAGAGAAGGCACTTGCCCCTGGAAAATTGACAACTATTTTTCTAATTATTACTACTTTTGGGTTTCTAGCAAATTTCTTCGCATTAGAGAGTTAATTATATTAATGATGCACAAAGTTAAAAATAAATCTACGTTTCGAAACCTCCATAAAAATAAACATGCTTTTAAATTTAAATTTCTGCCTTGCATATTTCAAGCTCTTGCAAAAGCTCTGACCATGACTACTGGATTTTGCCTCTACCGCAGGAGCCCATGCAAATAGTATTGATTAGGACCTAAAGCCTACTTGATTCAAATCTAGCTGACAACCCTTTGAACAAATCTCTCTGACTCGTTGCAGGGCTCGTGAAGAAATTTGTGCCTGCGATTTTGACTGAGTGCTCAGTGCTGTTTTAGAAGCTTAGAATTTAGTCAAAACATAGAAGTAGGCCTAACTAGAGGGGGTGCTTGCTCTTGGAAACTTAGCTTACACCTATTTTCATCCATTTATTAATTCATTCATTCTATGAACTTATTGCGACCTTTCAGTAACAAGGTCGACCTATTTTTTAACCAATAGCCTACTTTTGATATTTTAACAAATATCTTATCGCTAAAGAAAACGTTCGTATTACAAATTACGGAAGGTTAAACTGAGAAGTTTACATTAAGAAACCACTTTGAAAAATGCTCATGAATGTTCTTAAATTTCTGCTTTGCATTTTTCAACTTCTTGCCACAAACAAATTTAACTGTGACCATCGTCTTTTGCCCCCTCCTGCAAAACATTTCTGCGGGCGCCCATGAAAAGACCTTTTTAATTTGACAGCCATACTAATGGGCAAACAGAACGCTGTTAAAATATATGCAGGCGACCGTCATTGAACGAAGGGAAACATGACCTCATCTTCACAATAAAACTATTGAGGCTACATGCCTGATCCAATCTTTATATTAGACTGGCTCCACGTGGACGTATGTCTGAAACCCCGACACTGTGAAATAAATCATATTGTAAATTTTCTCGGTCCTAAAGGGAAAATGATGTTCTTCACGTTTTGCATAGCTTTCTGTTTTGTGGTAGGAATGTCCAGCGTTTCTTACGCCGTAGTAATAGAAGTACGTGAGTTCCAATTGGCAGAAGCTCCTCCTGGATCACAGCTCTGCGCCCTTGATGAACCATCCGCTTCTCTGTCCTTGAACTCCGTTCTGGACTGTGCTCTCGAATGTCAACGATCCGTTTACTGCGAAAACTTCAACTACAACAATGCGAACAACACTTGCGACATCTTCTTCAGTCGACCAAAATGCTATGGGACTTCTCCAGCGTGCATCCACTACCAGGTAGGCCTAACTATCATTTCAAACCATTTTTGCAACATCAATGGCCGTTACTGGGCTAAGGTAATCAAACCAACTTATGAGCTGACTATTATAACTATTTTATTTTGTGCACATTCTCGCACACTAAGAACTAATATTAGCCAATATGAACGAAACGACGACTGGGTGAGTGCTAATTATTCACAAGATATCAGATGTGCCCAGGCATCCGAAAAGCAGCTATTCTGTCGATGATGATGATTATGATGATGACGACGACGACGACGATGATGATGACGATAATGATGATGATTTAAGCTTACTGTGTCATTAATAAATTTAATGACATTTCTGATTTCAGGTTCAGTCAGATCAACCTTACCCTGGTAAGTGTTACATGTTTAGGTCTATCTTCATTTCTATTAATCACCGTAGGACTATTACATTGCATCTAGCATCTATGAAGCGCCTCCAGTAGAGCGAATGGTTGAGAAGTTGGCACTACCCCATGAGAAGAATTAGGTTATGAGAAAGCGAAAGAAGAAGAGAATTGTTGGGCGAGCATAAGGAGACAACAAATTTCCAGGGTAGAGACCAATTTAAGTATAAGCTAGGACTGTCCCATGGCTATTACAGAACGGGAAACCAGAAGATCTATTCTAGGAATGAAGTGGAAGCCGCGAGGATGTTTAGTAGTAGCTTAAGGCTCAAATACTTCGTCACCTTGATATTTCTGGGCAAGCCTTGAAAATCAGAATGGGGAATTTTTTAATGAAAATGAGTTTACGAGTGGGTGTTTGATACTTTTTGGACGACTTATTAGATAATAGGCATTTCAGGCTATCAGTTTTCAGTTGCATTGGAGTGTAAGACTTAGGACTATCACAATTATTATATGGCGTGTATAAGTAAAGTGTCGACTTTATGGGTAGTTGAATCGGATCCGAAATCCTTAAGTCGCACAGCCCCGCAACTTAGGAACCCGAAGATGTCACAGGAAGATTTAAAAAAAATCTAAATCGAATGTTTCAATGTCGTAGATTAGTCGATCAGTTGATCAGCACAATGTTCTGAGAACCTATTGAACAAAATGACATTTCATAACATATTTGGGTGCACGCATTTTTATACAGATCAGTTGTAGTAGATGGCATTGCATGAGACAACATTTATGAATGCTATGTTTAAAAATTCCAGTCGAGGACTGTTCTTTGCCGTTCACCTATGATGGTCGTCTTTACAACGGTTGTGCTGCGAACCTAACTGGCGATGGTTGCAACGCCTGTCTGGTTGTCAACAGAAGCGTATCATTATGTGTGAGCAAGTTATCAGGTGAATCACTTTATTTATTGACAAATTTTGAAGGAAAGCTCATGCAGCATAACACCGTACATTTTTTAGGGGAAGATAAACTATAAGCTTACATAAAAACCTTTCGCTTGCAATATAAATAATTGACCTTCCTCTTTAAGAGACAAGTAGCCTAGCCTATAATTATGTACAATCTGTACAGTGATGCTTTCATATTGACATTTCTAACCTGAAAATTTATCATTTTCACATTACCGCTTCACATTAGCATCTGGCAGCAACATCAGCAGGAGTAGGGGAGGCCGCAAACCGAGCAGCCGCTGCCAAAAGGACCAAATACGACGCAATCACCCGGACACATGACTTCGTGGCGGTGGCATTGGAGTGCAGCGGATCCTGGAGTACGGAAGGACTGGACTTTGTCTTAGACCTGGGACGAAGGTTGACCGAGGCGACACAAGACAAACTCGAGACAAGCTACCTCCTTCAAAGAATCTCGATAGCAGTCCAGCGGGGCAACGCCATCTGCTTCTCTTCCACATTGCCTCTGTAACAATACTATATAATCCGACTGTTGTTGTATAATATTAATAATATTAATAATAATAATAATAATAATTATAATAATATTAATAATAATAATAATAATAATAAAAAGATCTATTACGTTTTGAATATTACTATTAGAGTTCAGTAATCATAATTAGTATTGAGCATTAATATTAGGCATATTACAAATATTAGTTTTCATGTCGGAGTCGCGGACAGTCGAGTAAAAATATTTTGCTCTGCAGAATTGATATAGAAATTCATATTGTTAAGTCAGTCATTCGCTGCATTCGCAAGATGTCGCCTGCATGATGCAATAGGCCAAAATTAATGAAGCCTGTTCAGTATAATAATAAAAATAATAATAATAATAATAATAATAATAATAATAATAATAATAATAATAATAATAATAATAATAATAATAATAATAATAATAATCTTTTCTTTAATGAAACGCATACAAGACAAAATGCGATTTACATTTACATTTAGTTATTAAGATAAAGTTTCCCCTGCCTATGTGGGAGGTACCTCTACCTTACTTTAACTACACTAATCTGGGGACACTAGACTTCACATGGAAGCGATAAGGAATGAGAGTGGTGCATTTTAACATTTAATGATCTACACAAAACTACATCTACTTACATGGCAACAAAGATGAGGAACGACACATGATGAAAACCTACTTCTTAATAAAAGAGTCCATACGAGTCCTTGATCTCTCGCCTAACTAAACTACCATCTCTGCGCACCGAATGCAAGCATGCAAACCCTTTTAACTACAAGTACAATGACTAAACGTATAGTGGAGATACGCCTAAGCCAATCGGAGAGCAGATTGCTAATCGCCCTGCCAATAGTATTACAGCCTAGAGTTCAGGCTAGAGAGATTATCTTAGTGTGACATTGTCAATCAAACCCTTAATGAATATGAGTAATGAATAATATATACTAGATATTTTGATACTTAATATATATACTGATACTGGATCACATTATGCATAATCTTAATTAAACTTAACTACTAACTGAACAGACAGCTTTGCAATTACACGGCGCTAATAGCAGCCTACAAATCATATCCGCCCAACGGGGGTTCGAACCTGCTAGGCTACCTCTCGCACTCTTTGGCCAGCGTGTTAACCATTACTCTACCGACCCCCTATATGTATATAGCCTATGGTTAGATTTTTCTCCCCAAAATTAATACCACCGTTTGTTTTCATTTTACAAAATATTTCTCAGACAACAACCTGGCTGTATTTATCATGGTGAACGTAACAATTCCGACCTTCAACACATCTTCTCTACTGATGTCCATCAACAACTGGATCGTCATCCAGCAGAGGGTAGACGGCAATCAATCCTTCAATCAGTCATGGTCGGTCTATAAGCAAGGCTTCGGCGACATCAACAAAAACTTCTGGATTGGCCTTGAGAAAATGTACCAACTAACAAGTAACGCCCACTACCGTCTACGCATTGAGTTACAATCCATGGCAGAGGAAAAATGGTTTTCAGCGGAATACGATTCATTCTTCATAACATCAGAATCACTTGGTTATGCGTTGAATGTGTCTGGTTACGTGGGAGATGCAGGCGATGCCCTCAACAACATGAACAAATCTGGATTCATCTTTCAGAACGGAATGAAATTCTCCACTCCAGACAAAGACAATGACCTGGCCTCTATTGGCAATTGCGCTGTTATGTATACCAGCGGGTTTTGGATGAACCAGTGCTTTCACACATGTCTTAATTGCGTATATAACTCTACAAATTTCAACTGGAAAAGTCTGTTAAAACTGCAGAGGAGTCGAATGATGATCAAATTCGTTTAGGACTCATCGAGCTCTAGCTGCTACTGCTGGATATTATGGTTTATAGCAGACTATCTATTTTTTTCAAGCGCTCTTGAAAGCTCTAAGGTTACCGTATGTCCTATGGTACTCTAAGCGCACTTGCAATTTTGCATTCGCTGACCTCCAACTACCAGCTCTGCGTTAAAGTTAAGCGCATAGGCTAATATTACGGATTCATATTATTAAGACTCAGGTTTTTGCCTTAAGAATGCCTAAACCATGTCTTCTCTGTAATTAATTTGGATGATCTTAACAATATAGAATTGGCAGTAGGCTACTGTTGCGCTTTGAGTAACATTTTAAGAATGTTTTAAAATTTACTCATGTCTTGTGTTTTCTGTCAGAAGGAAGTAGACACTGTCACATCAATTGAGACAGGCGAAGCAAATATCTTCCATTCTTCAGTCATTGATCGCATTGACTGTCTGAGGGGTAAAATAACTTAAGAAAGAAACTAGCGGACGGATTGAATTGAATGACCAGAAATCAATCAGGAACCGTTTTAAGACTGATGGAAATGATAAAAGAGCAACCTGAAATGAGTAGGACACAGTCTGCATAACAGATACATCAAATAAAAAAATTGTCAGCGCTTAGAAGTCATACAACACCACCTTCTGAGTAAATCTTTGACCCCTGGTGGTCCGGAACCCACACCGGATGCAATAATTTCTATGTAGCCTAGTCATCACAGCACTCAAAACCTTCGTCAGCGCCAACAGATTTTCAGATAGGCAAATAAGAAACTGTTGCAAGACCTAAGGGTCAATATTTATTAGGGCCTACTACTGTAACAGCCGAACGTAGCTGAACTAAAAAATCTCACTAGGAACTTAGGAAGTGAGCCTTCTCCTTTCCCCACACATCGGTCTAATGAGGGCCGTCTTGCGAGAATGGTTGAGAGGATGGTTGAGAGGATGGTTGAGAGGATGGTTGAGAGGATGGTTGAGAGGATGGTTGAGAGGATGGTTGAGAGGATGGTTGAGAGGATGGTTGAGAGGATGGTTGAGAGGATGGTTGAGAGGATGGTTGAGAGGATGGTTGAGAGGATGGTGGGACGACTGCTGAAACAATCGCAGTAAAAGACTCGGTTGATTCACATGTTCTGCGAAGTTTATTCACTTCAAAAGCTCATCAGCTCCCAGGCCACACTATTTCAAACCTACAAATTCAATCGCGACGGCAATACAAAAACTAAAGTTATCCTACATAATTGCCGACTAATCAGATTGCTGGATTGCACTCACAAAGAAAGCAATTTTTACCAAACATTCATTAGGGCCTACTGACGTATTTGCGACGGTGTGATGCAATTTAATGTCCGTGGTAAAGATTTTGTTTGTATTCTTGTCACTGGTTCACGTGATTGATGCGGTCAGGTAATAATAGCGAGGCTGAACTATTAGTAGAAGCAGTGAAGAACCTGATCTTGTCAGAGACATTAAAAACAGGTTAACCCTCGGGCTACCAGGGGGGGGGGTGGTATCCACCCCCCCCCTAGGTTTTTCCAAATCAATTTTTTTTCGTTAGTAATAAAATTTTGACGTTTTAGGTAGCTGTAGAGGATTCATTTGCACACATTCTGAGCTAAAATGTGTGATGATATACCATACCATTCAAAAGTTATACCCGATATACCCGAGGCACCAGGGGGGGTGGATACCACCCCCCTTAGATTATCGGCTGTATCTTATCCGTCCTTTGACATGAAGAGACACCAATTACACCAGTCTGTAAAGGGAATGTGGGGCTACATTTTGGTGGTCACGGAGTTGTCTTTTGACAACCGGAAGTGCTCAAAATAAATTACAATATATAAATAAAGGTGTTTTATTTTCATAAAATTTTCATGTTTTTCCTATTAAAAATTATTCATAATTTATTTTTTAAGAGAAATAAATTATGTCATTCTATAGAGTGCATTTAGGGCTATTTTTGATACCAATTAATTTGACATTTGATGACCGGAAGGGCTCAAAATAAATTTAAATGTGTGAAAATGTTGGGGTTTTTTTTACAACGCAAACCGATAAGTCTGCGTAAACGTTTTTCAGCATGTTTTATATGTTTTTTCTCTTTTTATTGTAACTAAAACTAACTTATTACTAGTTTTTATAGTTGAATATTGGACTTTATTATATGTAAACTATTTTTAATTAAATAAATTATGTTAAAACACACAGAATCTAATATTTTGCTTATGCGAAAGTATACATTTTGTGGAATCGACGGGTGCCTACGGTAAAAAATTCATAACTTCGGGGTGCTTTCATATATTTTAAACCTAAATATACCATTTTGTGCAGAAATGAATGCTGAATCCATAGGTGTATTACAAGTTATGATATCTCAAACCAAACCCAAAATCCAGGGGGGTAACCACCCCCCCTCTTGGTAGTCAGTGTTACAAAAATAGCGTGGTAGCCTGAGGGTTAATGCAATGCACTCAGTTGACAACTTTTAGACCTTGTCAGAGCATAGCTAGCCGTGGGTTCGGTAAAGTCGTTTAGAAAAAGAAAGAAAATCTGAATCTCTAATGCATTAATAATAGGCTATGTAAGACTTAGGCTAACGAATGAAACACCTAAATCTCGCACGTTAATAACTGTAAGCTTGAGCACCTTTCTTTCAGATTATTGTCTAACCTCCAGACTGATATCATAGCCTAATTATCACTACAACAGAAGCCTATTTCACGTAGGCTACTTCATGCCATAATCATGCTGTCTTGACAACCAAAGTAGGGTAGTCCACCTTTGATATTATGCTACTCTAAACGGTATTGGCTATAACATCCACATAATAGCTGGGCCACGTACGAGTCTATGCTAATAAACTGTGTACAGAATAAGCCAATACCAGAGTAGCCTACCGTTGCCACGTTGTTGCACAATGAACTATGCGTTGAGACGTCGAGTATTTCCTGAATAGCAAACATCTGATGAATAGACCTTTTAGGCCACATTTCACATTCAGCGCGCACAATCAATGGATGGCTCTTAGAAAATACAGACCGCAGCCATTGAAAGAAAACCCGATTTGCACTCATTCTCTCAAAACGTTTGTCGATATTCACATAAGGGCTTTTCTCTTTCATCTATTACATTGTCTCTGTTCCTATAATATTGATCCGTGTTGTTGTTTCTGCAACCTTGGTGTCATACAAAAATTGTCCATTAGCCTCATTTTATCAGACTGTTCTCTGCGACAGAAGCTCGTGCACTGTAGAGCAACTCACGTTGTCTAGTGAAAATGGCACAATTTCCATATCTCGTGATTTTCTGTTTTGCTGTTGGAATGTCCAGCATTTCTTATGCCATAGTAATAGAAGCACGTGAGTTCCAAGTGGCCGAAGTTCCGCCTGGAACAGAGCTATGCGCTCTCGATGCACCTTCCGTTTCTCTGTCCTTGAACTGCTCTCTGGACTGTGCTTTCGAGTGTCAACGAGTTTCGCATTGCGAGAACTTCAACTACAACAGTGTTAACAAAACCTGTGACATCTTCTTCCATCGACCAAATTGCTATGGTCCTTCTCCTTCGTGCATCCATCATCAGGTAATAATACTATTCTACATAGCCTATTTAATTTTCTGCAGCGGCCATCCTCAACCTAGGCCTATCAGGCTATCAAGCCAAATAGCAACTTGACTATTTACATTATGAAATCATAAACAAACGAACGGATGAACAAATAACTGCACCAACGATCGAATTAGTTTAAAAAATTATTTATATAACTCTGGAAAAATTTATCTCCAACTATCAAGCCAAACTGTAAAAATTACTACTGGTAGGCCTACTTAGAACTAACTAGGGCCTAACAATAATAAACAAACGAGCGGATTAAACAAATAGGACTAATTGCTTCAGCGATGTAATTTATTAGTCTATTGTCCGAGATTGTTGTCCGAGGCCTTGGTGTGCTCGGACCTCATAGGTAATACTCTTTCTTTAAAAATTCAAATATGCTTCAGTGCTCCATACTAAATCCTGTTTCTTCTATCTCGCTGGAGAACTCATGATAAATATTGTTTCCTTTTTAGGCCCAGTCAGATCAACCTTACACAGGTATTCGCCAATTTCATATTTC
Source organism: Lumbricus rubellus (assembly GCA_945859605.1). Classification (NCBI taxonomy): domain Eukaryota; kingdom Metazoa; phylum Annelida; class Clitellata; order Crassiclitellata; family Lumbricidae; genus Lumbricus; species Lumbricus rubellus. The sequence continues at coordinate 21,555,413 of OX243817.1, forward strand.
AAATTTCCGCAATTGAGATTGTTTGAGAGACTATAGACTAGATGTTTGGTCGAAGTGGATAAAAACCAGGTAACTTTTACAACATCAGGTAACTCAGGACAACACCAGGCAGCTTGAATAACACTAAGTAACGTTGGCCAACACCAGGTAACCTTGGATAACACTAGGTAACAATGGATAACACCAGGTAACTTTGGATAAAACTACGTAACTTTGCTTAACACCTGGTAACCTTGGATAACACCAGGTAACTTCAGAATACAACAGGTAGCTTTGGAAACACCAGGTACCTTTGGATAACACCAGGTACCTTTGGATAACACCAGATAACTTTTGATAACATCATATTGTGTGTACAAATTGACTGTTCTAAGACTTGTATCAATGCTATGCATAGGAATGCCTGCCGAGCGTTGTTCTTTGCCGTTCACTTATCATGGCCATCTATACAGCGAATGCGCTGTGAACCTACTCGGCGACGGGTGCAACGTGTGTCTGATTCCAAATCGAAGTGCTGTGCTCTGCATGCGGAAGTCATCAGGTGAACAGTTTCATGCAACAAATCGTGAAGAGAAACTGGACTAAAGATAGGCCTATAGCACAATTTCAATATTTAAACAGTAGGCCTAAACACTCACAAAATAACCCGTAAACAATTAATCTAGATAAAATCCTAAAAATACTTTATGCTTCTTCTTTTCCTTCAGGCTTGAATTAATTCCTCTCTACGGAAGGGTCAGCCACTCGAATCCTCCTCTTCCACTTTCCTCTGTCTTTGGTGTCTTCATTTCTTGGATCCATAAAGAAAAATCGGAGCAAAGCTTTTACAACTGGATGCCCTTCCTGACATCAACCCTTTTTCTGGCGTGGAATCTAGCCTTTGGTGCTTGCAACTACTCGCAAGGCCGCGAGGGCTTCAGGCTTATTTTATTTTAAAGGCGGCCTATACTCACCTTGTCGCAGGACCGTCGTAGGGCCCATACAGCTTTTCTCACAGGACGCGGTGGCAACCACGTCCCATGACATACTGCGCCCTGGTAGCCTAGTCTTTCCGCTGTGGATCATTTAGAATTACACGTCTGTATCTCCAACTTTCTCTTTTCTTTATTCTATAATACTTGTCAGATAACCTTCGGGTGCAGTTTGTACCAGTGAACATGACAATTCCGACCTTCAACACATCTTCTCCACTGATGTCCATCAACAACTGGATCGTCATCCAGCAAAGGGTAGACGGCAGTTTATCCTTCGATCGATCATGGTCAGTTTACAAAGTAGGCTTTGGTGACATCAGCAAAAACTTCTGGCTTGGTCTTGAGAAGATGCACCGGCTGACAACCAACGCCCCCTACCGTCTACGCATCGAGATGCAATCCGTGGAAAATGGCAAATGGTTTTCAGCTGAATACGATTCATTCTTCATAACATCAGAGTCACTCGGCTACGCACTCAATGTATCTGGTTACGTGGGAGATGCAGGCGACTCACTCAACAACATGGACGATTCTGGAATCTATCGTCAGAACGGAATGAAGTTTTCTACCTTCGACCGTGACTATGACGTGTCCCCTGATAATTGCGCTACTATGTATCCCAGCGGATTTTGGTTCAATGATTGTTCTTATGCATGTCTCAATTGCGTGTACGACACTACAGTGTTCACTTGGGTCACTCTATATGACCTTGGACTGGTGAGTGATTCGGCGCAGCTTAAGGCGAGTCGAATGATGATAAAAACCGTTTAAGGTTCATTAGACATTGCCGACGATGATCCTTTTATGAGACAAACTAGATTGCAGGTATCGTGTTGCAATAAATCTAAATATATTAAAAGCTTAGGAATTGTTCTAGTAGTATTTCGTAGATTAACCGTGTCTATTATAGCCTACATGTACAGGGTGGGCCAAAAAAAAAGACCCCCCCTAAGATTTTTGCCAATATCTTGACCAAAAGTAAGAATTTAGAAATGAAATTTTACAGTCTTAAAGACAATTCATATTTACACCAGATGGCCAGATTTCATCAAAATATTTCAAACGGAACAAAAGTTATACCACTTTTAGTGAAGCCACCCACCGTTTTTTGACGATTCAAAAACCCGACGCAACAAAAAGTTTAAAAAAATCAATTCAATTATTCTGGCCAATATCTTGGTTAAAAGTAAGAATATCGAAGTGAAATTTTACATGCTTGAAGACAATTCATATCTACACATGATGTCCAGAGTTCATCAAAATATTTCAAACAGAACAAAGGTTATACCACTTTTAGTGAGGCCACCCCCCATTTTTTGACGATTCAAAGACGTAACGCAGCAAAAACACGATTTTATTAAGTCTCATCTCAAATAATTGTTATCAAAAAGCCTTAATATTGCCAGATGATCATTATTATTACTATTTAAAAAAGAAATAGAGTACCCGCGTAGCTGCACGTCACTGAGAAGTCACTTAGCAAGAGGACGCTCAAATTGGTAAATAAGGAATCTGTCAGATTAATCAGGGGTCCATCAAGAACTTTGCAAAGAGACTCAAAAGAAGTTTTGACACTGGTATTGGGCACATTGAACACAAGTTGTGAAGCACTACCAAGTTCATTTGACAACAGTTATTTGAGAGGAGAGTTAATAAAATCGTGTTTCTGCGACTTTTTGTTGCGTTTCATTTTTGAATCGTCAAAAACGGTGGGTGGTCCCACTAAAAGTGGTATAACTTGTGTTGTGTTTGAAATATTTTGATGAAAGTCGGCTTTAATGTGTAAATATAAATTGCCTTTAAGCCTGTAAAATTTCATTTCGAAATTCGTACTTTTGGTGAAGATATTGGCAAAAAACCTAATTTTTTTGCGTTTCGTTTTTGAATCGTCAAAAAACAGGGGTGGCCTCACTAAAACTGGTATAACTTTTGTTCTGTTTGATATATTTAGATGAAATCTGGCCATCATGTGTAAATATGAATTGCCTTTAAGACTGCAAAATTTCATTTCAAAATTCTAACTTCTGGCCAAAATATTGGCAAAAAACCTAGGGGGGTCTTTTTTTTGGCCCACTCTGTATGTGTCAGTATGCCAGAACTAACACTCGTAAATTTTTCTATACAGTACCAGGGACCACTAGCGTGGATTAATTTGTCTAGTGACATCCAAACTGCTCACAGTCTACCACAATTCAAAGCACTTATTCGTACCCATACATTAAACATAGAAAGGAATGCAGAAAATAATTGACACCTGGCTATTACTTTCAGTCCATCTACTTACCTTTTCCTATTCAGCTACTTAATTATCTAATGAGCCCCTTCCAGCGGCACCCGTCCATTTAGGTGTGCCCTTTGTTCCCTGTGCTTTCTTATAAATTTTCTGTTATTTGTTCTGCTATTACATGCAGTATGTTATTGATGTACTGCCTTAATTGTTTTGGGTTCAATAAAAAAAGAATGAACATGAAGTGAGTGAATGAAAGTTGCATATGCTGAACGTTGTCTTTAATCTTTAAGGCAAAGCTAACTATTGATACAAGATCATAACTTGTGATGCGTAAGCTTACCGCGTTTGTGAAACTTTGACGGTAATTACCGGTGAAGAGATGTCACATTAGCCTACATCTGTTTAATTATGGCGCACCGTGGGTTTACTTGGAAGAGCACAACATTCAGACAGATATCTTTTTCCATATTCGTTCATCGCTGTAACCGTGTGAACTGGAGCTTATGCCGGTGTAGTCCCTATTTGATTTTACCTAGCTGTCCTATTCAGCTTAGCAATTCGTGTATAGTGATCAAGGAAGCATACGATTCACTGATTGATCAATGGACAATATTTCAATGTTATAGCCTAACAATGTCGTGCATCAGATAATTATGGTAGCCTATCTGATGCGAATGCAGCGAGAAGTCCCTTCACATAATTACGTGTATAATGCAATCACTACATAAATTAAAATTCTATTTACAGCATCATTATTAATTAATTCTAGTTTTATTTGCATAGTTTAATATCATCTTTCGCCCTTTAATGCTCACTCTCTAATAAATTATTGGCGTTGTTTTGTTGGAGTGACATCTCTCGTCGTTATTTTCACCTAGACGCGAATAGTTCAGCTTTAATTATAGTCGGATGTGCCGGCCAATAAGAATTTAGAGATTTGAAAAATCAATCATATTTTCTTAGGAGCAGGAACAGGTCAGCAGACATGGCTGTTACGTCTCACACCTAATTGACCGGTTTATAACTTATAGTCTTGTAAGTAGGCCTACCTAAACACTGACTAGGGATTTATAAACTTGTTTAGCATACATACTGAGGTTCACTGTTAACCCTTTAACGACCAGCGGGTATTAAAACGCATGGAAAACAGATGTGACCGGTCGTTAAAAGGTTAAACCGCGCGATGAAACCAATAGGATCAGAATTGGCAATTACTTCGACCAAGTCCGTCTCCATTCTTTCAAATGTAAGCCACCCATGCCAGGAACTGTTGCAGTGGCATAGGCGTGGGACACATCTGCCACCGTCTTGCGATTTGGACCCGTATAAAGCTCCTTTTGATCCAACTTGTCTATACGATTTCAAAATAAAGTGCAACGTCGTAACGTCGTATTATAATCTCAAACAGTAACAAAGTTGTCAGATCTTGCAGTTTCATTGCATTTTACAGACCTCGCGCATATGAATTAGACCTCCAAACGGCCAATCGCCATAAATAATAAAAAAAAACGTGTGAGCATAGAAAACATTTGGTGCTACACCTTAACTAAAACAGGATTAACGTAGGCATCAGACGTTAGCACAGTAACAACTGAAAGGAATGAGTTTTAATGGGACACATTGCAAATAGCACAGGCTAAGCAGCAAAAGCAAAGAATCAATGGCACTAAGTCTTGGTGTTTTCCAATCTTTGTCGTTGCTAAAACGGCAACACGGTATGACATAATTGATGTCTAGTAGGTGCCGCTCTATAGCTTCGCGAATTCTTTAGTGAATTGGTCTTCAACGTCAGCATTGATTTCCGCTTTCTGAAGACACAATAAACGATGTGGCGCGGCAGAGTTTACAACAGAGGTTCTCAACCGGTGTGTCGCGACACACTAGTGTGTCGCGAAGCGACCGGAGGTGTGTCGCGTAAAAGGGGTGTGTCGCTGGTGTGTCGCGAAGAAATGGTGTGTCGCGAATTCTCACAGCATACAACCGTCGTTTTTGCATTACACTGACTTGTTCACTTTAGCAGTTTGGCAGGCGTAGGCTGTGAGAATACAGGCTATTCGAAGGACTTCATTTATCTATTCCATTTGATCCCAATCGGGAGCAGCCACAATGCTTGCCTTAGAAGCTCACATGCACTCCCTATATAGGCTTACATGCCATAGACTACAGTAGGCCTATAGCCTAAGACGTCAGCGAGCGCACCGATTAAAATTTTATCCTTCGAAAATAATGGGGGAAATTATCATGAAGAAATAAAAATTTTGCGATTCTAAAAGTGATGACGTGGAAAGGTTGTTTACGTATTCAGAGAGTGACAATTTACAATATAAGGAAGGTGCACAAGGTCCAGGGACCCAGAAGTTCCAATGGCAAGTTTTTTAACTAAAAAAATTACTGTATAAGCCTGCGCTTTCCAATTTCCGTTACAATTGTTCGACATTTTGAAGGGCGTTTAGTTTCGGTAATGTTCAGCTACCTTTATCCCATGTTTTCTTGTTTTGTCTTGAGCTAGCAGAGTTAGTGGTTCGGACTATGGACAATTTATGCTTTTTTAAATCTAAAACTCAAATAACTCATAGGCTATGGCTATTTTCATTCGTTAGTCTCAGTTGTAGGTAAGGCGTAGGCCTGTACGTGTTGTACTGAGAAAGCCTGTGGATCCTCATCTAACTGTGATCCAAGAAAAATCCAGGAGCAAAAATTTCATTAGGCCTATAACTGTTAGGACATACAATTAATGAAGATCATAAACCATCGTAGAATCGTAAATTTAGATTAGTGAAATCTTGAATGTTAGAATAATTAGAAAATAGAGAGCATTCAGTGTCAACATTCATTAATTAAAATTTGTAGAAATTTCGAATATATAGGTTAAGCTGACTTAGGCCTAATTTAATTATTTAACGATATTCACTTGACGATTGCATGGTGTGTCGCGAAATTTGGTTGCAAGATTAGGTGTGTCGCGCGCGAAAAAAGGTTGAGAACCTCTGGTTTACAACGCACACTCAGACAAAGAACGTCAGCACTGCAGTAGCTTTGAAAATGTGTTGCTTAAATCGATCGGAAGCTATCAAGTTGCTGACGATACTATTCAATTGCACGGCCTAACCTCCTGGAGCGAGCCCAAGCATGTAAGCCCAAGCTTTCTTTTGTTACTGGGTTTGTCGGGTGAGCATGCGCATAAAGGATTTCATTGAAGGGCTAAATGCAATGATTCGTCAACGTTGCTGACTTGATGCCTTAAAGTTAAATTATTTGCGAGTAAAATATATTCTGCAGAGCTGCTGCCTCAGGATATCTGATTATAGTCAGAAATATTGGATGAAATTGCCTTTAAGATTTAATCTGTTACAATGGTCAGTAACTGGATTCAGTGGGCAACTTTCTACTTTGCTCTTGGACTAGGCCTAGCAAACGCTTCCTGCGCCATGATAGATGATGTGCGCATGTACCAAGTGTTGGAAGCTCCACCTGGATCACAGCTCTGTGCCCTCGATGCACCTTCGTATTCGTTGTCCTTGAACTCCGTCTTGGTCTGTGCCTTAGAATGTCAACGATCGTTGTACTGCGAAAACTTCAACTATGACAATGTGAGCAAAACATGCGACATCTTCTTCAACCGACCAAAATGCTATGGACCTTCTCCGCAGTGTAACCACTATCAGGTGACCAATTAATTTTCGAACTTTTCTCAATCAATTTTATAACAGAGGATTCTTAATTGAAATGCGAGAAATTTTTAATTCTACGATTTACTGCAAAAAGATGTCCACTTAATTATCGAAGCTCCATATTCAATATGGAGGTTATTGACATTTAAATATTACAACAATCCCTTACAGAATTTTCAGAGGCTGGCCCAGTGGCCCTATTTCACAATGGTTTCATAAAAAAATATAAATTGGAAAATAAGGCTCAGAATATTATCATAAGCAATTTATCGAAACTTTTTTGAAGGGTAGGCGACTCGTAAATATAGATCATAATCGCATTTTAATGGATAGGCTAGGACATTCCTATTTAGTCGCTATTCCTATTATGTTCCAATTTCTAATGTAACAAATGACGATCGTTAAATATTTGTCAAGAAATAAGAAAAATTGGAGGGTAAGCTCATAGATTGCGCTTTGGCACTTAATCTTAAGGAGAATCATCTTAAGTACGAAATTGTAATTAAGTCAACGTCGAAATCGTCAACTCCAAATTTATAGAGGTCTAACATAAAAAATTACGTGGAGCCCAGTGGATGGACCAGTTTATTCCTGACTGTTGTGTGGTGTAAGAAAGCTTAGTTTGTTAAGAGATATCGATTGGTAGTCGATTGATAGTGGAGGTAGGGTCTACAGGTCCGTTTGCCAAAGACACCCAAGGGAGCGAGAGCGTGAGAGAGAAAGAGAGAGAGAGAGAGAGAGAGAGAGAGAGAGACACACACACACACACACACACACACACACCAGAGAAACAGACAGAAAGGCAGCGAGGAGTTAGAGCAGAACTTTATCTACGATGATTCTAATAATTCTCTTTTATTCTCAACACAGTGGTTTTTTAATTTGCAGACTGAGATAAGTGAAGATGACCCGGGTGAGTCGTCTCGCTTTCTTCAAGTATTTTGATGGAAACTCTAATTTATATAATTGTAGTGACATTTGTTTAGGCTACATATTTCTGCAGATATGAACAACTCGGATCGCGACTGATATGCAACATATTTCATGCAAGAATGTGCCACAGTGCTCTGAATTTTAAGTTTTCTTTTATTTGTTTTCCATGTACGCGCTCGCAAAAGCGTAAATATTATGAACAAGACTTCATTTGAATGTAATTTTACATGTCGGTGTCAATTATTTTTATAGAGAGTCATTGATCAGTATAAAAACAACCATTTATCCAACTTTAGTCACATCGACGCTGCAGCCTTCAAAAATATTATTGGACTAGCTGGGGGTGCCCGGCGTCATCCGAACATTTTAGGATTCGGGCCGTTCCCCGCCAATCCCTCCATCCGTCCATCCGTCCGTCCGCTCGTCTGTCCCTCCGTTCGTCCGTCCCTCCATCCAGCCCTCCAGCCCTCCCTCCCGTCTTTGCGTGGTCGATATCAAAGTATAAATTGAAAAGTTACATGTTGAAAAACAATTTCGAAATAAATTATTTCCAATTTGTCTTAATTAATAGGCTATGCTGTAACAATGGAACACAAAGAGCTTAGGTCCATTCTTCTGATTTCACACTAATTACGCAGTAACTTATTTATGCTTCATTTCAGTTGATTTAGATTTATGAACGTTATTGAATGTTGGCATTATTTTTCTAGGAATTGCGGTGGAAGAATGTTCTATTCCTTTCACTTTCAACAAGAAGTTGTATTACGAATGTGGATCGAACTTCACCGAAGAACGATGCCTTAGCTGTCTCGCACGAAACAGGACCATCGTCAGTTGCCAACTACCATCTTGTAAGTACACCATCTTACACTGATTCAATCGTGATTGACTGTCTGACTGACTGATTGACTCACTGACTGACTGACTCACTGACTCACTGACTGACTGACTGATTGACTCACTGACTGATTGACTGACTGACTGACTGGCTGGCTGGCTGGCTGACTGGTTGACTGACTGACTGACTGACTGACTGACTGACTGACTGACTGACTGACTGACTGACGATCACTCACCAACCTATCAGCTTATGAGCACCAAACTCTGGTTGATTTGTTTGGACTGCACCGCGCTATAGGCTCATGGAATGATGGTAGGATAAAAACGATGATTGATGATAGCAACATGTCACTTTCTTATTTGATCAATTGTTTTGCAATGAGAAGATCTCGCTAGTTATTGCGTCTACTTCACGCTTATGTTTGATGTTTGAATACTTTTGCGATAATACAATCTATCTTTCAAATGCATGCAGAGTACGGTAATAAGCTTATGTTAACACTTGAGTGCCCAAGGTATTTTTTGGTACACGAAGGCCCAAGGAGGGGGTCCGCGCGGACCCCATCATGCTAATTTCTTGAGAAGGGATTGGAATATCATAACAGAATTTGATTCTATGTAATCCCAAATGAATTTGCAATAGATTGATGTATCTCATATTACAATTGAGCCACCTGGTGTAAAATAATAGTGTAATAATCTCGTGACACATTTTGTGCTTGCTTGCGTTATTTAGGCTACCGAAAGAAGCCTATACGCTTGTATGAATATCAGCCGCATATCTTGCGGTACCCTTAGTATAATTATGCTGTGGTTGTTGGGTACATTTTGGAAATAAGCGTCCGGTCGGACCTCCCCCCTTGGGCACTCAAGGGTTAAATACGATTGCTGAATTGCTCTATAAGAAAATCTTCGTGCCAACGTCTGAAATCGACTTCTGATATTGCAGACTTCACACTAAGTCTGATTACCATCACAGTTCCAAATGTCTCCACTACCATTCCTCTGATGAGTGTTAATCGGTGGATCGTCGTTTCCAGTCGCATCTACAATTCCATCAACTTCACTCGGACGTGGGACGAGTACCGCGATGGGTTTGGTGACCCAACACTTGACTACTGGATCGGCCTGGAGAAGATGCACCAACTGACCTACAGCGGAAACTACCGTCTACGTTTCGAGATGTTGTCCGTTGAAAACGGGTCCTGGTTCTCAGCCGAGTACGACTCGATCCGAATCGATCCTGAGTCCAACTGGTACGCTATTCATCTGGACGGATTCAGTGGAGACGCTGGAGATGCCATGAACAAAAACCCTCCTGCATCCGCATGTCAAAACCACAAGAACTTCTCAACCTACGACATGGACAACGACCAGTCTCAAGGTAGTTGCTCATCGGCACACGGTGGAGTGGGGTGGTGGTTCGCTGGTTGTGGAATATGTGATCTGAATACTGCGTTTGGATCCGTTTTCTACTACTGGAAACCAATTGCGCAACTCGGTCTTGCAACGGTTTCGGCGCTAAATGGATCCCGAATAATGTTCAGACCGGCATAGGATGGGCCTATATTTCCACAAATTATAATTCACGTGGATATTGCCTACACTGGCCCTAGGCCTACGGTATACATCAATTGCATAGGCTACATGCAGATGAACTCCTGGCAGGCTCCTGCTTATTTGCACCTTCAACAAATAATTATCGTATGACTATTTACTTGTAGTTTATCTGTTTTTGCACTTCGCAGTGGTTGAATACTTTAAGGTTGTATTTATACAAAGACAAAGTTCAGCTTATATATAAATTATATATAGGCCTAGTTATGGGTAGAGATGTGATTTATTCAGATATATGCGCGTACAGTAACTTTGCTTCTAATTTTAATTTGTACATGCACATTCTTAGTGTATAGGCCCCACCGCATGCTAATGTAGTGGTGGGTAGACTGGAGAAAGGAAAGAAGGAACATATAAGACAGACAGACGGTTCCAGGCATAGCCTATCATAAAAGAGGAGAGAGAGAGACAGAGAGAGGGGAGAGTGGAAGAGAGAAAGGGGAGTGAGGGAGTGAGGGAGAGACTGAGGGAGGGAGGGAGTGAAAGAGGGAGGGAGGAATGGGAGGCAAGGAGGGATCACGGAAATGAGAGAGAGAGAGGGGCGAACCTAGACTGGTCAGGGATGTGGATTCAAAACGCTGATATCTACGGCCGTATTGCTAAGCGGGCATTTACATGTAAAGTTCCGTCGACCAAAAGAGACTATCTAATGGAAGAGGAAATTCGGGGAGGATCTGCTAATTTACGAAGAACCAGACATACCTTGTGACATTCTGGCTACCTCGGCCAGAGGTCAATCCCTTAGCCTAAAGATAAGACAGTATCGGTAGCCTATCGATAACCTTGCACCATTGTTAAATGAATGCGACGGAAATGCACTGCGTATAGTGCTGTATTCTGCAGTGTCGTGATGTATCGTTGTGTGATATATCTGAACACTTATGAGTTGTAACCTTTCATAGTTGCAAACAGCTCCTCGCTCAGCTTAACCTTCGGGCTAACAAAGGTGCGTGGTATCCATAATCCACCTCTCCTATGTTTTTTCACCTGAAACTTTGTGTGTGTTGGAATTAAAAAAATATGATATTTTAGGTAACTGTATGGGGTTCGTTCACACTCCCACATATTTTCAGGTGAAATGTGAGATAATGTCTCACACCGTTCAAAAGTTCTATGCCCAATATACCCGAGGAACCAGACGGGTGGATACCACTCCTTAGATTATCATCTATAGTATCTTATCCGTTGTTTATTTTTAAGAGAACCCAATTAGGCCATTGTAGTGAGGAAATGTGGGGCTATATCTCTACATGTTCATAAATTTGCTTTGTGACAACTGTAAGTGCTCAAAATAAATTAAAATATGTGAAATGGGTGATATTTTCATAAATGTTGCATGTTCTTCGACTATAAATCTATAACGTAGCCTATCCGTAATTATATGTTGAAAAGAAATAAACTATGCCATTCTATTATACATGTAGAAGGAATGTAGGGTTATTTTTTCATCCTAATTAATTTGTCTATTGATAACCGGAAGTGCTCAAAAAAGTGGGGAAAAAGTGCAAGAAAACCGATGTCTGCATAAACAATTGTATAATTAGAAGCTAAGATAAAGATGAAAGCAATCACCATCGTAATCATGAATTTATATAGCGCTAATTAAAGAGAAACTCTTCATGGGCGCTCCCGACCTGACGGCGCCTAACCACAATTAAAGAGAATGGTTTGCAAGCGCATGCGGAAATGTGGCAAAGCGAGACAAGAAGTTCGTTATAGAGACTTCTATAGGTAACTTGTTATGCGGGCTTTTCATCAAAAGACTATTCATCAACGAACTGTTCATCAAAGGACGATTCGTCAAGCAACTGTTCATCAAGGGTAATTCATTAAGGAACTGTTCATAAAGAAATGAGCGCAAATGCATGCGCACACATACATAAATAGGGCCTACATACAATACGGTTCTAGGGCTGTTCATCAAAGAACGATTCATCAAGGACTGTTCATCATGGGCTCTTCATCAAGAGACTGCTCTTCAAAGTCTATTGGTGTAAAAACTTTTCAACGTGTCCGTGATATAATATTCCGCGTTATGCAACAATAAGCTTACGCATCAAGTAAGTCGCTCAATCATGGCTTAAGGGAGGTATATGATAGGTATGTAAAAATATAATTATATTATAGGGTGACACGAAAGTTCGTTCGCCGTTTTCAAAATGCGTTTTCTTAGTAACGGCTTCATATTTTTTATAATATTTTGCTAGTGCATACATGACTCAAATGAAAGATACTGGTACAAATTTTATTATGATCCGGTCCGTTTTTGTCATTGTTTAGAGAAAAATGTAAAGGCGACCAGTTTTTGCGGGAAAAACGGCGTTCATCAAATTTACACAGTAACGATAATGAAATAGCCTCGTACACAAGCGTGACAAGACGCTGTTGCTACTTAGGACATACAGACGTAGGCTATTAGCGTACAGTATCTCCTTTCTGCTTAATGACAGCACTGACTCTATCCGGCATAGAATGGATCGGCATCATTCTAGGAGTATTTCAGCAGGATGGTGCACGCTGCATGTCTTAAGCCTACCTCGATCAGCTGTGGCGACGAATTAAGTGGCTAGACAACAACCTTCGTCACACATAAAGCCGAATGATTGTCCACCCAGCTCTCCGGACCTATCTCCTATAATTGATCTGTGTTGACCATTCCACGGCATACAGGGGTTTATGCGTGTCTGACCATTCTTGGATACACAGGGCCTATGTGTGACTGACCATTACGGTTGTACACATAGGGTTATGTGTGGCTGACTGTTCCAGGGTATAACCAGAGGCCTATCTGAATCTGCTCCCGGACCATGACGAATCTAAATCAGAATTAAAATATGCGTCAGGATTTATGAACGTTTGCACGTCTTACAACCATGGACTCTAGCCTTAAGCTAAGCATGGGCAAGTTTTTCATCTAACATTTTGCATTTAATATTATCTTAATTTAATTAACATGACATCTTAGTCCCTCGCTCGCGGACGAATAAAATGCAGCGGCTCTTTATTTTTTGTTGCTGACCATAGAACCAGGATTGGACTTTCTGTTGCGCTCCGCCTGGTGTCTAGAGGTCACACCACTACATTCCCTTCAAACTGAGAAACTGCCTTATTTAGCCTTGGTTGGACTGGGATCGTTTCTTAGTAGATTACCTTGAAGGCAATGGCTATATCTTCTTCTTCTTCTTCTTCTTCTTCTTCTTCTTCTTCTTCTTCTTCTTCTTCTTCTTCTTCTTCTTCTTCTTCTTCTTCTTCTTCTTCTTCTTCTTCTTCTTCTTCTTCTTCTTCTTCTTCTTCTTCTTCTTCTTCTTCTTCTTCTTCTTCTTCTTCTTCTTCTTCTTCTTCTTCTTAAAATCCCTGGGCTCTGCTCGTCGGAGTCCGACGCCACTCTCTGCCTGAGTCTGTCTCGCGTCATGCTCCCCAGCTTCAACCGGTCTGGTCAGCAGGTCTGCTCCATACAATTAACATCTTGGAGCACCTAGACCACTTAGACCACCTTGTCTGATTGAAGAGAATATTGGGAGAGAGGCATGAAGGACAACCTGGGTCAATGCCCGTATGTGTCCCACGCTCTCTCCTCTGACTCTCTCCACCGGTCTGTCCTGACCAGCCTGTGCATGGCTATATAAAAACTCCTTAATAAGTGTGTCATCGCCCAAACACGTTCCATAATTGCTTGCACTGTCTTTCTCCAACCTTACCTTGAATCATTCATTTCAACGTTGGTTTTGTTGGTTTTGCAGAAACGCTAAATGTGTTGATCGTCATAAGGTCATTAATTGTCGTTTGCCGTCCATCGTCTTGTTGGTAAGGTTGTGAAGAGGATGAAGGTGGTTCTGCCTTTCAAAGACTTCAAAATATATACTGCATAATATGCAAATATATATATATAGGCCTATATCAAATATTATTTGAGCCTGCAATTCGCTGCAATCACACCACAATTATTTCTACGGAAGTTCAAGGGCCGAAATCGATTCTTATATTATACCCAAGTGTCTTGTTTGTAGACTATGTGCACTTGTAACAACTGCGATAATTTGACCGGACCCTTCAAAGCATCCGTTGTGTAGAATCTGGGTAGGCCTAATTGCGGACCTGCGTCGTAGACTACGTCTATCTGATCAATCAGGACAGAGACTTACCTTGTCTCTCTTCCGTTTTTGTTCATCGGTGCGGCAGGCAATCATATAGCGCCATTCTTCTGGAGCGTTGCTTTCACCGTGCACAGCAAACTTATTGAGTAGATAATTATGCACGGTGATAGATAATAAACTTCCAACCACCCTATCTAACAACAGACTCAAATGAATGAAAAATATCTGGCTGAGCAGAAACAGTGCGTTCGTCAAATAAATCGTCGCTGTTTTCCAAGTCTTTTTACCGCAAGACAGCTGTAAGGTTTGATAGCATTGACGTTTAGGCCTAATATATATAATCTTCGTTCAATTGAGACAAATCAGGGTGGCACACCGCACCCAGTTACATGTCAATGCATTTTAAAAATAAACAACAAAAGTAGGCTAATGTGAGGATAACAATGTCATTAATGGGCGGCAAAGAGAACCCTCGGAATAAAGTTTCTAACATCTTTAAATGGTAGAACAAAAGGATACGGTCTAGGGTGTAGTTAAGCTATATGTATTGAATCTGTTTACAATGTCTGATCTGCCATTCCACCAACGATTGATACTGGGGTTCCTCTGATAGCGGGACTTGTCCCTTTGGGGTTCCCCTTTAAGTGCTCAACCGTATGCGATCCTTTGCTTTATAATGTACTGTTTATTCTTATGATACGCTGTTTATTCTTTCTGTTATGTTAATCATTAATGTTAATGCTATTATTCAGTTTTGGTTTGTCTTGATCAATGTGCAACGGTTGTTGCCTTAATAAATGGTATTTGATTTGATTTGATTTGATTTGTGTAAGTTATAGGTGAATTTTTGCTAGAGGTGGAAAAAGGTTTCTCAGGACATGATTGACATTTAGCATTAGGCCTACATTTCGAAGCAACCTAGCATCAGCTCCGGCAACTAATTTCTCCATGTTCGGGAACATCGTGGAAAGGAATCCCAGTCGTCGCATCCGGTTCAACATTTGTTCTAGTTTAGTTCTGTCGTTGCTAATGGTGAACCCCCACCAGGCCGGGCAGCATAGAGGATCCTGGCTACAGAAGTGGCTCGAGCTACCTCGTGGAGAGCGTCAGAGGGCAGTCCATGGGCTCTAAGCATTACAGATGAAACAGTGCATATAGTGATCTAGAACATCCCCTAAGCAGCTCAGAAACATGTTCTGTTGCTCGAAGATTGTCTTGGATAGTAACGTCCAGGATTCGCATTGATGTCACCCTGTCAACGTTGTTGATGCGATCAAAATTTGACTGCCTTGCTCAATTCTAGGAATCATATTGCGTTATTACCATGTCTGTGCGCTATCATGCGAATAGCGATTGGTCTAATGCAGAATATTATAATCTTATCTTGTCAAATCTTATCTTATCAAACGAAAGGAATAACTTTGGCGTTTAATGTTAAAGAAATCATGTTTCATTCGAAAAACTTATAAACCCACGGATGAAAATTTTCTCACCACTCCCTCTGCCGGAGGAATTGTACGAGTATGAGCACGTGGGCGCAAGTGATAAAAGGTGGATTTGACCGGTGGGAACAGGTCATGCGGTGCATGACCCCCATCCACTAGGACGACAGTAAAGAGCATGGAGTCAGCCTTACATCCTGGGCTATTCAAATGAGAGAATATCCTCAGGGATGAAATGGAGTCGAATATGGCGGCGCATGATAGATTACCTAAGAGCGGTAGACTGGAGCTGGTTCCGGTCGACCTGACCAAAACAAAACGCCACCAAGCTGTAAAAGCATAATAGCATCCTGACCGGTGCAGTGTGCGTCACCACGTCGTGCAGGTGAGAAGCACGCAAGTCTAAGCATAACGCAATCGATTCTTACTCATAATTATTATTATTATTATTATGGTGTCGCAACAAATGCGACAATTAATTTGGCCGGACACTGTTTTGACAACAACATCCGATGTGCAGAATCTCGTTTTAATTGCGGATTTGCGTCAGCGACGTTAATTATTATTATTCTCTGATGAGAACAAAGACATAGGCCTAGGTCAGCGGTGCGCAACCTGCGGCCGTACGGCCGCATGCGGCCGTGAGAGGAATTATTGGCGGCCGTGGACGCAAATCCAACTATAACATACTGGCGGCCGTTTGTAGATAAATTCATGAATATTTTTATTTCATTGTTTTGAAACTAAGGTTATGTGAAGCAGATAGTTGCATTTGTGCTTTCTAGTGTAGGCTATGAAGCACACGCGTACGCACCCACCTACGTAGGCTACATGAACGCACGGGCGCACCCACCATTTGTCCGTCGTATGTGCGCACGTATCTTAGAGGTATCAGCTGCGTATGTGTCCTCCAGATATAGCTCAAAGAACCCGTCAGAGTACTTATATTTCATACCCAGCCGGGCCAGCCCTGGAAGTGAGTCATACGATACGGACTAAGATTCCTCCACTAATGAGTGGATATTGTACAAGCAGGGTCGACCGTCAGCCATGACCGCTGGTGACGGGAGAGAGTGACCAATGAAACTTGCACCACAGATAATTTTCAAGTATATTAGGTTACAATGTACAAATGTATCTGTGTAGGGCAGAATGGAAAACAGGTGGCGTAGAAAGCTGCGTGGGGCTCAGACCTTGATCATGCGTTTATCTGACTTCATGAATAGATCACCCACTCACTGCTGAAATTCGAAAAGTTCAAACCCTTTATTTTCCTTCTCGGCGTCACGCGCCACAGCGATCGTCTGCCGGACGCTCCTTTGCCCCTCCCAGAAACCGCGATTTTACCCCCGCCCCCAGAGGAGGGGACTAAATTAAACATAGGCGGCCGTGGTAAGAATGTGAGCCTTTGATGCGACCGACACTGACGAAAAGGTTGCGCACCTCTGGCCTAGGTATACGACCCTCTTCAATGCTCGTGCACCGGCCTTTTCCATTACGCTGCTCATTAACCGGCATTTTGTGTATCGCTGGTATGTGTTGACGAGCGAAGCATTACTTTCACAGTGCATCTGAATCGATTGTTAGGTATGGGTCATAGACGGTGAAAGAAGGTGGTCCTCGTGCTAATGCACTTCTGACTTCATTATTTAACAATGGACATCAAATTTTGCACACAACAGATTTAGCTTTTGAAGAGAAGGAGCGCGTAGTATTTGGCCAATATGAATCGCTCGCGTGTAAGACAGATATATTCAACAGATCGTAAACAACAAAAGAAGTCTGGATGTTTAACACAGGACTGTAGCAACACAGAACGTGGCCCCCTCCGAACATAAGTCCAGGGCGGCGGAGCCCCTTACAATGCGGACACCAAAACGCGGCATTTATTTTATGCAAACAGGGTTCATATCATAATATGTATAGCCTGCAGCGAATAATTCCGTATTTACATCACGGTTTTGCCAGTAAATCCCACATGGATTGAGCAATAGCTTCAATAAAATAATGTCAATAACCGTTAGGCCAATATAGGCTACCATTCATTTTTTGTGACTTTAGGGCCCCCTTCCTTTCGGGGGCCCCTTCGGTCGGAGGGTACGGAGGGCAGTCGCTACGCCTCTGGTTTAACACTTGCTGCTGTTCTAAAATTAATGTGTTCTTTCCAGTTTGCATGTCTCTTTGGTTGAAATCGACTCTCGAGACTCTGAAGCATGCAGATTAAAGTCAGAGTGGCGTGACAGAGTAGACAGCGCGCGTTTAGACAAAGAACCGAAGCCGTTTCTTTCAAGTTTCGACACGACTAAATCGATAAGTAGATCTAGCGGAAGGAGTTGCTTGGATTGATAGCAAACGCTCATTGCATTTGAAAGCATAACGAGAGTAGCATTTCAGTAAGGATAAGAATGCTGAAGGTTTGTGTCGACTACTTTGCAGTGGCCAATGTAGGCTACTGTAAAGAATGCGCACCAATGGCGAGATTTGAGCTCTACAACGAGTCACGAAATGCTAGTCTCGACGTTGCTGGCTCGATTTTGTGAGAAAAATTAATTTTACACAGAGGTAGCCTACTTCCGGAAACGATCTGAAAGTCTCAAGTAGGCCTATTAATTATAGATCAAATAGCGTATAAGATTCATATGTGATGATGGTCGGTTATACGATGCTTTGGGCGATTTTCAGTTTTGTTGTTGAAGGTGCAAAAGCCTCTTGCGCCATGATAGATGATGTTCGTATGTATCAAGTGTTGGAAGCTTCTCCTGGATCGCAGCTCTGCGCCCTTGACGCACCTTCGGATTCGCTTCCCTTGAACTCCGTCTTGGTCTGTGCCTTAGAATGTCAACGATCCTTGTACTGCGATAATTTCAACTACAACAATGTGAGCAAAACGTGTGACATCTTCTTCAACAGACCAAAATGCTATGGACCTTCACTGCCGTGTACCCACTATCAGGTCAAGATTTTTTAAAACCTTTTCTATTTCGAAATATAGCCCAATAGCGGATATATATCCTTCAACTAGGGGATATATTATATGTAACTGCAGAATGGAACAGTTATAATCTTCCAAATAGACCTACACACATAATTGTTGGAAGCTCTTACTTGAAGCTTCTTGTTAATTTAACCGTGATTTTATTGGAAGGTAGAAATAATTAAATCCTAGTTTAAAACAATCTAAGCAAATTAGAGCCTGCTTCTAGAACATCTAATAATTATTTGGACATGCTGTGTCTATGATGCAAGCAATGATTGCTTAGAAATACATTTTCACAAATAAAATATGCAGAAAATAATTGTATTAAACAGAGAGACTAAAATGTTAGGCCTACTAATAATAATGCTCACTACCAGAACATTGCGTTTTCTTTCTAATAGATCTATTAATAGAGAGAAATGTCCGAGTAATTAGTTATCATGTCGCTTCCTTATAAAGAAATGTTTTATAATTTACAGGCTCAGCCCGATCAACCCTACATGGGTGAGTCTTCTCACTTATTTTCAGAGCATGGTGTTGGAAAAACTACATGTAGGCTATAGACATCTAATCGTCTGTCTAATTTTAAAGCAGATAACGATAACAGAAGCAACATGGAAACGATAACAGAAGCAACATTAAGTAGAGCTTTCTCATAATCCGCACCTCAACATATGAAATACGAATATTATTTATATTGACTCTAAATATTTGCATTTCAGCTATAATATTATATAGTAAAGTTTGATTTAGACCTATTGGATAAAATTTCAACCTATTAGGGCCTAATCGTATTTTGAGGTCTAAATTCATATAATTCGTAGGCTAATTAAAATCTAAATACACAACTTCAACTATTTTCAAGGTTCGATTTATTATAGGATTTCAAAATAATAGATTGGCCTAGCCTTTCTGATTTTCGCCTTTTTGTTGGCGGCGCTTTAAGTGCTCTTTTGTTTCAAGGTTCGATTTATTATAGGATTTCAAAATAATAGATAGGCCTAGCCTCTCTGATTTTCGCCTTTTTGTTGGCGGCGCATTAAGTGCTCTTTTGTTCGGTGCCAGAATTTCCCCGTGTAAGAAAGAAGTGCTGATATTTTCCAAACTATTTTCTCATTATCTGACTGGAATGTCAGTCTAAAAACTAAGCGGTCTCTCTGCCACTTGTGTGAGGTCTGAATTCAGCCATCAACGCATCTGGTAAGTACAATGTATGCCGTAGTAGGTATAGCGCAAAATCTACAGTTTCTAGTCATTGATTGTCTTAATGGTTTGATTTTGTTCATAATATAAGGAAATCGTCTATTCTGATCATTGTTTTTAAAGGGATCATGGCCGATCAATGCTACATTCCGTTCACTTTCAACAAGAGGCTGTACTACGAATGTGGGTCGAACCTGACGAGCGAAGGATGTCTCAACTGTCTCGTACACAACAGGACGATGGTCAATTGCCTACAACCATCTTGTCAGTGCTATACTATTCAAATTCAATTACCTGATTGATTGACTAACTGACTGATTGACTGGCTGACTGACTGACTGAAGATTTATAGAATATCATTAACAACCGGTTGTTTTTCGGTTGCGAGGCAGCATGATGACGACAATTACGGTGATGGCGATACAGACGATTATTTCATGATTAGCAGGGCCGTAGCAACAATGAACGTGGCCCCCTCCGAGCATAATGTCCGGCCGGAGTGGCTCTTTACAATGCAGACACTGCGATGCGTCATTTATTTTATGTAACATACAGGGTTCATATCATAAATATACATACAATGTAGGCATACAGTGTAAAACTGTACATGTATTCCGTATTCTGTATTTACTTAACAGTTTTGTCAGTAAAACTTACACGGATTGTGCAATGGCTTCAATAGATGTCAATCACCTATGGTCACACCTTTCATTTTTTGGCACTTTTAGGGGTCCCTTCCTTGCGGGGGCCCCCTTCGGTCGGAGGGTACGGAGGGCGGTCGCTACGCCTCTGATGATTAGACTACACGTGTGGATTTCCCATAAGTTTGATTCTAGGGACCCTGTTGCTCATTCTTCACAACATTATGTAGGCCTATATTCCTCTCAGTTCACTCATCTACAGGGTGGGCAAAACATTACCCCCTGTTTCTTGTCAATATCCTGGCCAGAAGTGAGCAGTTCGAAATGAAATTTTACAGACTTAAAGACAATTCATATAATACACATGATGGCCAGATTTCAACAAAATATTTCAAACACAACAAAAGTAATATCACTTTTAGTGAGGTCACCCACCGTTTTTTGATGATTCAAAAACGTAACGCAGCAAAAAGTAACAAAAACACGATTTTATTATGTCACATCTCTAATAACAGTTTTTGTTGTCAAATGAACTTGATGGTGATCTACAACTTGTATTCAATGTGCCCACCACCAGTGCCAAAACTTCTTTTGAGTCAAGACTAATATCGGAGCCTTCTTATGAACTCACCAAAGCCTCACCTATTGCAGTTATCTCCACAGGTCTTTTATTCAGAACTGAAAACATTTTCTCCCACAAATTCTATCCTCTTCCTCCTCTTCCACACACCTCTCTCACCATTAACCTCAACTCTAAACACCACCCATCTTTGCCGTCCGACTATCTGCTTGACTGACTCTCCGGATCTTGACCCTCTGTCTATCGCCTTCGTTTGGATTGTGCGTATGTGAAAAAGATGGGTCCTATACGTTTTCTGCAGAAATCTCGAGTTTTTAGATGCAATTGCAAACATGATTTAGTTGGGAAGATAAAGTAAAAGGTTTTACGAAGAACAGATTAAGTTTATTATTATCTTCGTGTCCTGAACGTTTGTGTGTAAAGCTTTTAATCTATTTGCAACATGCCATATTCATTAACTATCATTGTATCAGGATTGTTTTTCGGTTGTTAGATTGTTTAATTAGAAAATCCGCATGTCAAAGCTTTATATACCGCCTGCTGCCATTTCAGACTTTCATCCGATCTTAAGTCTCACAAATATCACAGTTCCAACGTTTTCCACTACCATTCCTCTGATGAGTGTTAATCGATGGATCGTCGTTTCCAGTCGCATATACAATTCCATCAACTTCACCCGGACGTGGGACGAGTACCGCGATGGGTTTGGTGACTCAACACTTGACTACTGGATCGGCCTGGAGAAGATGCACCAACTGACCTACAGCGGAAACTACCGTCTACGTTTCGAGATGTTGTCCGTTGAGAACGGGTCCTGGTTCTCAGCCGAGTATGACTCGATCCTAATCGATCCTGAGTCCAACTGGTACACCATTCATCTGAACGGATTCAGTGGAGACGCTGGAGATGCCATGAACAGGAACCCTCCTGCGATCGCATGGCAAAACCACAAGAACTTTTCCACCTACGATAGCGACAACGACCAGTTTTACGATAGTTGCTCGCAGCTGCACGGGGGAGGAGGGTGGTGGTTCGCTGGTTGTGGAGCCTGTGATCTAAATGCTGCGTTTGGATCCGTTTATTACTATTGGAAACGAATAACGGATTTAGGACTTGGAACAGTCTCGAAGTTAAATGGATCCCGTATAATGTTCAAACTAGCCTAAGACAAATTGTCTGCATTCTATTCAAAATGGCTACTAATTGCTTGGATTAGAGATAATAATTATCTTTTTACTTTAAATCTTCTACACAAACAGTACGCAATACATTATATTATTATTATTCATCATCATTATCATTCGCCATGAGCCATATGCTCGTAGGTGTTCAATGTCAACTTCGTATATTATTATAGAAGCTTAATGAGCTGCCTGCACAAATTATTGCTTGGACTAGAGATAATTTCTTTTTACAAACATTAGCCTACTGCTTCCGATATGTAGGGCCTACAACAGTTAAGGGGATGGACCCAATAAAATTGACAGAGCCTCAATTTTGCCAGTAAATTTAGGTCATGTGGGCTTTTTACTTTATGGAACTTGATATGAATAGCCTACTTGAATAGGCCTAGGCCTACTTTATTCATGTAGTCCTACGCACCGTACAGTCGTTTCTCATTAGCCATTCCATGTGTAATGTCTAGATAATTTCAGAGTTTAACGATAGCTCATGATATCAAGGGCAGTTGCGTCGACAAATGTTTTTGGCATATTATTGCATCTTACTTTTTTATGTCCGCCAGCATATGGATCCTCATTAACGCACTTATGGTGTATTTAGTTATTGATATAGCGCTTTCTAATAATTATATTTCGCGCAGTAATAATTTATTCTATTATCATTTATGTGACATGGACTGTTGAGTTTGAAGAGAAACTTCACAGTGGTAGGCTACACCTAAACTATAAACAAATATCAACGGCCAAACAGTTTGCTTTGACACTGATAGCGGAATAAAAGGCTGTATAATATAGCTAGGGGTGTTTTGAGTGTTTGAGCACCCACCCATCCCTTAAATAAAACAATTTATTTAGTAAACTTAACCCTTATAGGGTAACCCCTTTTCGGTTACAGTTGTTGGTAACCGGGGGGTAAAAAATTACCCCCAATTTATTTTCGTCAAATCTATGGAAATGTTTAACCAATTTCGGTCCTGTTTAATTTATCTGATAGACAAGGACATTTTTGAACGTAATGAGTAAAAAATCTTGAATTAAAATGATAATTCGTGATTATAAGCGGTCTGATTAGCTCATGACCATATCCAGCAGGAACAAACGGCGCTTGTCCAAACGTAGGCCAACTGAATGTGCGTGATCTCGCCATGCTGGATTCTGCAACTTCTATCATTATGACATACTCGTTGAGCGCTGCTGCATCAACCAATAAATAGAAGAGGCCATCTTCTGGTCCTGTAACTGCAAGTATGTCCCTTTGTTTCCTGGTCGAATGAGTCCACGGCGCCTTTTGTGGCGTTGTAATCACCTATTTCTTTCGATAGCTTTATGCAAAAATGAGTAAACTACACTAATATAATGAAACCTGAAATAGAAATCATACAGCAAAGAATGACTAATTCATTTGCAAAAATACAAGAACCACTGTGACACATCTCCAACAATTCAGTTCTATCAACTACTATGCTTACATCTACATAGTGTAGAAATGATTTATTTAGTACTGGAATATGAAACCTTACTTTCCACACTAGTCTGCCGCTAGGTGGCAACGCAATGTGGCACAGCTGAAAACGGTATTGTGAAGAAAAAACATATTTAGGAAAAGTCACAAAAGCAATTTAAAGTCTATTTTCTTTTATTCAAAAAAGGTATACGAAAAAAAGTAGACTGGGGGTTATTTTTTACCCCCGGTTACCCTATAAGGGTTAACTCGTGATATCAGGACTAAAAGGATTCAATTTTGAGGTTCTTATTTATATGTGACATACCACAATAGATTACATCATCCAATCATGATAATAACATGAGGCGCGGTGGTGTGGTGGTGGCGTCGTTGCCTTGGAGCCGGAAGGTTCGAGGTTCGAATCCACCTCGCCGCGTAAGGACCTTGGGCAAGTCCTTTACTCACAATTGCTAAGCGCTTCGGCGTGAAACTCCGATGCAGTGTCCGCTCTGCATTCGGGAGCGCCAGCGCATCTGAGTAGAGAGAGCTTGATGGGGCGCTATAACAAATGCACATACAAAGAAACAATAACATAGATGATCTACATCCTAAATATTGACGCGAAGTAAGCGAAGATATTGGAGAGGTTCTGAAATGTTGTAGTGCGAACTGTAGTACAGCGTGTAATGTATTCGACGTCCAGCTAACGACTTTCCTTCAAATTCCTTAGTCAGTTGAATCGATCGCTTGTCCGCTTCATCAACACCCCACCCCACCCCGAAATAAAATCCTGTCTACGGCCAGGGGCGGATACAGAAACTTTGGACGGGGGCGCACAAATTCTTGACCTTGGGTCTGGAAAATGTTTCTTTTGTATCCGCCAAAAAAGTTGATGACCTTTTTTAGTCATCTTCTGGTCGAAATATCGGGAAACGTATACCATCTTGTCCCCACAAAAAAACTGATGACCTTTTTTTAGGAAATCTGGTCAAAATTTCGGGAAAAGTAGACCTTTACACATTGTTCGAAAGCTTTAGTCACAGATCGGAGCAGTGACTCGCAAGTCGCAACACCGTGATTGTATTAGCGCCATACTGGAAAATAGGCGGCCCATGAACATATGGCTGCATGTCTCTTTCAACCTATTCCGCAAGGCCGTAGACAGGGGCGGATTCAGGGGGGCAATCCGGCCATGGCCCCACACATTTAGAAATGCTCATTTATCGTGCCCCCATTTTCAACAAGTTTAGACTACCTGCCCGCCTCCAGCAACTTGAAGCAAGAGATATCGAGCCTAGCCACTCTGAACTTTAAATAAAAATCTAAAATAATACTAAATAATAAGTATGCAGACATCATTCTGTTCTGCTCGTTATAGTTTTGTACAAAGACAGCCTAGCACATTGGATAATCTACCTGATAATTATAATGTATGAACTAGGCCTGTAATAAAACCTAACGTGAGGTTCATCATAATTATGTTTTCCTAAGATATGCTGTTAATATCTATAGGTCTACAAGGCAAAGGTTCTTCAATGCGTAGCAGCGTAGGCTATAATTAATTATAACTTATAGCTTAAGCACATTAAGCCGGGTGGCAACAGTTTGATAGACCTGCAAATGTGACACTTATTTTTCTAACTACTACTTTTGAGTTTTAACAAATTTCATCGCATTAAAACACTAGTGATATGAATGATACACACAGGGAAAGTCATAAATTTACGTTTAGAAATCTCTATAGAAATAAAAATATGGGCCTATTTTATAATAGTGCCCTTCATGTACATACTTTTTAACATCTAGCCTACTTTTGTACTTTTAACAAATTTTTCGCACTTAGGAAACTATTCATATTGAAGATAGTAGGCTCAAAAATCAAAACTCAAAACTCAAAACTCGTTTATTCAAAGAGATCAAATGCAAAAGAAAACACTCATATGGATCAAACGAAATAATATAATAAAGCGCACAAGAATTGAGTAACAAATGTTAGTCTAAAGTAATAGGAAGGATCCCAAAGAATAGGTAGCCCAGAAAGGGTGTGAACCCGCTAAGCCTGGGCAGTGGGCAGCCACATCAGGCAGGAAGAAGTCAGATGGTGGAGAGCAAAGTAAAATGAGTGTGTGGCGAGGCAATAGGAAAACAAGAGTTGAGCAATTTCCAGCGCTGTATTTTTCATCCTTTTGTCACTGAAAAACGTAGGCTAACTGTGACCATCGTAAAAGATTTTGCCCCTTCTGCAAAATTTTCTGCTGGCGCCCATGTGTGTAACAGGTAACTAGCGCAGAACATCGCGATATTACGGCGTCACGTGATCATATTATTTCCTCCGATTGCACAGCAGTCTTCCAGCAGCTTTGAGAATTGAGTGCAGGCAATCCAGAAGACATTTGGGCGAACCGACCAGCAGGCTGTTACAGCGGTCGACCTGAGAGGTGACAAAGGCAGCGACGGCCGCCTTTGCTGCCTCGAAAGGCAGGGATCTGATGCAGCCTCTCAGGAGGCGGGGCTGACGGAAGCAGCATCCGACGGTTCGCACCACGTGACGCCGCATGGAAAGGTCAGATTCTAGTAAGACGCCGAGGGCACGGACGTCACTGGTCGGGTAAAGCATTCTGTTACATAATTATTACTGTCAGCTTTTGATCATTGAATCATATAACGAGGGTTGGTTTGTATTATGTATGTATGTATGTGCATTGCTATAGCGCCCCTTCGAGATTGCCACTCAGAAGCGCTCTCGACTACAGCGCGGACACTGAATGGAAGTTTCACGCCGAAGCGCATGAGCAATTGCTATTGAAGGACTTACCCCTGTAGGCTACCTACGTGACGGTTTGAGGTGGATTCGAACCTTCAACCCTCCCGCTGCAAGGCATCGAACATAGGCCTACACAGTCGCTACGCCACCGTAGCCTACCTCTGAGATATTGCAAAGACGGGAATGCTCTTTGCGACTCACTGCTTCAGATCTATCGATATGCTGGAAATAGCCTACGCCTACTGTGAACATTGCCAATATAGACTAAGCAATTTGCAGGTAGGCCTAAATGAATTCGCTGTTCCAATACAATATGTAAAAAATCTTGACATTTACTGTTCCCCCAATCCCGAACCGGGCTTAAGGCGCGCTCTTCGGTGCTTGCCGATACCAATTAATTTTAATTGTTAGGTCGTCTTGGTTCCGTCGCCAATAGGCTAAAAGGCAAATATTTTGTTCAGCGTGTTTGGACTTCCGCTCCTCGCGATTGGACAAAGCAGTCCAGAAATCAGTTCACCATAAAAGCTGGACTAGTACCAGCGCAACAAAGGTTACCAGTCTGCTGTCAGGCATGCCGACCGACGCTTGCTACTAACTCGATCGGAGGACCATGGAACAAATGTTTTCCTGCCACTCGACAAATCGGAATGCTCGATTCCTTTCACAGCGGAAGCAGTGAAGGCATGTTGCATGCTTAGGCTAAATGTTTAACGACAATGCTCTGTTTAGAGTGCAATGGTGCTAGCTCCATTGCTAAATGCTTTGGAGCTAGAACCACTGCACTCCAGACAGACGAATTATTATTATAAAAGATGATTAGGTTCGCCCTCCTCCTTTATCCAGGCTTGGGACTGGCACTTAAGCAGTGAAGAATGCCGAAGTCTTGTTAATTATTATCGGCAGCTCTGACGCCGACGTTATAGCCGCTACATATTAATAAACAGCATGCGACAAAACGTGCCTAAACCCATTAGAGCATGTGCATGTGAACGGAAACGCCCGCGACGACTGCTACACAAAGATCTATTATAGCGCTATTAATCGTCACGCATCACTTCACTAGCTCACGTCTGACTAATTGAGAGTTTCCCATTCAATATATAAAAAAATTGGGCAAACAGGTAATTTCTATGGGTATTGAAAGAAAGTCGATAATTAATTACCGCCATTCTCCCAAGTGCGGTGTCAATACTGTAGCCCCAAGCGTCACGCCTGGTTGGCTTTCAAAGCTGGAACAGCGCCGGTTCATTTGCGTTTTACATAGCATTTGCGTTTGACAGAGGCTTCCGAGCTATAAAACCGATCACTTTGAATTGCAGCAGCTAACAGTCCACTGAAAATGGTATCCGTTGCGTTGGCATTCTTGTTTGCTGTCGAAATGTATAGTGTTTCTTACGCCATAGTATTAGAAGTACGTGAGTTTAAAGTGGCAGAAGTTCCGCCTGGATCAGAGCTATGCGCTCTTGATGCACCTTCCGCTTCTCTGTCCTTGAACTCCGCTCTGGACTGTGCTCTCGAGTGTCAAAGATTTTCTTATTGTGAGAACTTCAACTACAACAATGTTAACAAAACATGCGATCTCTTCTTCAGTCGACCAAAATGCTATGGTTACTCTCCATGTTGCATCCATTACCAGGTAAAAAAAATCATCCTAGACGTTTTCCTATAATTATTAGTATAATCAGAAATTTATCAATTGTCTCTCTAGTTACCGTATACATAGTTCTAATTAGGCTATTCACAGAAATTGTTAGGAACAAAGGAATGAATTGATGAACGAATATAATTATGAACGATCTCAATCAAATGAAGAAATGCTTACATTTATTTTCATTAGTAGTGATTAAACTTTTTTAATCGATTTATTGTCAAATTAAACTTCGATTAATTAATTAAATTTGATTAATTTGCTAATGTAGAGTTTGAGACTGTTAAAATGCAGTCACTGAATTAGTTGTTGCTTTATTTCTGCAATCAAACATTAATCGAAGTGTCTATTTCAGTGTGTTGAGTCAATCATGTAGGCCCTAGGCTGTTTGCTCAGTTAGTATAAGTAAGATTCGTGTATTCTGTGATCTCCGTTCTTGTGATTTGTTTAAACTGCATAAGTGTTCACTCTAACCGGTTGCAGTCTGTCAACCGGACCGTTCAATAAAGAGACTAATAATAATAATAATGGCATCGCATGTCGATTGGCTTTTGGGCGTTCCCTTCGCCATCACGCCATCAATGATATAGTCTGGCGGGCTTTGCAGAGAGCCGATGTCCCAAGCACCAAAGAGCCCTCTGGTCTGTCTCGCATAGACGGCAAGAGACCTGATGGGGCTACATTGATCCCCTGGGCTGCTGGCAAACATCTGGCCTGGGATGCCACGGTGGTCCACACCCGCGCAGCATCCTACATCGCTCACATAGCGAATGCGGCGGGTGCTGCTGCGGAACAAGCCGCCGTACGTAAAATCGAAAAGTACGCGGGGCTACCATCATCACACCTCTTTGTCCCCATTGCCCTGAAAACACTGGGCCCCATCAACTCTGCCGGACTCAGTTTCATCCGCGAGGTTGGCCAGCGTCTCTCGGTCGTTTCTGGAGAGCCGCGAGAAGCAACCTTTCTCTTCCAACGCATTTCCATATGTCTGCAGGGCTACAATGCCATCGCTTTTCGTGGTAGCCTACTTTAATATTGTTGCGGAGGACGAGGCCTGATTTTCTAGACATTGAATAACAGCTCCAATCATAATTTTTTTAAATCTCAAGGGATCCTAGGTACCTCGGGTAACAAAATAAAATAATAATAATAATAATAGTATGAATAGGGCCGTTCCAGACTGTGATTTTATATTAGGCGGTAGCGAAGTCCTTGAGGGATCCTGTATACCTCGGGGCAAAAAAATAAAATAATAATAGCAATAATAATAATAACAATAATAATAAGGTTCACCAATAATATTTTAACAGTTAACATAACCTTTTCCTTCACAATGTGGTAAACCTCAGTTATAATAATATTGACTCGAAAGTCTTCCATGCACTGGAGATGATGCTCCTGTTACCTGAGGTTGACTCGTCATGAGTGTTTCAATTATTAATTGATCTTCAAAGTCCGCAGCCCTAATTTTATTAACATGTCTACACTAGTCTACATAATAATATCATTATCATTTTGTTGCGATTGATGCAAAGTTTCCTTTTTCAGGTTCAGTCGGATCAACCGAAAACAGGTGAGTGTATTGAATTTGATAATCCTAATTAATAATTAATTTATACATCTTCCATTTCTACAACACATGTTGTCTGGTTAAAATAATCGCTGTTGAAAACAATGAAACAGGTGTTCAGATCAAGATATTATTAAAAGTCGTAACTGAAAAAATTGTGCTACATAAATAATTCTACAGGTATTCCTACTGAGAACTGTTCATGGCCGTTCACTTATGATGGTCGTCTATACAACGGTTGTGCTGCGAACCTAACTGGCGATGGTTGCAATGCCTGTCTGGTTGTCAATAGAAGCGTAGCATCATGTGTGAGAAAGTTATCAGGTGAATTATTTTATATATCAAATTGTTAAGAAAAGGGTTATGTTAAATTTGCCTACCACATTTATTGTGAATGCAAAGGTTATGTTAAATATATGTTACTGGTGAATAATTGTCTGGTTGTTAATTTATATAAACAGGCCCAATTCTTTATTGTTCCTTTGGAAACTTGGCCTGGGTGGCAAAGTGCAAAATCTATAATGTGAGTGTTTTCTTTATTGAGTCGCTCTTTCATGATTTAGCTGATAATAATCTTCAACGTTCAGATAGCAATGGAAGATCCTACAGGTGTGATACTCATTTTCTATGAAACAATTCAGCTCAGTGATGTAGACTATAATTTTCATCATGAGGCATACAACAGGCCACGGACTAGTTGTGATGCGTGAACATACTGAGTTTATGATCGTGTACAAGGCCGTAGCTAAGGGGTGTTTTGGGTGTTTGAACACCCCTCCAAATGAAAAATGTAAAAAAATAATATAACGCATTTACTAGCACATGATGTAAAAACCATGAAATAAAATCATGAACTCCCGCCTACAAAATTAATGAAGGGAATGACTAAAATTAACGGACAACAACTTTTTGGGTCAGAAAGTATAGTATGCTTTTCCGAGATTTCGACCGGACAACTAAAAAAAGGCCATGAACTTTTTGGGCTGGAAATAGTATGCTTTTCCGAGATTTTGACTGGATGACTAAAAAGGCCATCAAGTTTTTGGGCCGCAAAATAGTTTGCTTTTCCGAGATTTTGACTGAACGACTAAAAAAAGGCCATCAAGTGTTTGGGCCGGAAAATAGTTTGCTTTTTCGAGATTTTGACCGGACAACTAAAAAAAGGCCATGAACTTTTTGGGCTGGAAATAGTTTGCTTTTCCGAGATTTCGACTGGACGACTAAAAAAAGAAAAAGTCATAAGCTTTTTGGATCGATGAAACAAAATTTTTCGGCTCCCGAAGAAACACCCCCGCCCCAAATAAAATCAGGGTTGCGGCCTTGGTAGAACTGCACGATAAAAAAATCCTGCACTTGTGTCAGATATCTTTATGGAGACGTTCGAGATGGTGAGCGTAGAAATTCCTACCTTCAACACAGACACGCCACTGATGTCAATCAACAACTGGATCGTCATCCAGCAGAGGGTGAATGGAAGCGTCGACTTCAATCAGTCGTGGGTTATTTACAGAAGTGGATTTGGTAGCATTGCCAACGACTTCTGGCTTGGCCTTGAGAAGATGTACCAACTGACAACCAACGCTCCCTACCGTCTACGCATCGAGATACAACACTTGGAAGATGGCAAATGGTTTTCAGCTGAATACGATTCATTCTTCATAACATCAGAGTCATTAGGTTATGCACTGAACGTGTCTGGTTACGTGGGAGATGCAGGCGATGCTCTGCATAATATGAGCAAATTAGGAATCTACTTTCAGAACGGAATGAAATTCTCTACCTACGATTACGACAATGACCTGGCCCCCGGAAATTGCCCTGTTATGTTTACCGGTGGCTTTTGGTTCAACCGGTGTATGACTGCATGTCTTACCTGCGAGTACAACACTACCAAATTCGTGTGGAGCGCTGTTCCACTGAAAACGAGCCGAATGATGATGAGAGCCGTTTAGAGCGTAGTATACATTGCTTCTTGGCTCAAACTGTTTTAAATGACTATCTATTCTACATTGTATATTTAAAGTTATGCAGCAAGGATCATTTAACGACATTCTTTAGTAGGCATAGGGTATAATCTAAATTCTAAATTGCTACGTCGCCAAGTTTCACCGAAAAACCTCCATACAACTATCTGTTTGATTTATAGTTATAATATCCTTATCTAATGGTGTGTTTAATATCTAAAGCGAACATTGCAGTGCAGGATACTCTGCTATCTCGGCCTTTAGCCTATATATTGCACGCGCACGCAACAATAATTGTAAAGTAAGCTTATGCAGACTATGATTAGCCTATATTTAGCCTAAATCAATCAACACAACAAAATCAAGTCGTTTTCCTATAACCATAACAATAACATTACATAATGTTTGGAACTGCATAATTACAAAATACATTAACAGCAAAAGGAGGTAAACATGATTTAGATTCCGCTAGGAGTCAATCTAAACAATTCAGTTAAACGTTTAGCCTACCAAAACCAAATTTGAACCAGGTACAGTGTAAGTGAGTATAGGCCTAAACGCAACGAGGATTAAGTTGTGGGCTATAGGCTAGAACAAGCGATAACACGATCTTAACTGCGGTTTTAACAAGAACCTTAAATGCAAATGCACCGGGTTATAGCCAATAACTGTTTAAATCGATGAAAATAGAGAGCGTGTAATTTATTTTGAAATCTTGTTGTTTATTGAAGCAACGGGTTTTTATTAGTTAAGATATGTGCCATACAATAGTGTCATACCGACTCATACGATTTAATAGTGAAGCGTCGAATGCTGGAAAAAGACTTTGACATGACAGTGGGGGTATATAATTATGCAGAATATAATGATGAAGTGAAGCTGTCTCTGAATGTCGTACCCATGTGGAAGGAAGTTCTCAAAATACCGGTGAGCGGAGACCATGTCCAAGGCGAAAGAAGAATTTACCAATATAGGTGTAGGCTACATGTAGAGATTTCTTATCTATGTTAGGCCTACTCTCAATCGTTAACATTCGCCAATGAAAGGGCCAGCGTGTTCCAATAATTTTAGAAATATTACCGCAATGATACTTTTTATAATGTTCAGGTTATAATGGAGATTTTAAAGAGAAGTTTATGGGAATGCCTCCTCCCCGTCTGAGTGAGATACATGCTTGAGCTTATGATGTTCTCAGGCTTTGCATTTACATTAATTAATAGTGTGTGGCCCTATGTTATTCTGCTATTTTTGTGTACCGCCTCATATTCAACTTAACCTTATTTTTACGTGTTATTGGTGTCTCCTTATCTTGATGGAATTTTGATTCTCCACATTTACTTATGCAAGAATTAAGTTTGTAAATGAGCCAGCCGAGTTTAAGCGGGTCTTTTAGACCTTTGTCGGCTGACTCATTGACATGCACTATTATTAAGTTTATAACAATTAATTCCTTGTTGAAGTTTTGTTGTTGTTAATGTCTGTTACTGTTATGTGATTATTGATGTGACATTGCAAGTCAATAAATGGACAAAATGAAATGAAATGATACGAATGGCTCCTTCCAGCCTATTTGCTTGGAACCACGCAACCACGGAGAGATAGATCTATCAGTTCAACGTTCGAAGTTTGAATTACATGTATTGGCGTATTATAATTCCAAATTATTG
Organism: Lumbricus rubellus; assembly: GCA_945859605.1. NCBI lineage: Eukaryota > Metazoa > Annelida > Clitellata > Crassiclitellata > Lumbricidae > Lumbricus > Lumbricus rubellus. Next base: position 21,588,853 of record OX243817.1, read on the forward strand.
TTAGCGAAATACATACACGACCGCCCTTATAGCTAGATATAAATATTCGTTAATTGCATTTAGATGGCCTTAGATAGGCTATCATGTCCTGCTGCACAGTGCATTTAGCAAATTAGCAAGGCATTGTAGGGAAAGTGACCTGGTTGGAATCCATCCTAGGATTACTATAGATAATAGGCTAGTCTATTCAAAGTTTCTGGGTAGGCTAACCCTGAAGGTTGTTATTTTTTGTGGTCTTTTCAGAAACTTTGAGACTTTTTGGAGAATAAGAATAGGACCATGGTTTAGCGTTGAGTGTCATCTTTGGCGCCATGCACATCGCCTTGAACAATATTGTGCATGCAGGGCACTAATTAAGTTGCCAGCAGACCGCGATTGCTGGGTCGAATGCGGCCCGGGGATGCAAAGACACTACCGGTAGAAGTAGTAGATATTCCAGGAGTCCAAGATCACTCTACAAACCGTGGAATCCGGAAGACTCAGGATGACTTTCAATAACTTTCCCCTTGATCATAACCTGCTTCGCTTGCTTTAATTGCACCAGTCAGTAGGCCTAACACTTGCGTAGTGAATTGCATTCGTTAGTATTTAACTGTTATTAAACAAATGGCCAGATAAGAACCAAACAAGTTATTGGATAGAGCAGAATTCAGAGATTGTCTTAACTCGGTTTTCTGCGCGCGGGAAAGACCAACCACGCAGTGACGAAATTAAATAGAAACGTCTTCAGATGATGCAATTCGTCTATTCTGCAACCTCTTCTTGCGCAATCAGACCGACATCTATTACAGGGTGGGCCATAAAAAGTACCCCTACGGTTTTTATGGCCCACCCTGTATAGTCTTCCTTAATGCCACTAATTACGGGAAGTAGAACGTCGCTTGTTTCTATTGGTGACCGATTGATTTTTAATTGTTCCTTTAAATGCGGAATACTCTTAAGAAATCCTTTATGGTGATTAATGACTGTTACATCAGTCATCCGCTGCAGGTTTTCTATATAACACTGGCACCGTTTCTCTGATGCATCCTAGCAAAGCAGGGAACAAATTTCACCTACCGTCAAACAGGGCTGGTTATTTTATCATGCAAATAAATGCTAATTAGTTTGTGTCTCAGAAAGACCACTCGTTCTGCGCTGCTGATCATAAAAACCGTACATTGCCATTTTAAAACTTATTTTCCAGTCATTTTCCACTGCTATTCATTTTCGGTTAAATATTTAGCAGCTTGAAACGAAACGGCTGAACTGATTAATTGATTAATTATAGGAAGCCCGATGTCTTTGTTCTGACCAGAGATGCGCCGTCGATGACGCATTTGAAACATGTTAATTCTGCGCAACGGATGTTTCAAGAGTCACCATAATTGTCATGAGAACATTGGTATGGATGGATGGCGGTCCATGGGCTTTTGCCAAAGCACCGAAGTGACTGCAGCGAGCAGCAGGTCCAAACACGCACATTCCTTTAGCGACACTCTCGGAATGAATAGAAGTTCTCATCTGTGACGTGGCTCGTCTTAAATTAATAGCATTGGCGACAGGACAAAGGAAGCGCAGCGACAATTGAACGAACAATCGAGCAAGGCAATGCTACATTGTAAAGATTATAAATAATTTATGTATGCAATAGAAGAGAGGGCAGAAAGCAGTATATTAAGTTAGCCTGAGCCATCTATGGGTACCAGTGTGAAACGTTAGCGACTGCAGCTTCTTAGCCTCTGTATATATGAGGATGTGTGGCCATTCCAATCCTCTCCCTCGCCGTTTCATCCTTCCACCATAATGTTCTTTTAGATTCTTTTAAAGCTCATTTCATTTGGCTGCTTAGTAGGCGACAGCTTGAAAATATTGATTTGCCGCGTCTTGCTCGGTTTTCCTGAGATTAGTTTTTCGTCACCGGGCACTTAGTCACTCACAACATGTTAACTTAGTCACTCACAGCATGTTAACTTAGTCACTCGATGCTGTTAACAGTTTCGGCCTCTCCGATTGGTTGCCCACCCTCTTTCTCTCGATGCGCCAATCAAACTTTACTTCATTAATAGGCCTATCTCAAGGCTTTATTCCCACCGCATGGTTGAAAGCGCTCCTGATTAGGTTTCTTGTGTTTTGACATGCCTAAAATCGATAGGTTGCGAAGTGCGAACAGCGTTGTTGTTCTGGTAGAAAACGTTAGCTTCAGAGTGCATTTAAGCATTCGGAAGGTAGCATTGCAGTAGAGAACGCCATTTCTAGACTACCTTTTCAACACTACGTTGGCCTATAAATACGGTAGTGTATATTCGTTTAATTAAAAAGAAACAGGCAGAACGCTGTAGGTTCACATTAGCAATTTAGCAAAATTGAAAGCATATGGCTACTTAGTTATGGTTGACACTGTTAGTACATGCTTTTAAATAGCATTCTTTGGCAAAGTTCATCGAGTTTTTATTGGATAGGGTGAGATTGTGAGTCCTTTACCTAAAGTTAGGTCCTATAATCAATAGTACACAGTATTGACAGTGAAATAACAAAAGCCTTCTTTTCTGCTTAGATACATTGAATTGATTTCGAGAATAACGTTTCCACAGCAGCAGCTGCTGCCACAGATCGTGAGATATTTTAGATCAAATCGGGTTTAAGATTTAATCTGTGACAATGGTGTGTCATTCGATGCTTTGGACAATGCTCTGCTGCGTCTTTACACTCGTAAACGCTGAATGCGACATATCGAATGTACGTGAGTACCAAGTGCTGGAATCTCCACCTGGATCAAAGCTTTGCGCCCTTGATGCACCTTCGAATTCGTTGTCTTTGAACTCTGCCTTGGCATGTGCCTTTGAATGCCAACGATTCTGGTACTGTGAGAACTTCAACTACAACAATGTGAGCAAAGCATGTGACCTCTTCTTCAACCGACCCATATGCTATGGACCTTCAACGCAGTGTACCCACTATGAGGTAAGCTAGGCCTATTTAAAAACCTATACACTCACAATAATATTATTATTAACCTACTCAATAATTTTCTGCATGGCTACAAAAAATTATGACATATTTCAAGTCTATTTGGTAAAAGAAATTTCTCTGCATATTTAATTATTGTCGGATCTTCAAATTCAAGCACAAAGGTTATTACGTAATTTTCTAAAAGACCATTCCAATCAGTTTTTCGGATGTAGACCTCTGCCGCATTTCACTTTGGACTAATAAGAAGACAGAAACATTTTTAAAATAATTAAGTCGTGTCCAAAACATTCGGATAAATAGCCTAGGCTACTTCTTGAAATATTTGTTCAAAACGTTGTCCTATGACATCATACGTTAAGAATTATAATTAGCCTATTATAATAGTCCATTATTTGTGTTTTAAATCACGGTCTGCGCTGAACGCAATGACCGGTCAGTTGGTCGGTTGGTCAATCAGTCGAATAATTAATCGATAAATCCATGTTACGCTTATAACTGAATTTTATTTTTTATGATGGTCGAACGACGATCATTGGCCCCATTATTGATAAAACCCTTAATAATTTTCATATTCGTAATTAACTTATAGAGAAATTGAGAAAACGCTTTATAATTTATAGATTCGTATCGATCAACCTTACACAGGTAAGAGTTCTCGCTCTTCTCCGAGTAGAGTCTATCTTCAATGAAAACATGCATCCTTTAAAAATAATTGTCTATTCGTTGTTTTCACATTTATACAGCATTCGACTCTATTATGGTGATCCTGATAATCTGATGGCGGTTCTAAACCAAACGTCTGGCCATTACACCACCGCGATAGAAAATGAAGCAAAACTTAAATGCTTCTGTAAATTTCAAAGAGCGCGAAAAGGGAATCACTAAGATTAGTAGGCTAGGCTATAGATAATTTTTCAAGAGTGCAAATCATTCATTCATTTTCATTCTTTTCATGACTTGCATCCATTTAATATATCTACTCGGATTTAGGTGCTTCGATTAATATACAGACTACAGAGAGGCCCTTGGAGGGCGCAACGTGGGTGGGTCCGGTGAAAAACAGGAGAATCAGAAATGAGCCAAAACCCACATCGGGATGGGGAATGGCTGACCCGGAAGGGGAAGGCTGGCCCGAGATGGGGAAAAGAATAGAAAGAATTAGTAAGCCCGGTTGTTTACATGTATAATTGTATATAAACCTCTGCTCAGAGGTTCTCTCATCAAAATTCAAAAACCACGGCAATATAGCATTAGATGGTGTAAATATGTAAAACACATTCTAATTGTTTGTAAAAAAAACACAGCAGGTATTCAGCTTCTGACCTTCGGAAGCCTTTGACGGCGTATCAGTTGTAAACTTGTAATGTTTGAAGGGTGCTGAAGCTTATTCGCTGTTTGTCCCTCAAGGTCGCATTATCGTCCTTAGCCACTATAATGCAAAAAGAACATAAAGGTGCTTCGATTTCTAAGTCTCAAAGTCTGACCCACACCTCAAAGCGGTGAGGGGGTGTAAACAGTCAAGTAGGGATCGCCTGCCGAGGATGCATCAGTGGTGAAGGCGTATGCAGAAGTACCACCTTGGGCGCTACGCGAGGCGGGAAGGCTCTGCAGGAATCCCGAAAAACTGGCTAACGTGGGCGGCGAAGACCTGGGCAGTAGCGGGCCTTGGGTCGGTGATCGGGCGGAGGATTACGAAAGTGACAACGGCTGATCAACGAAAGGCTGGTCTATGGACCGCCACTGCGAGGTGGAAAGGCATGGGAATCTACCACCTCATTTTCCCAATGAGCATAATGGACAGTTCATATCTAAACTCATACCGGCTCGGACGTCGCCCGGGTCACAAAGGTCCGCGTCACCTGTTGAACAACCAGGGCAGGGGAATGAGAAGAATTGTCCAAAGTGCAACTAACCCTCGTATCGAGGAAGGTTGAAGGCAAGGCAAGACACATAAAGAGGCTCCAATTTGATGGTAAGTTTCTGCCAGTCTAACTATAAAAACGTCCAGTTGTATTGCTGAAGGGATTGCTGATGAGAAGTGCCATATTCCGTTTACGTACAAGAGGAAATTGTACATGGAGTGCGGATTCAACTTGACTGGAGATGGATGCATGTCCTGTCACAACGACAGCTGGACACTGGTACGATGTCAACAGCCGGCAGGTAAGTCTGTGCAGTGTGCACACGGGCATTTTACAACCCCAGGAACTCGCCACCGAATAATATTGGCCTAATTACACATTTAATGTACATGAAGAATTGAGTATTGAGGCAAAGTCATTAACTGTGATATAGGCAGTAGGCACGGGTGGATTCAGGAGTCTGTGTTGCAATTAGCTTAGAGCCTTAGACGATGCCCATGGGCGCCCGCAGAAACTTTTTGCAGGAGGGACAAAGCGTAGCAAGAGGTTGAAAATGCAAAGCAGGAAATTGAACACATGCATGGTTATTTTTCATATAGGTCTCTTAATGTAAATTTGTAGTTTCATTTTTTGTAATTTTTTGTGTGAATAGTTTCTTTAATGTGAAAAACGTTGTAAAAAGTATCCCTTGAGCGGACAAACAAACGAGCAAATTATGTTTGACAAGGATGCCTTATCAATTTAAATGTTATGCAAACCAATGTGCAGTAAGCTTATAGCCCTACATGTACATAGTTGATTATTATTTATTATAAGAGCATAGTATTACTTATTATTACTGAATATTGGATTTGTTATTTTGAAACATTTGAAGTTTGACTAGCTCTGCAATAAATTATATGATGTAGGCTACGTTTATTATACCATGTCTGTGTCTCGGCATCGAAATTCGTAAAGCAATATTATTGGTCAATTTAGGAATAATTCTAATCTTGTGTTAATGATTTAGGCTATTGACTGGGTTGATGGTTTCAGCTTCTGTGGCGAAATCTGTTCTGACGACCATATCAGTTCCTAACTTCGCTAAGCCTATTCCAGTTACTTCCGTCAACCAATGGATCGTCTTTCTTTATCGTTTCGATGGAAGCCTCCCATTCAACGAGACCTGGATCAATTATCGCAATGGATTTGGTGACCCGACCGGGGAAGTCTGGCTCGGTCTCGAGAAACTCTACCAGATGACTAACAACGGAAACTATAAAGTCCGCTTTGAGTTCAAATCTATTCAGAACGAGTCCTGGTTCTCTGCCGAATACGACTATTTTAAGATAGATCCAGAATCGAAGTGGTACGCGATCCATGTCAGTGGATACGCCGGAGATGGTGGAAGTCTATTCGAGTATCCAAATGTTCCAGGCTTCCAGAACGGGATGAACTTCACGACATGTGACGCCGATAACGATAAATATCCATCTGAAAACTGTTGTTCGTACTTGGGAACAGGAGGATGGTGGTACAATGCCTGCGGAGCAAACATCATGACTAATCCCTTCGGATCCACTTGGTTCTACAATCGGTGGCTTCCCGATTTGGGATTGGCAACTGATCCGAGATTGGCTGGGGTACGAGCGATGATTCGGCGCATTTAACACGAGACAGAGGTAGCATTGAATCGTGTCCATAAAGCCGCCAGTTATTCTGCTTAATTAAGCCTTGACGAACACGCAATTCTATGGAGTCATAGGCCTAATATTATTATTATTGCACGTCCCCTAGTAAAAGACACTTTCAATATAATTATATAGGTTAATTGTATGACTATAATTACACCAATACTGATACAGAGCATTCTGTTTCCGGTGCAGCACTGAACTATATTGTAGATAAACATGTTCATTAAATGAACTAAATCTTATTAGGCCTATCTGTGTTAGGAGTTATTGTCATGATTATGCATCGATCCAGTCAATAATGATTTATCGTAATGATAAACTCGGAACTTCTACAGCGCCTGCAAAAGCGAGGTCGCGGGGACCTGCTTACTCACAGGCGTTTGGTCGCCAAAAATCGTAATTGTACAAAAGCAGACATTGTCAACCAAATAATGAGTTGCTCCAGCGGACAAAGGAATCAAATTTCATCGATATTATGTGAAACAGAACAAAAGTTATGTCGCTTTCAGTGAGCCCACCCACTGTTTCTTCACGATACAAAAACGTAACGCGAAAAATGTTGCAAAAAACCATTTTATTTAAGTCACGTCTCAAATGATTGTTTTCAAATGAACTTGATATTGCTTCCCAACTTGTATTCAACGTGCTCTCCACCAGTGCTCACATTTGTTTAGATCCAAGACCTTGCTCATTAAGTATCAGCCACTCCACTTCTTATCAGCGACCTTGAAGGAGGCGATAATATATATATATATATATAGGGAGACCTAACATAAAGTCGGACATCAGGTAAAGTCGGACAAAATTTTCGCCCACCTGCCACGCAGAAGAGACTTCGATCACCAGGTGGCAGTATCATAGATTGTATTTGCAGAGGGTCCATCTAATGATTAAAACTTCACAACCTTCAAGGGATCGTTGCCTTAATTTTAAGACGTCGATTACTTTCGATACATGTCGTATTGTAGCATTTTGCAAGCTGACATAATGAAATCCACCATTCACTGTTAAGGGTTGATGATAATTTTAATTGCCGAGGAGGAAGAGTTTGATTTTTTAGCACATAGATTACAGTATAATATCTGTTTTGCGTAACTTGTTTGAAGGATATTGAATTAGTGTCATGGTTGAAACTGGAGGTATTTGCTGTCCGACTTTGCCATATAGGCTTGTGTCAAAGTCGGACAACATTATTACACCCTGCTGTGGTGTGTCCGACTTTGACAAAACTAGGTTCACGCTAATGCTTCATAGGCAAACCAAGGCTTGAATTTGGCAAAAAAGGTTTTAAAGAAATAAAGAGAGACATTAAAGGCCAAAGGAAATTGGTTTATGTGTAGCGTTATGCCTAGGCCTAGGCCTATATAAGCTATGGCAATGTTAACGATCCTCATGACAATTTAGTAAAATAAGTATGGGTCAGACGTTGACATATGGGGTCTCTGATTTATTTTTTACTTGTTAGGAATGTTTCAGATAATTATTAGAAAAGTTCTTATTCTTTTAGACTTTTTTTATGGATCTAGATTTCATAAGGTTTTTGCGGGCCTAGGTAGTCGAGTTTTATATAGGCATAGGCCTTCTCTGTTTGCCTGCTTTGCAGTTATTTTCATGCTAGTCTGATGCTATAGGCCCCGAGAGCGATTTTTCAATAAAATTTATTACTTGCCTACATTTAATGTAGGCAAGTATACTGAAATTTGATTGATTTTACTTCAGTTATTTTCAATGTTCAATGTTATCTTACAGTTAAATTTGGCACAAAACTTGATGAAAATCGGTCAGTTTATCGATTGTCCGACTTTAACAAAATAGGGTCGATTCAGCAAACATTGTCCAGGTTTACCAACCAAAGTGTCCAGCTTTACCCGAAAAACCGAAAACTCAAATTTCGCCACCTCGCTGTACTTGGCACACTCCTGATCAAATTCGTTTGAAATTGGCCAGGTTTAACTGACTGTATTAGTTGAATGAGATGATACGCTATACAATAAACTTTACATCATGTAGATGTGACGCTCCGTTACCGAGTAACCTCGGTCTGAACAAAAGGGTGTCCGACTTATATGATAAGACCCTATATACATGTATAATTATATAAAACTCCTAAATAAAACACACATGCACGCAATGCACACAACGAGACAGTTAATTGAGAGCTTACCGTAGTCGAAGAGCAAGTCTGAAATAAGTTTCTGCTTTGAAATTAGTTTTTCTATGTAACTTCTTTTACGTTTTTCGCTTATCAAAGAGGACAATTTGGAACCGGTCAATTCTTTCAAGTAACGAAGCAGAGGTAGACAGCGAAAGACCTCGATGGATAACATCAAAGAAGATCTGAAAGAGAAGGACACCAGTTTAGCCGAGATCGGAGAAACAATCAGAAGCAGAGAAGTTTGGAGAAATTTCATAAAGGCCTCATCGTCATATCGATGACGGAAGAGAAGACAGAAGAAGAAGAATTCTTTCAAGTGTACACTCGCTAAAGGAATAACAAGGGATTTTGGAAATGTCGCGAATTAGAGAGTTAGGTAGGCCTATGATGATGATGATGGTTCTCTGCCCGAAGGCAGGTTCATTGGCTTTACGCTCCTGGGAATGAGATGAGTGAGGTGGTTTTCCCGTTGCCTTCCTCACAGACAATGATGGGTAAGCAACTTGCCCAACGTCGCTCCCCACCAGCTTGCGCCCCTGCGTCCTACAGTGATAGCCCGAGATATCTAAATCTCTGAATGGTAACTCCCATGCAACCCGGGGCTTGAACCGCAGTCCGTTGCAGCCAACAGACGTATGCCGCTCTCGCTTACCGGTGTAGCTAACTAAGCCGATAGGTAGGCCTACACTAGAGTTTATTCTAATCATCGCTTTTGAGAGAATATCCTTAGCTATAATGCTGCAGGTCAGTTGATATGCTGTAGCGACAGCATAATACTGAGCCATTATAACCTACCTAAGAATTTCGATTACTCAATTTGAGTGATGAGATAATTTATAGTCAAATAATAGAGATAGATTACAACTGGAGTTAATTATATTATCCTATGGAATATGAATAAAAAAAATTCGTTCCTTCAAAATTAAACGCCGACCTATTTATTTGAAAGCAAGTGAAACTAACTAACTTTGCTTTGTTAGCTCAACTATCGCGTATTTAAAATAATATTATACTTATATCTGACTATATTTTGCTATAGCTCAACGATCGCATTTCTAATATAATATTATTTATATCTGACTATAGGCCTTATATATATACATTATATATAGGCCTACCAATATATAATTTCTATATAAATTCTTGAAAACCATACGAGAACAAGACGTTTTGTCGTCATAAATTAATATAAAACAACGTTTGGTAGACACTTGCCAAGTCGTTGACGTATATAGAGCAGGAATGGGAGTGGGATTACACACATTTTTTTAAAATCCAATCTCAATTGAGAGTCTGCCGGATCAAAATCGTAATTATCTTCGAAGGATGCACACACGCTATCGGACGAACGAGCAGACATTTTGGGAGTTCCACATCACTCCACATGCCGTGGAGACGTCGGAAAACTTCGAGCACCTTTCCCGTTGATAGTCCCTGCTTTCTTTGCCTTATTTTAGCCTATAGCCCTAATACATTCATTCATTCATTCATTCATTAATTCAAGAATTTATACAGTTTCTTCAGGTCACTACTTAGAAGCGCTTCCGATTCTAGCACCGCAAAAAGGACAGTTTTGAGTTGAATAAAAACAAATGTTTCACTATTAACTTCAGAAAGACGTCGCTCCTGTGGGAGCACATTCCAGACAATTGGGCCGATCACTTAAAATGCTCCATTCTGCACCGCTGCAGTTCGTGCGAATGGAACCAAGAGCAATCCATTCTGTGCAGAACGGAGGAGCGGTGGCCTTGGGTGCTCATGGAGCAACAAAGCTCTCTCAAGTAGTCAGGGGCAGGGCAATTCCAAGCTGGCATTGTCTAACTAGGTATGTTAAAATGCGTAGGCCTAACTAATAGGCCTACTTGTGTAGTGAATTTTTTCATTAGTATTGTAACTGTCGTTTAACAAAATTAATAGCCAATTAGAGATAACTAAAAAAATAATGTCGCTTACAACAGAATGCAGAGAATGATTGTCTTAAGTTGGTTTGTTGAGAGCTCAGAAAACCAGTCAGCAACGAACTGGATGGTGGTAGTTGCAGTTTAACGTCACTGTGTGGTAACAAAGACCATTAACGACGCCCTCCTCCTTTATTCAGGCTTGGGACTGGCACTGGCAGAGTGCAACCATTGGCGGAGTTAAACTGCATGGATGGATTCTATTAGAGGAGTTAAATAGGAATTATAAACTTCTTCCAATGATGCAATTCTTCGATTCTGCGACTTCTTCTTACGCAGTCCGACCAGAAGACTATCTGACAGTTTTTCTTCAAGGCAGCTAATAATTACGCACCACTTCCGGTCACAACCGGAAGTGGTGCGTCGCTTTTTAATAGAATGGTGGCCGATTGTTTCTTACTTGTCGCTTAAAGGAGTCACACTCCATAGAAATCCTTTATGGTGATTAATGACTGTTACATCAGTCACACACAAGTTTTCTCATTTATGGATCCTAGCAATTAAGCAGGAAACAAATTTAAGCTACCGTTGAAAAGGCTGGTTATTTGTCATGCAAATAAATGCTAATTAGTTTGTGTTCCTCGAAAGACCCCTCATTCTGCGCTGCTGATCATAAAAACCGTAGCCAATATTGTCATCATTAAAACTTGCTGTTTCTCGGGTTGAATGCAATGGGAGCGCTTCTGAAAGGCTCTTGCTGCGAGAAGCGCTTTATAAACGGTCAGATACAATACAATACAATTAAACTTCTCATCCATTCATTTTCCACTGCTGTTCATGGCGAAAAGAAAGCTGTCACTTTAACAGCGGCACTAATTTTCGGTTAATTATATTTATTTAGCAGCTTGAAAGGAAACGGCCGAACTGACGAAGTGATGAATTGATGAATAGGAAGCACGATGTCTTTGTTCTGACCAGACACGCGCGGTCGATGGTGTAGTTTGAAGCATGTTAATTCTGCACAACGGATGTTTCAAGAGTCACCATAATTGTCATGAGAATCTTGGTAAAGATGGATGGCGGTCCTTGTTGGGCTTTCGCCAAAGCACCGAAGTGACTGCAACGAGCAGCAGGTCCAGACACGCACATTCCTTTAAAGACACTCTTTCAATGAAAAGTGGTCCTCATCTGTGGCGTGGCTGGTTTTAAATTATTAGTGTTGACGACAGGACAAAGGAAACGCAGCAACAATTGAGCGAAAAATCGAGCAAGGAAATGCTAGGCTACATTGTAAAGATTATAAATATACATGTAGGCATTAAGCTTATAATTTTTATGAAGAGGGGCAGAAAGCAGCATGTTAAGTTGGCCTCAGCCATCCATGGTTAACCTACCTGTGTGAATTGTTAGCGACTGCAGCTTCTTAGTCTCTGTATATGAGGGTGTGTGGCCATTCCATTCCTCTCCCTCGCCATTTCATCCTTCCACCGACAGTGCCTATGTTCTTTTAGATCCTTTAAGGCTCAATTCATTCGGTTACTTAGTAGGCGACAACTTGAAAATATCGATTTGCCGCGGCTTGCTCAAAGTTTTCCTCAGATTAGTTTATCGTCACCGGAAACTTAGTCACTCACAACATGTTAACTTAGTCACTCACAACATGTTAACTAAGTCACTCACAACATGTTAACTTGATCACTCACAACATGTTAACTTAGTCACTCACAACATGTTAACTTAGTCACTCACAACATGCTAACTTAGTCACTCACAACATGTTAACTTAGTCACTCACAACATGTTAGCTTAGTCACTCACAACATGCTAACTTAGTTCCTCGATGCTGTTAACAGGCTTCGTCAGCTTTGGCTTCTCCGAGTGGTTGCTCACCCTCTTTCTCTCGATGCGCTAGTTGTTCCTGCGAAATAATAAAAATAAAACCATATCCGGTTTGTTCAAGCAATCCATGCTGTCCGCTAGTCAGGCCAATCTAGGTCAGACACTTTTGAGGAGAGGGCCGGAACTGTCCCCAAAATTTGTGGTGGAAACGAGCGGCTTATAATCCCCCATATTTCGGAAATATTTCATGGCTTTCATTATAAATGTCTACAGGGTTGAATTAATTTTGCTGAGATGCTAGCTTAAAATAATCATTACAGTGTGAACATTAAAAAAATAAACAATAGGGAGAGAATATTTATTGAAATCTGAAATCACGTCTTTGAACACTGAAATCGTGAGTAATTTTGTTTATATGACAGCTTAAAGTGCTACCATTAGTGTGCTAATTTACTACGAGAGTAGGCCTACATGTACATGTCTGGCTTTCATTAACTAGACCACACAGAGTGATAGGTAAGGTATATGCCTACCACGACTCTTGGGCACTGAAGATAATTCAATCCTACATTGCCAGAGTTAATCTTGACAAATCCTGCTAACAAGAGCAACTAACAAAGTTCAAATGTAACTATTTGCCAATGGATTCAAACGGAACACGAAACATTTAGCTGAAGAGAAACAGCAACTAAGAAACGTCGGTGCATTTCCAAACCTGTTAACTGTAAAAAACCAGTAGTAATGTAAAATGCCTAACCGTTTTCATCATCATCATCATCAAGAACCGAGGGACCAGTGCCCGTAGGTGCCCGCTGCCATCCTCAATATTCCTCGCCATTTTTGTCGTTCCATCGCCGCATGTGTCAGGTCTTGTATTGGCGCTCCGCACCAGTCGGTTATGTTGTCCAGCCATTCCTTGTATGGTCTACCTCTTCTGTTGGTTCCCTCCATTCTTCCAAACATCACCCTCTTTATTTTTCTGTCCTCATCCATTCTACATATGTGACCAAATAGCTCCAGCTTCCTGGTTATTAATATCTGCATAAGATTATCTGTGGCTTCTATTTGCTCATACAGTTCTGAGTTTTTCATCTTCTGCATCCATCCAACTCTCAACAATCGTCTGTAGCATTTCCTCTCGAAGGCTAATATCTTTGATTCCATTTCTTTAGTTACTGTCCAGGCCTCGCATCCATACATCATACTGCTGAATACACAGGTTCTCAGTACTTTTAACTTTGTTTGTAGATGTATGGATTTGCTCTTCCAGATTTTATCCAATGCCTTTAGTGCTGTCATTGCTTTCGCGATTCTCGCCCATACTTCTTTCTTGTTGTCTAAGTCGTGTGTTTTGATGCATCCTAAGTATGTGAATTTTTCCACGTTTTCTATCTGGTTTCCATCTATTTCCATCTTCTTAGACAGTTCTTTTGCTCCAAACACCATCGTTTTGGTCTTCTCAAAATTCAACCGTTTTATATTTGCTAATTTGCTTTTTTGAATAGGTCTAATTCCTTTTCAAAGCGACTGCCTTCCCGTGAACATAGATTAGCTAAGCCCTCATGCAGACAATGCTAGGGCAGCTAGGCTATAGGTCGAATTGTGTTTCGACATGCCTATAATCGATAGGTTGCGAAGTGCGAGCAGCATATTGTTCTGGTAGAAAACGTTAGCTTCAGGGTGCATCTAAGCATTCGGAAGGTAGCATTGCAGTAGAGAACGACATTTCTGGACTCCTTTTCAGCCCTACGCTGGCCTATAGATAGTGTATATTCTACAGAACGCTGTAGGGTTAAGCCTACATTAGCACAATTGAAAGCATATGGCTACTTAGTTATGGCTGAGATTGTTAGTAGGCATACATGCTTTTAAATTGGGATAAAGTTTTTCAAGTCTTTATTTGGGTGGGTGAAATTTTGAACCCTTTGTATAAAGTTATATAATAGGCCTACATAGCATTGAGAGTGAAAACATCCCTCTTTTCTGCTTCCATATCTTGAATTGCACTCGCGTATAACTTTTTCACAGCAGCCGCCACCGGCAGTGAGATATTGTACATCAAATCAGGTCTAAGATTTAACCTGTTACAATGGTGAGTCATTTGGTGCTTTGGGCAATATTCTGCTGCGTCTTTACACTCGTCAACGCTGATTGCGACATATCAGATGTACGTGAGTACCAAGTGCTGGAAGCTCCAGTTGGTTCAAAGCTTTGCGCCCTTGATGCACCTTCGAATTCGTTGTCCTTGAACTCTGCCCTTGCCTGCGCCTTCGAATGCCAACGATTCTGGTACTGTGAGAATTTCAACTACAACAATGTGAGCAAAACGTGTGACCTCTTCTTCAACCGACCACAATGTTATGGACCTTCAACGCAGTGTACCCACTATGAGGTAAGCTATTTCAAAACCGATACACTCATAATTTTTAGCTTACGGTACTCGATAATTTTCTGTTTGGCTACAAACATTATGACATATTTCAAGTCTATTCGGTAAAAAATTCTCTACATATTTAATTATTGTCGGATCTTCAAATTCAAGCACAAGGCTTATGACGTAACTTTCTAAACTCATTCCAATGAGTTTTTCCAATTGTATGCCTCTGCCGCATTTCACTTTGGACTAATAAGAAGGCAGAAAATTTAAACAAAATAATTAAATCTTGTCCGAAACATTCGGGTAAATAGATAAGGCTACTTCTTGAAATATTTGTTCAAAACGCTGTCCTATGACATCATACGTTAAGAATTATAAGTAGCCTATAAATAGTCCATTATTTGTGTTTTAAATCACGGTCTGTGCTGAACGCAATGACCGGTCTGTTGGTCGGTTGGTCAACCAGTCGAATAATTAATCGATAAATCCATGTTACGCTTATAACTGAATTTTATGTTTTACTAGCTGAACCCGGCCACGCGTTGCTGTGGCTGAAAAGAGCATTCAACCATCCCTCCCTACCTCCCTCCCCTCCCTCTCGCCCCTCTTCTCCCCTCCCCCTCGCCCCCTCCCACTCTCCTTTCATCCCCTCCCCTCTCCCTCCCTCTCCCCTCCCCCTCCCCTCCCCATCTTCTTTCCCTCCCCTCCCCTCCCCTCCCCTTCCCCCTCCCCTCCCCTCCCCCTCCCAAGGGAGCCCAAGAAAGGTGAAAGGCCGCTTTTGAGTTAACGGAAATTATTTATGCGACTCGCTTATGACGTCACGGCACCCGACCTCATTCTATGTTTCGTCTGGTCACTGTTGATTAGCGACGACGTGTTAAATTGCATAGAAATAGCCGACGAATTTGATAAAATATTATTGTTGTTAAAGATTGCGGTTTTTGAAGAAAAAAACATTCAAAGAACACGCACGTATTTCAATGGAACGTTTTGGTGAGATTTTGAAAAGAATCCGTCCGTTACTTTGGGAGATCCTGTTCGCCTAAGTTTGCATGGTGTGTACGCCGTTACATTTTTATTTATATAGATGATGGTCGAACAACATTGGCGGCGGCGGCGGTGTATACAGTGATAAAACCCTTAATAATTTTCACATTCGTAATTAACTAAATATAGAAAAATTGAGAAAACGCTTTATAATTTATAGATCCGAATCGATCAACCTTACACAGGTGAGTGTTCTCGCTCTTCTCCGAGTAGAGTCTATCTTCATGGAAAACAGGCATCCTTCAAAAATAATAATCCTCTATTCGTTTTTTCACATTTATACAGCATTCGACTCTATTATGGTGATCCTGCTAATCTGATGGCGGTTTTAAACCAAACGTCTGGCCATTAAAACACCGCGATAGAAATAAAGCAAAACTTATAATATAAGTTTTGCTTCATATATTATATGCTCCTGTAAATGTCAAAGAGCGCAAAAAGGAATCATAGAAGACTAGTAGAAATCACGAGTGCAAATCATTCATTAATTTTCATTCTTTTCATGACTTGCATCCATTTAGGATACCTACTCGGATTTAGGGGCTTCGATTTATATACAGCGAGGTCCCGGGAAAGCGCAACTTGGGTCCAGTGAAAAACAGGAGAATCAGAAATGAGCCAAGATTCATCAAAATTCAAAAACCACGGCAATGGGCCTATAGCATTAGATAGTTTAAATTTATACAACACATTCTAATTGTTTGTTTAAAAAATCAGCAGGTATTCAGCTTCTGACCTTCAGAAGCCTTTGATGTGTGATAGATGATCAGTTGTAGACCTAATGCTTGAAGGGTGCTGAAGCATATTCGCTGTTTGTCCCACAAGGTCACACACAGGGATGCCACTCTGAATTTTGATAAAGGTCAGATCCGGTCGAAAAAAGGCTAGAAAGGCTAGATTGACAAATTCTCTCGAAAATGCATGGATTTTTCCATATTTCCGGCTTGAAATTTATGCCGTCCTGTTTTTTAGTCATCCGATGATTAACATTAATTTTCCCTTTTTTTCCTTCCCGATAAAATTTCTGATGACCTTTTTAAAGGTTTTTCGCTCCAAAATTTACAATTTTTGAGAAAAAATTAACAAAATTTTCGACTTTTTTGAACGTCTTTTGTTCAATTTCACCTTAAATGGTTATTTTTCTGTGTAAAAAGTCGGAAAAACCGCCGTGAGAAAAAGGCTAGATCCTCACAGAAAAAACCTAGAAACCTAGACAAGACCGAAAACACCTAGATCTAGGTGGAAAAAGCTAAGAGCGGCATCTCTGGTCACATTATCGTCCTAGCTTAGCCACTACGCACATAATGTGATTCCAATTTGATGGCAAATTTCTGCAAGTCTGACTATAAAAACGTCCAGTTGTATATTGCTGAAGGGATTGCTGATGAGAAGTGCCATATTCCGTTTACTTACAAGAAGAAGTTGTACAATGAGTGTGGATTCAATCTGACTGGAGATGGATGCATGTCCTGTCATAACGACAGCTGGACACTCGTACGATGCCAACAACCAGCAGGTAAGTATGCGCACCCGAGCATTTTTACAACCTCCAGGAGCTCGCCACCAAAATAATATATAGGCTTAATTATATTACAAACTCAATGTAGGCCTACAGGAAGAATTGAGTATTGAGACAACGTCAATGACGTCATGTAACGTAACTGCGATAGTGAATTGAGTTAGACTATGCCCATGGGCGGGTGACAGGACAATTACCCCCTGGACAATTACCCCCGGACACTTACCCCCGACAATTACCTCTGGACTATTACCCCAGTACAACTACCCCCGGACAACTACCCCCGTGCCCATAACCCCTTCGGACAACTACCCCCGTACCAATTACCACCGGACAATTACCCCCCCCCGCGCCAATAACTAAGTCTATGTCATGTTAAACGCCTGCCTAATTAAATATTTAAATGTTATTGATAGACTTAATATGACTTTATTTAGCTTAAAAAGCAAGGTTAAGAGCAACTTCACAAAGATAGGCAAGTTATTGTTAAACGTTCAAGAGAAATACTAATAAAAATCAAATATAAAAACCGTTCTAAGCTAACGAGTGAAAAAGATTAAAGGTTCAAGAAAACTTCAACGTGTTAATTAAACGCTTGCCTAATAAAATATTTAAATGTTATCGATAGAGTTCTGCCTATTTTCGCACTCAAACGAAACGACACCATTTGCTAAAATCTTCTGTTGCCGTTTCACGTAAATAAACCTTCGAAACTAAGTTTATCTTTCCCTCTCTCAGATTTAGAAAATTCCACCATGACTAGATATCTAAATTCAGTAAACTGTGTGTAAGCTAATTTTGTATTGCATTGAATGGTCAGCTAAATAGTATGCAAGAGCGTAGCCTACAGATAACGTATGCCTGAGAGCGAGAGAAACAGATACATAGAGAAAGACAGAGAGAGGCACAACAGAGGCATGGAGTGATAGAAGGAGGATGTCCGCAGATACCTGAGAAATAATGGTAGTAGCGAGGTTCGAGTGTGTATAAGTATGTACAATAAGTAGGCCTATTGTACAGTGAGATAGTGAAGAAAGATGGCTGTACCACAATAAAGTTAATTTAGGATAGGCTTAGGCAGCGCTGAACGTCTGACAAATACAAAGAGACTGGAAAAGAGATTAACGCGTGAGGGAACAAGCTCACACTGTGGCACGGGGGGGGGGGTAATTGTCCGGGGGTAATTGGTACAGGGGGTAATTTGTAGTTATCCGGGGGGTAATTGGCACGGGGGGTAGTTGTCCTGGGGTAATTGTCCAGGGGGTAATTGTCGGGGGGGTAAATGTCCGAGGGGTAATTGTCCAGGGGTAATTGCCCTAGAACCCATGGACGCCCGCAGAAACTTTTGCAAGAGGGGAAGAGCATGATGGTCACGGTTAGGCCTAAATGTTTGTAGCCAGAGGTTGAAAATTCAAAGAAAGACATTAAGAACATGCATGGACATTTTTCATATAGGTTTCTTAATGTAAATTTTGCAGTTTCATTTTTTTTAATTTTTAATTTGAATAGTTTCTTTAATGTGTAAAACTTTGTAAAAAAATATCTTTTGAGCGGACAACCAAACGAGGAAATCATGTTAAACAAGAATGGCTTATCTTATTTAAATGTTATTATAAACCAATGTGCAGTATGCATGTGTTACGACTACACCGACGTGCCTGTGACCGATCCCTTGACCGTTCCTTGACCGCTCCTGTGGGCAATCATCGTGCTGACGCACCTTCGGTTGCTGGCGCCCTCTGGTGTTTTCTGAAGGTAGCTACAGGGGCCGCGAGAGGCGTCAGCGACTCGTCAGTCTGCTGACCACCGCCGATCTGTCTGGACGAAGGCTGGAGCGAGAAGGGAAGGACTCGGATGAAGGACTGTTTTGGAGAACTGCGACGAATTATTAAAATTAGCCTATATGTTACTTTCGACGTCTAAAGAAAGGCTATTTCTGTTGAATATACATTATGTTTAATTAATATCGAGGACGTGTTGAAGTGTTGTGATAGTAAAAGAACCTGGTCCATCGATACAGCTAAAGGGTCGATGTGACAACATGTGGGGGAGACTTGGCACCCTTGATACTAAGGCACCCTTGATACTACGTGATTATCTGTTTGTTTACTTACTTACATAATTATAGCAAGCATGGTACCAGCGTATTCAAAAAATCATACAGGAAATAGTTAAATATGATTTTTGAATACGCTGGTACCCTGCTTGCTATAATTATGTAGGTAAGTAAGCAGATAATCACGCAGCATCAAGGATGCCTTAGTATCAAAGGTGCCAAGTCCCTACATAGTTGATTATTATAAGAAGATACTTGTGTCATTTTCTGCTATTAGATTAATTTGACATTTTTTATTGTCCCAACGATTTTAAAAATCAAAATCGCCAAAATTTACTTTAAATGTAGATGTTTCTATGAATTTAATATTGAGAAGATTATTATTTTCACGGCTATTTGTGAAATATGCCTCAACTTTTATTTTATCTGTTGCATTTTATTGTCCAAAATGTCCACTCCGTTACTGTCCTTTCGACACTTTCGACACAATATCATTTAAAAATTGTGACCACAAATGACAGTTTTCCAAAACTTAATGTCCTCATATACAAAATTGAAAGGCCTTTCATTTAATAAGTTTGTCATTCAATGAAACAATACTTATTATAGGTGAAAAAAATTTTTTTAGCTGTCACATGAAATATTGTCCACTCCGTTACCGCACATAAATCCGTGTGCTACTACATAATTATCAGCAACTAGGCACGCTGCAGATAAGTCAAACCATTTAGTCATGTCTCTGTTTATGTATACTAGTCTTTACATAATGACTTTTCGAAGTCAAATCGCAATAATATGTTTCAAAAGGTGTCCCCTGCGAATGATACGTTTAATAGGTGTCTACTCCGTTACCAAGAATTAGTATAGATTAAAGATGCTCAGGTATGCATCATTTACCAGTCTTCATCTCCATAGTGAACAAAATTGATAGGTAGAAAATATTTGTCCTAAACGTGGGCAATTACAAAATGGGTGTTATATTACTTTAAAATTGTCCACTCCGTTATCTTCCACTCCGTTACATTTTGTGCCTATTTATACGTTTGGAAAGGGTAACGGAGTGGACTTTTAGAAGTAACGGAGTGGACATTTATTCGAATTACGGTAGATAATAGAAATATATTCACATATATGTGCTTACTCTTTTGTTTGTTAAGATGGAAATACTTTCCTTTATGAATTTTCAAAACTATACATGCCTAAAACATGACCATTGAGTTTTCTGAACATATATTGTTGAGCAAAATTGGCAGTAACGGAGTGGACATTTCTCTTGGCATAAAATAATGCCGTATTGCATGTTACTGAGTAGTTTACTAAAACAATATTGGCTAAGTTGAAGATCAGATTAACATGCAGTTATTTGATAATGACTTAGGTTTTCGATAAAAATTTTGGAGAAGCAAGTTTGGTAACGGAGTGGACATTTCTAGGGTGTCTTGAAATTCTTGAATGTTTTACAATTATCTTAACAGATATTTTCCTACTCTGTTTTGTATTGTGATAGAAATACATTTTCATTCATGTATATTCAAAACTATACGTGTTTGAAACATTTCCACTAAGTTTTGTGAACTTGTATTGTTGAGTAAAATTGACCGTAACGGAGTGGACAATTTTGGGGGCTTAAAAAAATTCCGCAGAGCGTGTTACTGAGTTGATAATACAAGTTTACTGAAATTCTAGACAAGTGATACAATGGAGTTAAGATTAACATGCAGTTATTTGATGTTGCTTTAGTTTTTCAATAAAATTTGTGGATAAGAAAGTTGGGTAACGGAGTGCACATTGCTGCTTTGGTGCTGTCAAATATTTTGCGAAAAAAATATTAAACTAGAATATTAGTGCGCAACGCCACCCATATTTCTTAAAGACATACATTGATGATTAAAATAAGATAAAGAAATTATCGGTTTGAAAGAAAAAAAATTCATCCAACTCCAAAAGTCAAATTAATCTAATAGCAGAAAATGACACACTTATTATTGCGGAACATTGGGTAATGTTTGTTATTTTAAAACATTTGAATTTTGACTACATGTATAATAAATTATATGATGTACGTTTATTGTACCAAATCTGTGTCACGGCTTAAAAATTGGGAAAGCAATATTATTGGTCAATATAAGAATAATTCTTATCATGTGTTAATGATTTAGACTACTGACTGGGTTGATGGTTTCAGCTTCTGTGGCGAAATCTGTTCTGACGACCATTTCAGTTCCTACTTTCCCTGAGCCTATTCCAGTGATTTCCGTCAACCAATGGATCGTCTTTCTTTATCGTTTCGATGGAAGCGTTGCATTCAACGGGACCTGGATCAATTATCGCAATGGATTCGGTGACCTGAATGGGGAGTTCTGGCTCGGCCTCGAGAAACTCACCCAGATGACTAACAACGGACAGTATAAAGTCCGCTTCGAATTCAAATCTATTCAGAACGAGTCCTGGTTCTCTACCGAATACGACAGTTTTCAGATCGATCCTGAATCGAAGTGGTACGCGATTCACGTCAGCGGGTACGCTGGAGATGCTGGAAGTCTATTCGAGTCTCCAATTCCTAATGGCATCCAGAACGGGATGAATTTCACGACATGGGACTCGGATCACGATAGAAGTTCGGGTATAAATTGCTGTTCGACCTGGGGAAAAGGAGGATGGTGGTACAATGCCTGCGGAGCCCACAGCATGACTGGTCTCTTCGGAAGCACTTCTTTCTACAATCGGTGGCTGACCGATTTGGGATTGGCGACAGATTCGAGATTGGTTGGAGTACGAGCGATGATTCAGCGCACTTAACGCAAGACAGAGGCAGAGGCAGAGGCAGAGGCAGAGGCAGAGGCAGAGGCAGAGGTAGAGGCAGAGGCAGAGGGAGGGGCAGAGGCAGGGGCAGAGTCATGGGCAGGGGCAGAGTCAGTGGCATGGGCATGGGCAGGGGCAAAGGCAGAGGCAGAGTCAGAGGCAGAGGTGGAGGCAGACGCAGGGGCAGGGGTCCCGCATGGGCAGGGGTAGGGGCAGGGGCAGGAAGGCAGAGGCAGAGGCAGAGGCAGAGGCAGAGGCAGAGGCAGAGGCAGAGGCAGAGGCAGAGGCAGACGCAGGGGCAGGGCCAGGGGCATGGGCATGGGCAGGGGCAGAAGCCGAGGCAGAGGCTGGGACAGAGGGAGAGGCAGCATTGAATCGTGACCCTAAAGCCGCCAGTTATTCTGCTTAATTTAGCCTTGACGAACACGCAATTCTATAGAGTCACACTGGGTCTAATATTACATTGCACGTCCCCTAGTAAAAGACACTTTCAATATAATCATATAGGCTAACAGTATGACTTTTACACCAATACTGATACAGAGCATTCTGTTTCAGATGTAGCAGTGAACTATATTGTAGGTAAACATATTCATTTAGTATTTTAGTATTATGTGTATAAAATTATTGTCGTAGGTCTATGCATCGATTCAATCAATCGTGATTTATCGTAATGGAAAATTCGGAACTTCTACAGCGCCTGCAAAAGCGAGGTCCCTGGAACCTACTTACTCACAGGCGTTTGGTCATCAAAAATCGTCATTGTACATATTTAAGACAGCGCCGAGCCTTTTCTACTGTGGGTCCTGCTATCTGGAATGGCCTCCCACTAAACTTGCGACTTATGCCTAGACTAAATTCACCTGCTTTTTATAAGTTGCTCAAAACCTATTATTTTAGCTGTGGCTGGACTGGGAGCGCCTCTGAGTAGGTTTCTTGAAGAAGCGCTATTTAAATTCACAAAATGAATGAATGAATGAATGAATGAATGAATGAATACGCAAACATTGTCAACCAAAATTAATAATGAGCTGTTCCAGTGGACAAAGGAATCATGATGCCCGTAAGACCAGATGGCACCTGTGTTCATAAAATAATTTGGATAGCGGTTTGAAACACTGCCGTAGCTATTACCGTCATAACAGAGAAGGTTGTTTTTTCTTTCAGTTCTTTGTTCTTAACAATCAATGCAGAAAAGATTTATCGAACCAACAACTTTAGATTATGACCACCACGGCCGTTGAAGTCACCTGTACGCACATAGAGTGCGTGAATGTGGGGCTCGGCGGTGT
Organism: Lumbricus rubellus; assembly: GCA_945859605.1. Lineage (NCBI taxonomy): Eukaryota > Metazoa > Annelida > Clitellata > Crassiclitellata > Lumbricidae > Lumbricus > Lumbricus rubellus. Next base: position 21,612,325 of record OX243817.1, read on the forward strand.
AGTTGGTATGTTCGTTGCCTTGCAGCCGTAGGGGTTGCAGGTTCGAATCCACCTCAAGTCGCCGTGTATGAACCTTGGGCAAGTTCTTCACTCGCAATTGCTCAGCGCTTCGGTGTGAGACTTCGAAGCAGCGTCCGCGCTGTAGTCGGGAGCGCCTCTGAGTAGTGAGCTTGAAGGGCGCTCTAAAAAGTGCACATACATGCAGATATAATATTTTATAGACACACAATATCTTATATGCATGCGTGTACATACATGCATAGTTGCATACGTGTGCAATGTGCAACATTCTGCGTAGATGCATAAGCTTACATACATGTACATGTATACATAATTGATAATTGCATAGACTACATACATAAATACATTATAGTGTCTGAATACATTCATACATACATACATACATACATATATACATACATACATACATACATACATACATACATAATTATTACATGATCGTATAATTTATATGATTGACTACCGGTGTAAAGGTTTCAGATTACCCCCTCCTAAACATTACCCCCCTACAAACTGTAAATTGCATCAATCATCGCATTTCTTGCACTAAAAATATCCGAAAAATCATCCCGCTTCTTGTTTTGGTCTGAAGATTTTCATCCGTCATCCCACTTCGTGGTTTGTTATCAATATTTTCATCTGTAACTAAAATACTAAACGCCGCTGAAGTTTACATGGAGAAAATGGCTTCGAGGCTATTATTTTTTTCCGATCAAAATATTGATAGCAAACTACGAAGTGGGATGACGGATGGAAATCTTCAGACCAAAAGAAGAAGCGGGATGATTTTTCTGATTTTTTTAGTGCAATAAATGCGGTGATTGATGCAAATCTAGTTTCCGGGGGGTAATCTGAAACCGGTTTCAAGTTACCGGGGGGTAATGTTTAGGAGGGGGTAATTTGAAACCTTTACACCGGCTGATAGAATTGACTGTCTGAAGCGGATCCTGCTTATAAAAATTTGGTCTTGTCTCAGGTTAGTACGTGGGTTGTATTGCACTGGCTCGTTTCCATCATTCCATGCAGTGGATTGTCCACAGAGTCCGTACGTTGGTGGTGCATTGAAGGACTGGCTCCATCGTATCTGCGAGAAATCTGTTGTTCCACTTTGCATGGGTGACAGGGTGTCGAGCGTCAGCATACCAAGCTGAGCCTCTGGTTCCACGCTATAGCGGACTGCTATCCGACAGCCATAGGCGTAGGAGACGGGGTCCAGAGGGGCAATTGCACATCCCCAAAATTCGGGCAAATCTGGTTTTCGGGCAAGTAGACCATGAAAAAAATCGATCAAAAATTTTCGGAAGATTTCGACCGGACGACTAAAAAGAAAGGTCGTCAGAATTTTCGGGCGTAAGAAGTAACGGGAATTTTCGGCAATTTCGACCGGACGACTAAAAAAAGTCATCAGATTTTTCGGGCAAAAGTTTAACTTTTGCCCCCCCCCCACTCCTGAAATGTCCCCTACGCCTATGCTGACAGCACATTTCTTTCTCGGCTGTTGATCCTACAACCTGGAATGGCCTCCTTATTAGGCCATACTGTGCTTATTGTGCACAGAGGCCACTCCACGCTGTTCCAGAAGAATCTCACAATTGTAGTATTTTGACGTGCGGATGGGACCGAGAGCAATCCCTTCTGTACAGAATGGAGGAGGCGGTGCATGGCCTTGGGTACTCGTGAAGCAACAACTTACAAGCTGGCATGCCTATGTGAAAATGCGTAGACCTAAACTAACTAATACTTGTGTATTGAAGTTTTCATTAGTATTCTAACTGCCATTTAACAAAATTAGTAGCCAATAATTATTAGAGATAACTAAAAAAATGTCGCTTATAACAGAATGCAGAGAATGATTGTCTTAAGTTGGTTTGCTGAGAGCGCAGAAAACCAACCAGCAACGAACTGGAATCTGGATGTGGATTCGATTAAAGACAAAAAATAGAAACGCTTTGAAGTGGTGCAAATCTTCGATTCTGCGACCTCTTCTTACGCAGTCAGACCAGTAGAATTTTAACAGTTTTCCCTTCGATGCAACTAATAACCGTAAGGCGCGTCGCTTGTTAATAATAATAATAAATAATATTGATAATAGGCTACGCAAAAAAAATAATAATAATAATTTTAACAAAAGTATAAATTATAAATAAAAACTAATAAATAATAAATAAATTGTGATTCTTACTTGTTCCTTAAAGGAGTCACACTCCTAAGAAATCCTTTATGGTGATCAATGACTGTTACATCAGTCATACGCTAGTTTTCTAACGCTGGCACCGTTTCTCATTAAACGGTGTCAATGAGAATGGACAAGAAGTTTTATAATGACAACGTACGGTTTTTATAATTAATCAGCAGCGCAGAATGGTCATGTACTTTCGGGGGACACAAACTAATTAGCATTTATTTGCATGACAAAATAATAACCAACCCTTTTCAACGGTAGCTGAAACTTGTTTCCTGCTTTGCTAGGTTACATGAATTTTATGTAACCTAGCAAAGCAGGAAACAAGTTTCAGCTACCGTTGAAAAGGGTTGGTTATTTGTCATGCAAATAAATGCTAATTAGTTTGTGTCCCCCGAAAGTAAGCTTACATGACCATTCTGCGCTGCTGATTAATTATAAAAACCGTACGTTGTCATTATAAAACTTCTTGTCCATTCATTTACCACTGTGGTCATGGCGAAAGAAGCTGTCACTTTAACAACGACACTAAATGTCGGTTAATTAATTAGCAGCAAGAATGGAAAACGGCCGAACTGATGAATTGATTAATTATAGGAAGCCCGATGTCTTTGTTTTATTGTATATTGTATATTGTATTAAAACATTTATAAAGCGCCTCTACTATGGTGAACCGTTCAGAGGCGCTCCCAGTGCGCAAGGTCTGACCAGACATGCGCGGTCAATGGCGTAGTTTAAAGCATGCTAATTCTGCGCAACGGATGTTTCAAGAGTCACCATATTGTTATGAGAACCGTGGTAAGGATAGATAGCGGTCCTTATTGGGCTTTCGTTAGAATTAAGAAAGTGACTGTTGCAAGCAGCAGGTCCAAACACGCACTGTTCTTTCACAACACTCTCTGAATGAAAAGTGGTCCTCATTTCTGACGTAACACGTCTTAAATTAATAGCGTTGTCAGCGGGACAAAGGAAGCACAGCGACAATTGGATAAACAATCGCACAATGCAATGCTAAATTGTAAAGATACAAATAAATTATGTGTGCTTGTTTGTTTGTATGTGCACACCGTTATAGTGCCCCTTCAAAGCACTCTACTCAGAGGCCCTCCCGACTACAGCGTGGACACTGCATTGGAGTATCACGCCGAAGGACGGAGCAATTTCGAGTGAAAGACTTGCCCAAGGTCCCTATGCGGTGACTTGAGGTGGATTTGAGCCAGCAACCCTCTTGCATGCTGCAAAGCAGCCAACATGTCCACTACACAACCGCGCCCCACGTATGTGTGTATGAAGAGGGGCAGAAAAGCAGTATTTTAAGTTGATACCTGCGTTAAGTGTTACCGAGTGCAGGTTCCTAGTGTCTGTATATGAGGGTGTGTGGCCATTCCTCTCCTCGCCGTGCCATCCTTCCACCGACAAGGTACGCTATCATCTCTTTACGGCTGACCTGATCTCCAGTAACAACACTTCGTTGATGATAGGCCCTAATCATAAATTATTGTAAGCACACAACCATTCCCATTCACCTGATGCGGTCAATGCTGGGCGCCAGAATGATGTGCCTCAGCACTACTTCATTGTCAACACACTTTTTTCTGGCATGACCTCAAAATCTTCTTCTCTTTAATCCCATTAAGCCTGAGTTCATTTGGCTGCGTTTAGCTTTACTTCACCACCTTTTGGCTTTTGTATGTTGGAAATTTTCCCCTTCTCAGTAATGCATCTCAAACGTTCATAAAGTTAACAAACTGACCAACATTTCCAAAGGGCGTCAGGATTTGGTGGCAATGTGGCTACTGTAAGTTGTTGTTTCTAAAGTTTCCATGGAACATTTCATCGGTTCACAGTACAGATTATCTAAGCCCTGAAGCAGGCAGCACATTGAACACAAGGCCTAATACTGTTTCGACATGTCTAAAATCGATAAGCAGCGAACGGCGTATAGTTGGTCTTATAGGAGATGTCTTCTTCAGAATGCTTCAAAGCACTCGGAAGATTGCATCGCATAATTAGAGAACGCGATTTCTAGACAGTCCTAAATTGGCCTACAGAAGTCTGGCATTACAGTGAAACAACAATTCAGGTGAATTGAAAATAATTCCCTCTTTGTTGTCCTGATACATTGAATTACCTTCGCGAGAAACTTTTTCACAGCGGCTGCCAGAGAGAGTCATATATTTTTTAGATCAAACAGTATTTAAGATTCGATCTTTGACAATGGTGGGTCATTCGAGTTGTTGGGTAACTTTCTACTTCGTCCTTAGACTAGCAACCGTTTATTGCGTCATGATATCCGATGTACGTGAGTTCCAAGTGCTGGAAGCTCCACCTGGAACAAAGCTTTGCGCCCTTGACGCACCTTCGAATTCGTTGTCCTTGAACTCCATCTTGGTCTGAGCCTTAGAATGTCAACGATCCTTGTACTGTGATAAATTCAATTACAACGATGTGAGCAAAACATGCGACATCTTCTTCAACCAACCAAAATGCTATGGACCATCTCCGCAGTGTACCCACTACCAGGTAGGCTATTTAAAAAACCGTTTCAGTGCTAACATAATTATAGGCTAGTAGTTGACGCCTTCCTGGTAATCTGAGTAAGATGTTTTAAAACATATATTTAAATATATTGAATCAAAACGCTGTCTGGGAAATGCTTCTCGTGTCTAAGCTGCAAGAAATGACCGGTCAACCGGTCGACAAATCGAGCGGTGGTGGTAGTTGCAGGTCAACGTCACTGTGTGCCATTAGCGACGCCCTCCTCCTTTATCCTGGCTTGGGACTGGCACTGGCAGAGTGCAACCAGTGACGGAGTTATAAAACGTGCGATCCATGTTATTCATTCATTCATTTCGAAAATTGATATAGCGCCCCTTCCAGAAGCCTACTCAGAAGCGCTTCCAGCCCAGCCACGGCTAAAAGGATAGCCTAGGTCTTGTGCAACTGGTAAAGAAAGCAGGCAAATAATTCCGAGGTAGTAAGCGTAGTGCAGGCAGGAGACCATTCAACGTAGAGGGGCCAACAACCGATAAGTCCCGATGTTGTCTAATAAAAGAGCGGGTCAGAGGGACCAGGAGATCCCCATTGGCCGAAGAGCGTAAAGCTCGACGGGAGGCTAAGTCAGAGGCAGGGCGACAGAGATCAGACAAGTAGGACGGAACACTGCCAGTGATCGAGACACCGCGAGATGAGTACGTGCTGCTGTTCTGTACGAGACGCATTGCGAGACTAGAAGCCAGTGCAAATCATCACACATGTAAGCATAAATCGGGCAAATTTCGGAATAATTATGGCCTTATGTGATGGTCGGTCGGTCGACCGGTGATTATATCGACCAATTGGCGCTTTACTTTTATAATTATAAATGAATTTAATTTTTTCTGATGGTCGAGCACTGGCGCAGTAGAGATAGGAATATAGGTCCTTTCAAAAATTTCAAATTCGCAGTTCTTCATTTTTAAAGAGAACGCTTTATAATTTACAGGTTCATGTCGATCAACCTTACACAGGTAGGAGTGTTTCGTTTTGCCATGCGTATGTTGATCAAAAACCTGTTGCTTTCTAAATAAATCCTCAGTCGCATTTGCACCCATTCACGCAACATTGTAATGCTGATCCATCGGTTCTGATGGCGGTTCTAAACTAAGTCTGACATTTATGTGGTCCTAGCTGACTCCAACCAAGGACAGTGAGATTAATCAGTGTTCTAAAGTGCCTCGAATTTAGAAACGTTAAGGTTACGATTCAAGTTGTCACATGGGAATTTTTATAAATGAGCACGTGTGCAGATCAAGTCCTTTAGAAGTCTCTAATAATTATAATTTATGATAGATGATTAGTTTAAGTGACTGAAGGCTGTTGAAGACCTGAAGCTTATTCGTTGTTATATAGTGCTTCAATGTTGCATTATTGTCATTTAGCCATTAGGCACATAATTATTGGTTCCAGTTTGATGTTAAGTCTCCTCGCATCTAATTATAAAAAGTTCAGTTGCATTACTGTAGGGATTGCAGATCAACAGTGTCACATTCCGTTTACGTACATGAGGAAATTGTACAATAGTTGCGGATTCAATCTGACTGGAGATGGATGCATGTCCTGTCACAACGACAATTGGAATCTGGTACGATGTCAACAGCCGGCAGGTAAGTACATGCATATTATCTCGGAAAAATCTCCTGTCATTCCCCGAATATATTTAGGCGCTTATACACAGCTTATGTAATACAGCTTATGCACAGGAATAGTTGAGCCTCGAAGCCCTCGATGCAATGTCATGTAATGTAGCTGCGATAATGTACAGTGTGCTTCATCGTAGTAGGTAGGTAGAGGCTAATATTTAGACTAAATTAAATTAGGCAGTTTCTTTCCATGTGTATTTGTGAATAGGCCTACTTATTTCTTAGACAGCTAATAAGTCTCAGTTGAATTACATTCTTGCTAAGTATCTTCACAGTGACGTGCATCTACGCTGGTGCCCTGTTTCGTTTCTAAATAGTGTTAATGAAGATTTTTGAGCAGGCCTATATCAAGTTAATTTGACCACAATTATTTGAAATGAGACTTAATAAGATCGCATTTCTGTCAGTTTTTGTTGTGTTATGTTTTTGAATCGTCAAAAAGCAGTGGGTGATATCTCTAAAAGTAATATAGGCTAACTGTTGTTCTATTTTATATACATGCATTTTGGTGACATTCAGCCGTTGTACGTAAATATAAATTGCCTTTAAGCTTGTAAAACTTTATTAATAAGTTCTTACTTCTGGCCAAGATATTGGCAAAAATCCTTTGAGGAGACTTTTGTGTAACCCACCCTGTATGGATACCTTGTTATAATAGCTTTCATACTGCTTTGTGTGATAGTATTAGTCTATTATAGCCTACGATGAATATCAGTGATTTAGGTTAATGGCTGTGTTAATGGTTTCAGCTTCTGTGGCGAAATCTGTTCTGACGACCATATCAGTTCCTAACTTCCCTCAGCCTATTCCAATTACTTCCGTCAACCAATGGATCGTCTTTCTTTATCGTGTTGATGGAAGACTCCCATTCAACGAGACCTGGATCAATTATCGTAATGGATTCGGTGATCCAACCGGGGAGTTCTGGCTCGGCCTCGAGAAACTCACCCAACTGACTAACAACGGACAGTACAAAGTCCGCTTCGAATTCAAATCTATTCTGAACGAGTCCTGGTTCTCTGCCGAATACGAGAGTTTTCAGATCGATCCTGAATCAAGCTGGTACGCGATCCACGTCAGCGGGTACGCTGGAGATGCTGGAAGTCTATTCGAGTATCCAAATGCTGCAGCCGTCCAGAACGGAATGAATTTCTCGACATGGGACTCGGACAACGATGGGGCTGTGAAGACAAACTGTTGTCTGTACAGCGGAAGCGGAGGATGGTGGTACAATTCCTGCGGAATGCAGGTCCTGACTAATCCTTTCGGATCACCTCGGTTCTACAATCGGTATCTGACCGATTTGGGATTGGCGACTGACTCCAGATTGGCTGGGGTACGCGCGATGATTCAGCGCGTTTAATGCCGGGCATAAGCAGCATTGACTAGGTGGCCATGAAGCCGTCATGATGCTTGAATGAACCTTCACGAACACACAATTATTGCGTGGACTCATATTGCAAGTCTCCTACAAAAAGACACGTTTTAAATAGCATAGAGTCTGTCTATTACACCCATCTTGATACACAGCATTCACGTTATCACTTCAGCACTGTTTAAAATCTATCCAGAACGAATCCTGGTTCTCTGCCGAATACGAGAGTTTTCAGATCGATCCGGAATCGAACTGGTACGCGATCAACGTCAGTGGGTACACCGGAGATGCTGGAAATCTGTTCGAGTATCGATATCCTATTGCAATCCAGAACGGAATGAATTTCACCACGTGGGACTCGGATAACGATAGAAATCCGATAGGAAACTGCGCTTCAGCCCCTGGAACAGGAGGAGGATGGTGGTACAATTGCTGCGGAATGCACATCTTCACTTATCTTTTCAGATTGGTGAAGTTCTACAATCGGTATCTGACCGAGTTGGGATTGGCAACTGATTCGAGATTGGATGGAGCTCGTGCGATGATTCAGCGCGTCTAATAGGAAGCACAGGCAGCAATGAATCTGTGGCCATAAAACCGTCGTATGCTGAAACAAACCTTGACGAATCGATCTACACAATTTGCGCAAACTCATGCTACGTCTCCTTCTTAAAGAAACTTTCAATATAATTTTTTTCAGAGTCTGCCTATCACGGCCATTATGATGTACAGCATTCATGTTACCGGTAATGCAGTGAACTATAATTTAATATAGTAGTAAGGAAACAGGTTAATTTATAATATCAGTGTTAATAATTATTGTAAATGTAAAAGTAGGCTATCTGTCGTATAGATATTAACATTAACAATTAAATATTTTAATTGCAGAGGCTTGATTATAGGCTAGCTCAAGAATGTTATCTGACTCAAAGTGCTCAGATAATTATAAAAACGCAGATTCCGTTAGATTTATATTCTGATAAAATCGATTTTAGTTAAATTAACTCTCTTCAACTTAGACGAAGATCCTTGAAATGGGTTTTCCAACTCGCGTCTTGTTCACTAGCTAAACTTAATTATTACCGTATTACAAATTTATTTTATACAAATTTATTTTATGCGTTGTAACTGGATTGCAGGTTAGTGGTTACCCTGTAGGCCTACTATAAGCACTTATAAATGACGTCGCAACTCTAAAAACGTTGGAAAACATTGTTGTAAAAGTTAGTAATCTTGTTTCGGGTCAGAAACGCTTCCCAGGAAAAATCTTCTCGCGATGTTTCTTAACTTCGCTGGATAAAATCTGTCGTATTTTCAAGGCATCTTAATTTAACATCTTAATAACCTTGACGATAACAAGTTTAAAATGGACTTGACAAATTCATAAAATGGCTACACGCGTTTTATTAAGTAATTTAGGCATCAATCAATCAGGCAATCAATAAAGCAATCAGGCAAGCAAGCAAGCGATCTTATTTTTTAAAATCGAAATCGCAAATTCAGGACTTCTACAACACCCGAAATGCGTAGCCGCGGGAACCTGGCTACTCACAGTCGTTTGGTCACCACAGAACGTATAATTTGGGAAAAATAAAACACTGTCATTGAAGTAATGAATTCTTCCAATGGACAAAAAGGAGAAGTCAAGAGGGAACCATGGTGCCTCTGAAAAATTGGTAGCCTACCTACGTGAGTAGAATAGGCTTAAATTCAGGCAGCGTTTAGAAACACTGGTTAGAGAAGTTTAAAGATCTGCTAGAAGTATATGCCTACTCATCAATATCAAACAGAAAATAATGATGATCCTCTTTTCTTAAGTGCAAAATAGTAAAAAAGTAAAAAAGTAAAGTCCATCCAGTTCCATGTGGAACACAGGGAGGCGCTCATCTCCTTTTCAATGGCAATGTGTGAATCCCAAGATCCTGGACACGGTGCCAGTGTATTGCAGGACTTGCCGTTTACTTCCTAGCTTACGTCGGTACCAAATTATACTGGTTGGTGACAGAAGCACGTGTGCGTTAACAACTTGCCCAAGGTTGTTACCGGTACCCGGAGTCCAACCCGCAACCGCCCGCTTCATGAGCAATCGCGTTATCGATCAGTACATCATGCATATCACTACTTCTTTGTTAACTAAAGTTTATACTGCCTCTTGAACAATGGGCGACCTGGAATGCAGTGTGTAGGCTAATTATTATTATTATTGAACTGACGCATGTCATAAATCCCTGTGCTATGGGTCACACGTACAGTGTACGACACTGTACGTTACGAATAACATTCATTACTTCCTATAGGTAGACTGTTGTAAAACCCATAGAACCGTCTTTTGCCATCTCACTCGGTTTGTCGGTTCTCCCTCCTCTTCAACGCTTTGGTTTAGGTGATTAATTGCTATTAGGCCTACATCAATCATCCGCAGGTCTTCTAACACTGGTACCGTTTCTGTTATGCATCCTAGCAACGTAGGCAACAAACTTCAGCTGCCAATGATAAAGGGCTGCGGTTGTTTGTCATGCAAATCAATGTAACGGGTACCAGAAAATTCCTGGCCTTCACCGCCGCCGAGCTATAAGAAAGTGTATGGTTAATTAATCGATTCGCTTGCTATGCACGCAGTGCACGGTGAAAGCTGTGCTTTCGTCGACACTTCAACAGCAGTAATAATAATTTGAGGTTATTTGGCAGCGAGTGGAAACATCCGAACTGATGAATGAATTCTAAGATGTCACATATCTATGCTGTGACAGTGTGACCAGAGAAACGCTGGCGATGACGCAGTTTGAAATGAGTGAACTCTGCACAACGGATGCTTCAAGAGTCTATACAAAATGTCAAAATTGTTAGAAGAACCTATAAGGATCGATCGTGATTATTGGACTTTAGTCAATACGTGGGGCGCGGTGATGTAGCCTAGTGGGTATGTTCGTTGCCTCGCAGCCGGAGGTTACAGGTTCGAATCAAGGCGCCGCGTATGAACCTTGGGCAAGTCCTTCACTCGCAATTGCTCAGCGATTCGGCGTGAAACTCCGATGCAGTGCGCGCGCTGTAGTCAGGAGCGCCTCTGAGTAAGTAGAGAGCTTGCAGGGGCGCTATAACAAGTGCACATTATAAACAAACAATACTAACGATGTGACTGTAGCGAGCAGGATGTTCAGACACGCGCATACCTCTGACGACAATCTCAGAATCAGAAGAAGTTCTATGTATTTGTTCTAACGAACCAGAGCTGCATGGCCGATAACGGAGTTTGAAATTAGTTTATGCCGAACGATGGATGTTTCAAGAGTACGGACAAAATTAAATTATTGTCCTAATTGCTATGAGAACCTTAATAAGAATCGATTGCGGTTCTTGCGCTTTCGTCAAAACCATAACGTCATTGTAACGAGCAGCAAGTCCAAACACGCACTTTCCTTTCACCACACGCTCAGAATCAAAGCAAATTCTATGTCATTGCTTGCTTGTTAACATGTATAACGACATTTACATATTAGAGATGATTAGACTAAGTGTCGCCCTCCTCCTTTATCAAGGACTGGGACTGGCACTGGCAGAATGCAGACAGTGACGGAGACTGTGCCGAGATAAGCTGTAGTAAATTAGCTGCTTGTGAGCTTTTATTGCACCGTCGCACGTATATAGCAAGAACTCTTTTGTCCCATATTTCGAGCCACGGTAGAAATCAGCACCTACTTTATTTGCTTTATTTGAGTCAATCACCTATGTAGTGAATTAAGACACATTAATTAAAAAGTATATGTCGGTTAGAATCGAATGACTGCATGGATTGTCTAAACTCGGTTTGTCGCGCGCGGAGAAAAGAAACCAAGTAGGCTAGCAGAATTTATTCAGGCTATTATTTATTAGAGAAACTTCTTCAACTGGTGCAATTCTTCGATTCTGCAATCGCTTCTTACGCAGTCAGACCTATAGCATAGACTATCTAACAGTTTTCATTCAATACCACTAATTAATTACCAGAAGTATAGGCTAGTATAGCCTATGTACATGTAGGCTACGTGGCTCGCTTCAATTTATTAGTGACCGACTTAGAGCCTATCTAGGAAGTCACGTTTCTTTGTTCTGACCTAAGATGCGCCGTCGATGAAGCACTTTGAATTATTAGCTAATTCTGCAACGGATGTTTTATTTGTCAAGATAAATTGTCGCATAAATTATTATTATTATTGTTCAGAGAGCTTAGGTAAGAATCGATTGCGTCGGTTGGGCTTCCGTCAGAATTAAAAAAGTGACCGCAACGAACAGCAGGTCCAAACACGCACTTAATTCCTTTCACCATGCACACTGAGCACACTCTCAGAATGAAAAACGTCCTCATCTCTGACGTGACTCGTCTTAAATTATTAGCGTTGACAACAGGACAAAGAAAGCACAGCGACAATAATTATTGTATGATCATCGAACGATAAAATGCTACATTATAAGATTGAATTAAGTATCATCGAAGCAACCTCAAGTTAGTCGAAAACTTCGAAGGAAAGGTAAGTTTAGGCCTATAGAATTATAGGATTTATGCAGCCCAAGCACATTCGCTAGTTTGGGTTAGATGATTTAAGAGATAAATTTGTGGCACTGAAACAGTCAGCTATGATTACATTGATTATAATGCATATTATGAATTTGTGTATAATAAATAAATATGTATGAGGGACGCGGTAGTGCAAGAATATAATTATTCGGTGCCCTAGAGCCGGAAGGTTGCAGGTTCGAATATACTTCAAGCCGCCTCGTAAGGGACCCTGAACAAGTCGTTCACACGCAATTGCTCATTCGTTTCGGCGTGAAACTTCAATTCAGTGTCTACGCTGTAGTCGGGAGAGCCTCTGAGTTGAAATCTTGAAAGGCGCTAAAGTAAGTGCTGATATATGCATACATGTGTAGCCTATATGTATATAGCCTAATTATTATGTGTATATACATGTATGCATATGCATCGTTTATATCAGCACTGGTCTGCTATGCCCCCAACAGAAGATGCTGTGGACGAGAGCGGGACACCATCAACCAGAAAAAGAGGTACAACTCTACTACACTCAGGGATCCAGCTGTGACTGAGGAGTAGTTTGTCGTTCTCTATGCGAGATTTTGTCCCGAACCCTGACGTACAGGAAGGTAGAACTGTAAAGTCAATCTGGAGGCGATTCTGCAATGTGGCCTGCACAGCCACTGATTCTTGTTCAATGCGAATGACTTCCAACATAGATTACTATCAAAGCTCTGAAGCAGGCAGATAATGTTATCAGGGGTCTACATGTGTTTCGACATGCCTAAAATCGATAGGTGCGAACGGCGTTCTTGGTCTGATAGGAAACGTTTGATTTCGAGTGGTGCTTTCAAGCACTCGAAAGGTAGCATTGCATTAGAGAACGCCATTTTCTGGGCTTCCTGTTCAGCGCTACGTTGGCCTACAGTAACTAGCATTTCTTTTTGACCAGGCCTGGGTTGGGAGCGCCTCTGAGTAGAGTTCTTGAAGGGGCGCTATATAAATTTATGTGATTGATTGATTTAGGTCTATAGTGAAATAGCAATTAAGCTGAATAGCTAAAATTAATGTAGGAACCCTCTTTGAATTATTTTAGACAACCAACTTTTCACATCAGCTGCCACAGACAATATTTGAGATCGAACAGGATTTAAGATTATTTTAATCTGTGACAATGGTGGGACAATCGATGCTGTGGGCAATGTTCTGCTGCATCTTCACACTCGTAAACGCTGATTGCGACATATCAGATGTACGTGTGTACCAAGTGCTGGAATCTCCACCTGGGTCAAAGCTTTGCGCCCGTGATGCACCTTCAAATTCGTTGTCCTTGAACTCTGCCCTGGCCTGCGCCTTCGAATGCCAACGATTCTGGTACTGTGAGAACTTCAACTACAACAATGTGAGCAAAACGTGTGACCTCTTCTTCAACCGACCAAAGTGCTATGGACCTTCTCCGCAGTGTACCCACTATGAGGTAAGCTATTCAAAACCCAAATAATTTTCGATAATTTCCTGAAAGGTTGTGTGACATATTTAAGGTATTCGGTATAATAGCAAAAGACCTCTGCATAACTAGTTATTGTCGGATCTTCAAATTCAAATACTAGGCCTTTGTGAAAGGTCATTCCAGTGGAAGTTTTGGATGTGACCTGATTCTATACCGCATTTTACTTTGCATTAATAAGAGGGTAAAATAAAGAAAGTTAAATCTTGTTCAAAACATTTTGATGAATACTTCTTGGAAGTTTTTAATCAAAACACTGTCTCGTATATTAGGCTTCGTTCGAAATTATGGCCCACTATTTTTCTTTTGAATCACTGTCTGTGCTGCACTCAATGACCGGTCGGTCTGTTTCGCTCGTCGGTCGGTCAAACGGTCTTCTGATGATCCAACACTGACGCCGTAGAGATAAGTCCTCTTTTCATTTTGAAATTCGTAATTACTTATTTACAAAGAAAACTCTTTATAATTTACAGGTACACATCGATCAACCATACACAGGTCGGTGCTTTTGTTTTCGGTTATCTCTGCGTATTTTTGATGAACGGTCTATTTCTTCTAAGACAAATTCTTGGGCTTAGTCGCAGTTGCACACATTATTTTTTATACAACATCAACTTAACTGATCCAACGATTCTGACGGCATGCAGTGTCAAACCAAGTCTGATGTAGGCCATAACTGATTCCAGCCATGTAGAATGAGGTTAATGAGTGTTCTAATCTGTCTCGAATATTGAAACGTTAAGGTTTCGATGCAAGCTATCTTCTATTAACAGCTCATTTTAAGAATAACGATAATGTTTTGCTTTCACGTTACGATGCCGATTTTATTTAACGCGTGTCCCAAATTGAGAGTCGGAATATTAGTAGGTCTATAAAAGATTGTCATGACTCATGTGGGCAACTTCTAGTGACGTTTCCCCTAAAGCTTCGTGTACACTGTAGGCCTACCTCACTACTCAGTATGCAGTTGGCTGTTCGTGGCCAATAGTAAAAGTATAAATTCGGCAATTGCATTGATATTTATCCACATCAGCAACACCAGTGATGAATGATTAAAATGGAATTTTTTAAATATAAATTCATCAAACTACAATATCACTTATTCAATGATTAGCACCGTTAAGATGAAGGCATATAGAGCTGGAAAACCATTACAGGCCGTCGTTAAAGTGTTAAACATTTTGGGCGCATTATGTGACCCATCCTCCTGTTTATAACAGGGCTGCATTAAAAACATTCTAGCAAGATAGAGAATTCATATTATAGGCTACACGATTTCCAGAATGATATGGAGGTGGGAAAGCAAAGCTGTAATGCTTAGAATCATGAAAGGGTGAAACAGGAGGCACTAGCTTCTTTTCGACGAAAATAAATGAGTAAAAGAAGTTGCACAATGTTTCGATCTTCTGCCAGTCTGAACCAAGTTTATAAATATTTCCTTTGAAAATGCAGAGAAGATAGAAACTGATTAAAATCGATTAAAATCAAAGTAAAACTTAAATGCTCGTGTAAATTTCAAAGTGCATCCCGTCCAATTGCATTACTGCAGGGATTGCTGATCAGAAGTGCCATGTTCCATTTACGTACAAGAAGAAGTTGTACAATGAATGTGGATTCAACCTGACTGGAGATGGATGCATGTCCTGTCACAACGACAACTGGACACTCGTACGATGTCAACATCCGACAGGTGAGTATGAGCATTTTACCATTCCAGAAATCTCACTGGCGAATAATATTATTATTATAGGCCTACAGAAAATGCACTCCTTATGAAGGTAGCGTTATCGTCTCGATGAGCGTTGGATGTCAGATAATGGAGCGAGGAGAGATACTCTGTAATACATAAAAAGCGCCTCGGAAAATGGTCAGGCTGTCAAGTTAAATTTAAGCAGACGATTGATGGGGATTGACCGTAATGCCATTGATACACCACATGTCATCCCTTGTGTCATTGTAAAATCACTAGATACAGAAGTTCTGTAATAGGCCTATTCAAAAGGCTTCACATTAGCGGTCATTCTATGTTTTAGAGACCGGCTTTTAATTGATAGCCTACTCTGTGTTTTTAAAAGTTTTGCATTTTTAACCCTTAATTTAACCCTGTTACAATAACCTTCACACAGTTTTGTATGATAATAGGAGTGTTTACGATGAATATCAATGATTACGATGAATATAAATGATTACGATGAATATAAATGACTTAGGCTATTGACTGCAGGGGTTGATGGTTTCAGCTTCTGTGGCGAAATCTGTTCTGACGACCATTTCCGTTCCTACTTACCCTGAGCCTATTCCAGTTACTTCCGTCAACCAATGGATCGTCTTTCTTTATCGTTTTAATGGAAGCGTTGCATTCAACAAAACCTGGATCGATTATCGTAACGGATTTGGTGACCCGACCGGAGAGTTCTGGCTCGGCCTCGAGAAACTCACCCAGATGACTAACAACGGACAGTACAAAGTCCGCTTCGAATTCAAATCTATTCTGAACGAGTCCTGGTTCTCTGCCGAATACGCAAGTTTTAATATCGATCCCGAATCCAACTGGTACGCGATCCATGTCAGCGGATACGCCGGAGATGGTGGAAGTCTATTCGAGTCTCCAAATCAGTATGACGCCCAGAACGGGATGCAATTCACCACACGTGACTCGGATAACGATGAGTCCCCGATTGTAAACTGCGGTGTGACCGGAAATGGAGGATGGTGGTACAGCAATTGCGGAATACAAAGTATGACAAATCCCTTCGGATCGGCGGCGTTCTTCAATAAGTGGCTGACCGATTTGGGATTGGCAACTGATTCGAGATTGGATGGGGTGCGCGTGATGATTCAGCACGTTTGATAGAAGGCAGAGGCAGAAGCAGCATAGACTCTGTGACCATAAAGTCGCTATTATGCTTAGTCAAACCTTTACGAATACCGTAATAGGGCCTACGCAACTGCATGGATTCATTTGAAACGTCTTAAACAAACGACACATTTTCAATAGTCAATTTTTTAAAGCACATCACAATGCAAAACATTCGGGTTACCGATGCAGCACTGAACCATTGAAGGCAACCATTAGTAGTATCTGTTAAGTGTTGTTATATGAATGGTCTTAAGATAATGTCTTATAATTATACATTATAGATCATCCAACGAAAACTGAAATTGTTCGGACATATCTGCAGAATGAAAGATGATAGAAAGATTAAGACTCTGATGTTTGGAATAATGGAGGGCAACAACAAAAGAGGAAGGCCGCATCGAGAATGGACTGATGACATTGTAGATTGTTGTGGAGAAGACCTACAACACCTGGGGCACGCGGCCCAGGACAGACTCAATTGGAGAAACATTGTGAAGAAGGCGTCGGACACCTACGGGCATTGAGCCCACGGTTGTTGATGAAAAATACTTAATTGTTTCAGAAGACGATGTTCGTTAACTATAATCTCCTTTCCCTGCATGTGATTTCTGCACTGAGCGCGCCTATGAATAATAATTATTCAGATGAATGAACTAAATTATTTAGTTAATTAATCTGCGAACGGCGAGGGTAACGTCAAGATATGACGTCAAGTCGTCTGCTCAGCAATGGCGACGCGATAGTTAACGCGCAACGGTGAATGGCTTCTTAAAAGCGTTAATCGCATCGAAATTAAAAGTGTCTAGAACTCGGGTTTTAAAGTGAATTATGAGCTGGAAAAAGTCGCTTTCACCTACAAATTCATTTTTATTGTGCGATAACAAGGTGCGGAACGAAAGTGGAGAGAAAAGGATGGGTGGGAAAGAAGGTAATTATAGAATGGAGGGGAATGGTGTTTACCAATAAACGACGATAACTCCAGAGGGGTTGGAACCAGACTCACAGGGCTGGTGGGCTGAGTTAGAGGACGAAAACCTAAATTTCCCTGGCAACGCTGGGTACCCCAGTTAGTGATATTATTAAAATATATTTCTCAAACAACAATGCACGCAATCATAATTGCCTGCACGACAGTGCACGTGGCGAATAATAATTTCAATTACGCTATTTAGCCTACTATTTGCGATTGCGTGTCTGAACTCCGTTTGATTGACTTCAGTTCGTTGACACAGAAGTTTAACTGTAACAGTTGAAGTTTGCAATTCACCGTCGTAACGGTCGCAATACACGGTCACCTCAAGCACCACACATATTTCGACGTTGAAAACGATGAATCGAATGGATGACACCTTTGGTCGAAGAACGCTCCCACCGACGCTCATAGATTTCGCTGATGTCTCTGGCAGGGTTTAATCGAGACTTTGGGGGTGGAGTTCCCCCAGGAATGACATTTCCCACCCATACAAATTTCCTACCCAAAAACCTGACACACGTAAGATTCCATTAGAAATTCAAAAGTACTTGTTTAGTCAAAAAATCTGTTCGCCAGCGGCCAGAATAAGACAGCATCGATGCACTAAAAAAGGTCGTCGTAAAAAATTAATTGGGTCACAAAAATTCAGTCAAAGGGTATCGCTGCCAGTCTCTAGCTCAATGGTTGCCGTGCGCACAAATCGGCCGTTTTCCCACTCCCTTCCAAAAAAAACCGAATTTCCTCCCAAACCCCCCAAAAATGTAGAGAGTCAAGATTTCGCTAACGTCTCTGGTTACCCCAGAAGAATCTATGCACTTTTCTATGAACGAGATCGACTTAATTCTTCTCGTGTAAAATGTCCACTCACTCGACAAAAACACAACGTACGAATCGATTGCGTTCATCGAACGCCAACACAGGATTCGTAGCTTCACTGTGATCTTCGAAGTTTCTGCGATCTTCCCGCAATCTATTCGGTGCACACTACTATGGCTAATTACATTCTGATGCCAGAGGCTTCTATCCCTATACATAGGTCTAGTGGGTGCAACTTGCGCCCAGTGAAAAACATGGGGAGAATCAGAAAAAAGCCAAAACTCACGTCGGTAGGGGGAGGCCGACCATGAAGGGCAGTGTCTAATCTATAGGCATCTCAAGGAAGAAGTTTCCCCATAAATTACTTCCTCCCCCCCCCCCGATAGAACATTTCGCAACATTGTAATAGTTTTTAGTTATACTATCTACCTTATTTCATCACATGAACTGTTATAATATTCCACGATAAATTTATTATTAGGTCTAGGCTACATAATTATAATAACAAATTTTTTAATATTTTAATAAATGACACAATCATATTAAAATGAATTGATTTAATGTCAATCCTTGTACAACTACTATATTTGTACTGTACAACTAAATGCAGCGTCTAATCTAGACATCACGGGAGGGAGCTCCTGGAATGAAAATTCCCTAGAAAAATCGATGGGTGTTGTGCACATGTATATAGAATTATTTCCCCCATAGAAATATATAATACGACATTCCTCCCATATAAATTTGACAGGTTTATACAAGTGCAGTTATCCCGTCAGTAGAAGAATTTGACAGCAAAGCATCGAAGTATAAGCCCACTAAAAATAAGGTCATGCATCAGCTTTTTGGGAAAAGTAAATGAATGTTTCCTCCCTCCCTCCCCTCCCCTCCCCTCCCCTCGCCCCTCCCTCCCCTTTCCTCTCTCATCTTCCCACTCCCCTCTCCTCTTCTCCCCATCCCCTCCCCTCCTATTCCTTCTTTCCCTCCCTTCCTCCCCTTCCCATTCAATAAAAGAAAATAAAAGAAAGCTCACGTCATGTTCAACAGATGGCGCTGTTCCTGGCCACGCGCTGCTGTGGCGTAAAATAAAGAAAAGAGAAAGCGCACGTCCAAGAGATGGCGCTTTAAAAAAGTATGTACAACCCGCGCATATTCGATTGCAACGTTGTGTGAAATTGTGAAAGCAATTGGTCAAGTACTTTCGGAGATACTTGATTTTGAAAAAACAGACATTTACATTTTTATTTATAAAACCTCTCAGACTTGGATTCATGCATGCAATCTATCTAGGCTTTTAAATAGCCCAGATAGATTGAATGCATGGATCTAAGTCTGACTGTTGCCTTCCCCTTAACCCCACTACAATCTTCTACAATTCTCGTTTGCGGCGTCATGCATGATGATCAAATGATGAAATTCGGAAACTCTAAAACTGTTGAGTAGCCTAATAGCATAATAATGAATAATAGGTGATAATTATAATTAAATAGTGCCTATATAGGCATGTGCTCTTCAATCGGTCCAACACTTTGAATTTTTTAATTACTTTCGTCTGGACCAATTAACGCTGCACTGATCGGCATCATGTTGTCTGCTGTATATTGTATTGTATATTCAGCACATTGTGTAACTTTGTGTAATGTTGCATTCTACATGCATTAGACTATGTAGCCGCATTAATGATTTAACAGCAGGAAGGGACCTGAGAGACCTTGAACAAAAGGTCTATGAAGGCCTATTCATACGAACACATAATGGAAGTGAGTGGGTCTAATTGTGCGCACCTGTGAGTGTGTGTGTATAGTTCTATGCGTGTTGTTAATGACACTGCATGACAATTATTGAATGGGACGCCGGACGCGTGCAAGGACGATTTGTGCGTGAAGTCAACTGCCGGTGTATAGGGTATACAATGGACGCAGCATTTTTACACAAATGTGTTTTGCATAAAACTATACAAATGCGGTTTAATGCAAAGATGGGTTGTCAATGTCCTGTGCGCGTTAATCTATACACATGTGCAAGTTTATTTATCACGAAAAAGAAGAGAGAGAGAGAGAGAGAGAGAGAGAGAGAGAGAGAGAGAGAGAGAGAGAGAGAGAGAGAGAGAGAGAGAGAGACAGAGAGAGAGAGAGAGACAGAGACAGAGACAGAGACAGAGACAGAGACAGAGACAGAGACAGAGACAGAGACAGAGACAGAGACAGAGACAGAGACAGAGACAGAGACAGAGACAGAGACAGAGACAGAGACAGAGACAGAGACAGAGACATACAGAGACAGAGACAGAGACAGAGACAGAGACAGAGACAGAGACAGACAGACAGACAGACATACAAAAGAGGCAGAAAGACAGTATTTTTAGTTAGTCTGAGCCAGCCAAGGTTACCAGCGTGAAGTGTTAGACTGCATTTTCTTAGCCCTTGAATATGAGAGCGTGTGACCATTTCATTCCTCTCCCACGCCGTGCATTCCTTCCACCGACGGAGTACTGTCAGTACTGTGTAGCCTACTTATTGCAGATGAGTCGCTACATATACAATTTGGGTTTCTATTGCGAACGCGTTTTCATATTAATTAACAGAGACAGCATGTGGGCGACGTGCTATTTGCTATTGGCCTAAACATTTTGTCTGAAGCGAAATGGAGAACCTAAGGTATCGGTGTTTTCTACACCTATTAATTGCAAAAAAATATTGAAGTATACATAATTAATAATTATGTTAGCTTTTTGCTTTTCGCTATGAGTCCTTTCAGCTGTGAATGACTTCCCATCAGCAGGGTCGGATTAAGGCATCAGCGCCAGTCCTAAGCCTGGATAAAGGAGGAGGGCGTCGCTAATGGACTTTGTTACCACACAGTGACGTTAAGCAGCAAAAACACACACTTCCCATAAACATAGATTTTCTGAGTCTTGAAGCAAACCACAAATCCAATAGTGACGCAAGGTCTAATAATATTGTGTTTCGACATGCCTGAAATCGATAGGCAGCTAGCGGAATTGCTGCTTGTAAGCTTATAGGAAACGTTTATCTCAATTTTTAGGCACTCGCAAGGTAGCATTGCATTAGGGAAGGAAATTTATTTGCTTTCATTTCACCACTTAGTCTAGGTTGACCCAAAAGTACATAGCGTTGATAGTGAAATAACAACTCAGCTGAATAGCCAATTGTTAATTCCGTCTTTGCTGCTTCAATACCTCGGAGAATAAATTTGTAAGATCAGCTGCCACGGAAAGTCAACTATTTTAGATCAAACAGGGTTTAAGATTTTCTGTATAAAAATGGTGGGTCATTTGATGCTTTGGGCAACGTTCTACATCGTAGTCACATTCACAAACGTTTATTGCGTCATGATATCAGATGTACGTGAGTATCAAGTGCTGGAAGCTCCACCTGGATCAATGCATTGCGCCCTTGATAAACCGTCGAATTCGTTGTCCTTGAACACTGCCTTGGCCTGCGCCCTCGAATGTCAACGATTCTGGTACTGTGAGAACTTCAACTACAACAATGTGAGCAAAACGTGTGACCTCTTCTTCAACAGACCAAAATGCTATGGGCCTTCTCCGCAGTGTACCCACTATGAGGTAAGCTACATGTATTTCAAAACCGTTTCTAAGTTTATTCCGACATATACATGTAGCCTAATAGTGGTCAAATTGTTGATAGGCCTACCTTCTTGGTATTCTGTGTAATATATTTTAGATCTATGCGTTTAAGACAGTACTGCTCTCTACATATCCATATTCGAGTCGTCGAATTCAAACGTTAGTCTTAGGACTTAGCTTTTCAAAAGGCCATTTAAATGGGGTTTTTCTGGTGTATAACGCGTTTCAATTTTGTCTAATAAGAAGGCAGAAATAGATAAATTGGAAGTCTTGTTTAAAACATTCGGAGAAAATAGGCCTATTCATTGGTATTTTCAATCAAATCACTGTCTCTTAGTTCCATACGTTCAGAATTAGGCCTACATTGACAATTATTGTTGCTCTTAAATGACTGATTGTCATTCTCTATGCTGCATGCAATGAACGGTCGATAAAGTCTAAGCTTATAGGTCGTCTGGCAAAACTAATGGTCCTCCCTTCCTTTCGACTTCGTCCTGTTTCATTCTCTCCTTTCCCCTTCACTCCCTTTTCTCCCATATCTCTCCTCCATTCTAGCCTTCCCTCTAACCCATGTCTTTCTTTATAGGCTATACTGTAAGTAAGGTACGACCCCATTACAGCCTCCCAACCCACTCCCCACCGATCTCCTTCATATTTTCGACGAAATTTCGACCAAACGACTAAAAATGTCATCAGATTTTTCGATCGAAGATCCCACAAAATTTTCCGAACAAGACCCCAGATTAAATTTTCTTAATCCGGCCTTGTCTGATGGTCTCACACTGGCGATGCAGGCCTACAGATGAGTCTTTTCATGGTTTTTAGATTCGTTTTTATTTAGGACTACTTATATAGAAACCGCTTTACTATTTGCAGATTCACGTCAATCAACCTTACACAGGTAAGTGTTCTCACATAGCCTATCTCTGCATATTTGGATGAAAAACCTAATTCTTTCATACATAGCCTAAATACATTGGTCCAAGCTTAGTCATATTTTTACGCATTTAGACAGTATTAGCTTACAGTGAAGCAGAGTTTCTGATGGCAGTTCAATGTCGCATTGTTGTCCTTTATCCACTATGAATATAAAGTGGCTCCAATTTGGTTGGAGTTGCACTACAAAAATGTGGGTTTGCATTACTGTAGGGATTGCTGATCAAAAGTGTCACATTCCGTTTACGTACCAGAGGAAGTTGTACAATGAGTGCGGATTCAATCTGACTGGAGATGGATGCATGTCCTGTCTCAACGACAACTGGACATTGGTACGATGTCAACAAGCGGCAGGTAAGTATGTATACGCAGGCATTTTATAACCCCAGGAATCTCATCACCGAATGCATTAGACCTATTACACACTTCATATACAGGAAGGTATGGGCCTTGAACCTTGAGGCAATATAATGTGATCTAGCTGCCCTTAATGTACGGTTGGCTATGTGATGTTGCATCGTCGGTAGTGTTTAGTAGGTTACTAAATTTATTTTGTTTAGTTGAATTATTACTAATTTGTCAACTAAATTTTTTAAAAGACTCACTAAGTTGACAACTTTTTAAATAAGTTAACTAGTCAAAAATATTTAGTTAAACTTTTCCAGCCTTATAAAAGTTGAGAAACTTGAAATAATTATAGTCTATTCAAAATAGCAGAGGTCTATGGCCCTGTAATAATGTACAGAGGGTCAATGACAGTTTCACTTTCGAGCAATGTAATGAGTACTAGAATAATAATAATGTCCTACTGCTATTCTATAAGGATATAATGGAAACAATGATTAATCATACAGTGCAATGCAGCTCTCTTCGTTTTTTTTCTATAAACGTTACAAGTCGCTGTATACTAGTGTATAGTCCCTAAACTTCCATCGTAAGACAGCTTGAAAAAATTTGTATGGCACACCAATGATCAGCGATTCCTCTTCGGTTTACCATTGTCGTAAAAAAGACAAAAGTCAATTCTTAGTTATCTCATAAATCTAAGCGTTTTTAAGAGCTTTGCAATTTATAGATAGGCCTACGCTCATGGGCGTCCACAGGAATTTTTCTAGGGGGGCGCAGACTTTTAAATAATTGTCACATGGTCTAAATTTAATGGGTGACAGTTTGAATGTCCATATTGCCACGAGAGAATCCTATAGCCTGTATACCTATATGTTATGCGCCCAAAGAAAGATAAATAGGTTCAACTTGTAGAAGGAATCGATAATCACATTGAAAATCGCATTGTAACAATCACAACCAAATAATCTAAATTTGTGTGCAAACTATGCGAAAAATCCAGAGGGGCGCACTTGCGCCCCCTTGCGCCCCGCTGCGGACGCCCATGCCTACGCTATTACAATAACTTTAATAATATGAAGATTATTATAATAGCGTATCTATAATTATTATTATTAATATTATCAATATTATTGTTGGTATGATAGTGGCCTTTTAGTCTATACTATGATTTAGGCTACTGACTGCCAGGTTGATGTTTTCAGCTTTCGTGGCGCAATCGGTTCTGACAACCATTTCAGTGCCTAACTTCACTCAACCTATTTCAGTTATCTCCGTCAACCAATGGATCGTCTTTCTTTATCGTGTTGATGGAAGACTCCCATTCAACGAGACCTGGATCAATTATCGTAATGGATTTGGTGAACTGAAAGGGGAGTTCTGGCTCGGCCTCGAGAAACTCACCCAGATGACTAACAACGGAAACTATAAAGTCCGCTTTGAATTCAAGTCTATTCAGAACGAGTCCTGGTTCTCTACCGAGTACTCGAGTTTTAAGATCGATCCCGAATCAAGCTTTTACGCGATCCACGTCAGCGGGTACACCGGAGATGGTGGCGGAAGTCTATTCGATTATCCGAATGTTCAAGGCGTCCAGAACGGGATGAGTGTCACCACTTGGGACTCGGATAACGATAGATTTCGGACTTTAAACTGTTGTTCGTTCTTGGGAAATGGAGGATGGTGGTACAATAGCTGCGCAGTCCACATCATGACTAATCCCTTCGGCTCCACTGGGTTCTACAATCGGTATCTGACCAATTTTGGATTGGCAACTGATTCGAGATTGGATGGGGTTCGAGCAATGATTCAGCGCGTTTAATACGAGGTGCAGTCAGAGGCCGTATCGAATCTGTGGCCATCATAGTTGTAAACAATTTTTTTTGTTTTTTTTCGCAATTCTAATGAAAATCCGGTTTTTTATGTTTCGTCTCGTTTGTTTTCGGTTTTTATTTTTATGCAGCTTTATTTATTTATTTAGACCTATTTATTTAGCCTACTGTGTATGATTATTATCTTTTATTTATTATCTTCGGAATTTCCATATGCCTGCATTGTCTTCGTAGCCTACTTTCAAAAAGTCAGTTAATTTACGTCTCTATCTGAAATACCACGGTGAATGAAATTAAACTTTATTTTAAAAATTAATATTAGATTCTGGTAGCCTATAAGTAAAAGCTTTACACAATGTTTTAGTCGGTGCACTTATCTGCTATTATAGCCTACCTACTTTCAAAATTTAGCCTAGTTCTTGATTGTTAGCTTTATGTTTATGTCGGCATGGACTCTGAGCACAACATGCTCTACAACTTCAATTACAAAATAATTCAAATAATTTAAATTTGTCAATTTCTTATTAAATCAAAGTTATAAGAAATTAAATAATGGTTGTGGGTTAATGATAGTCATTTTGGAGTTTACTAATAAAGTTGTTTTATTTACTTATTAAAATTAAATGCGCAAACAAGGCTTTTTATTTTGAAATGCAGTAGGCCTACATCATGTAGGCTAACAAAGATCACTTATTTTGGGTTCTTCATTTTGTTTTCGTTTTTCCAGTTGTTTTTTTGTTGTTGAAAAAACCCCGGTTTATTCGGTTTTAATCGTTTTACATCTACGGTGGCCATAAAGCCACTGTTATGCTCAATTATCCTAGGCATTGATTAACGTGTGATTGCATCGACTCATACATCACACGCCCTCTGATAAAAGACACATTTCAATATTGGCCTGTAAGAGTTCGCGTATTAGCCTACACCAATCACGATGCGAAGCAATCACGTTACCGACGCAACACTGAACTAATAATTGAAGGTAAAATATCTTCACACCGGTGTTAAGCAAGGCCGTAGCTGGGTTTTTTGGGGTGTTTCAACACAGGGGCGGATGCAAAAATATCAAAATCTGATGATTTTTTTAGTCATCTGGTCATGATCTCTTCGGAATATGCTATCACCTCTCTAGTCGTACATTGATTTAAAGATTCTTGAAAACAAATGGGAGGCCACGTCCCATGCAATTTTTAAATGTGGGGCATGGCCGGATTGGCACTCCTGGATCCGCCCCTGTTTGAACACCCCCGAAATGAAATAATGCTACCATGAAATAATGCATTTACTAACACAATCATGATGTAAATATTAAGGAGATTTTATTTTGAAGTTTTTGTTTCTATGTAACATTTCACTAGGACAATAGATTAAATCATCCTTCAAACACCGTAGTCCGTTGATTCAGTTGGTAGTGCAAATGGGATGCTCAAAGTCGAGTAAACAGTAAACACCCCTCCAAACGAAAAATTTTTTAAGTGGCATAACTATCAGCAACTCCAATAGATCCTTGTTAATCGAAATGGTAAAATCAGAACTTACACAGCGCCCACAAAAGCGAGGTCGCGGGAACTTGTTTACTTTACTCACCATGTTTTTTTCACCACAGAAAGCAATAATTGTGCAAAAGCAAATCATTGTCAGCCAAGTAATGTATTGTCGCAGTGGAGAAGAAGTCAAGGAGTAACCATGGTGCCTATGATGAACGGGGAATCTAGGCCTGTGTGTCTACAATGATTCGGACAAAATCGATCATCATCTTTTCTTAAATGCACGAGAAATGACGACAAACGTTTTGAAGAACCCAAGTTACATCGTATATATCAATACCATTCTATGTATAAATAGTCGTTAGACCTAACCTATACTATAGGCTATTTGAAGAAATTCTTCGTCAAAAATTCTTCCGGTTTTTTTTAGCTCCCTCAACTGCTTTTGCGCACTAGACCATTGTCAACCAAAATGATCAAGAAATAACGAATTTTATCGAAACTATCAACATCCAGGTCGACCTGACGATTTAAAAAAATATTTGTTCGGTAACGGACATTAGGCGCGCAGAAGCGCTCGCACATGACATTGAAGACCGGCTACTGGGAACTCTGTGGTGCCTGTTCCCACCATGAAACACACAGAATCGCTTTCTCAAATCTCACTAGGCTAGAGGACGTCGGTCCACTTCAAAAATGTGGTTTGACGTTAAGTGCCATATTTGACTCCACGCATGTCGCCTCTAGCTTGAAACCTCCAACCCGAAAATACACTTAGTCTAATCTCTACAATTTAGCATTTGCATCGTTCGATTGTTAATTTTTAGTTGTCGCTGTGCTTCCTTTGTCCTCATGCCAACGCTAATAGGCCTAATTAATTTAAGACGAGTCACGCCAGAGAAGATTTCTTTCGATTCTGAGAGTGTGCTGAAAGGAAGGTGCGTGTTTGGACCTGCTGATCGTTACGGTCACTTTTTTAATTCTGACGGAAGTCCAACATACGCAATCGATTCTTACCTAAGCTCTCTGAACAATAATAAATATTGCGACAATTCATCAGGACCTTTGAAACATCCGCTGCAGAATTTGCAACATTTAATCTACGTCATCGCCAGCGTATCTCTGGTCAGAACAAAGACATGCGACTTCCTTGGAGTCATTAATCATTTCGGTCTATTCATTTATCGCTGATAATGAACCAGAAATTAGTGTCGCTGTTAAAGATACGACAACTTTCATCGTGCATAGACGTGCGTAGCAAAATTAATCGATTTTTGTTACCTACATGAATACACGGGTTTTGCTCTCGGAGACAGAGAAACCGCGACTTACAAGCTAAAAAGCATTTATTTTCATGTCAAAAGCCATTTTTTAAGGACAACACTAATAGATATTGATTGCGCAGGTCCAACGAGAGGGGAGACAAGGGGCAAATGCCATGGGCCCGGCGATTGTTAGGGTTTCTGGGTCCCGGGCAGGGGCGGATCCAGGGGGGCTTATCCGGCCATGGCCCCCATTTAGAATTCCCATGTATCGTGGCTCCCCCGTTTGGATTGAACATGCTGTGGAACAATGTATATATTGTACAATTTGCCCCCCCCCCTATTAAGAAAATAAATGCTCATGCAATGCGGCCCCCCTATTTGGAAATGGCATGTTTTTCTAAAAGTGAGAATAAATCTGAGGACTAAAAAAAAGGTCATCAAATTTTCCAGACCCAAGGAGAAAAATTTTTCCCAGACCAAAGACCAAGAATTTTTGGCCCCCCTCCCCGTCCAAAGTTTCTGTATCCGCCCTTGGTCCCGGGATACTCAGATTATTTTTTCCCCCAAAAGTTGATTGCGGGGTTATAGGGCCCGCATATTATTACTGATGGGTAGCTTATGATTTGCGCCGTTTTAAATATGGCCCAATACTATACTGAACGGTCCGGTTGAAGCTGGGCAGCATGACGCGAGACAAACTCAGACAGAGAGTGGATGATGATGATAATATAATTATTATTATAGGACTAATGCACGCCGCACATAATATTGACCAAAAACTACCGCTCAATCGGCATGTGCCAGTTCTGCGGTAGTTTTTCGCCTTAAAAACGGCTCAGTCATCAGCAGAGATTAGCCTACCTACCTAAATACTGAGTAGGCCTAAGCAATAAATTCACTATAAACTCCCTATAAAATTAATAGTGAGCCGTAAAAAATGAGCGACAGCTTTAATAATGCTACGACATAACATGCTTAAAATCGATAGGCAGCCAACGGGGTTGTTGGCTTGACAGGAAAGTTACTTCCTTTCAAGGCACTCGGAATTATTGTGTTTTGACATGTCTAAAATCGATAGGTAACGAAGTGGGTGGTTGGATTGATGAGAAACGTTTACTTCACTTCAAGACAGTCGGAAGGTAGGCTAGCATTGCATTGCATTTGAGCACTCAATTTCTAGGCTTCCATTTCACCACAACGTTGGTCTACAGACAAAATAATAGCATGGACAGTCAAATAACAATTCAGCTGAATTATAGCCTAAATGCCATCTTTGCTGCTTTGAATTATTTTCGAGAATAAAATTGATGTGTAACAGTTTACTGTTGCTTCCCAAAGCAGTCAAATATTTGAGATCAAACAGGATTGAAGATTTAATCTGTGACAATGGTGGGTCATTCGATGCTTTGGGCAACGTTCTACTTCGTCCTTAGACTAGCAACCGTTTATTGCGTCATGATATCAGATGTACGTGAGTACCAAGTGCTGGAAGCTCCTCCTGGATCAAAGCTCTGCGCCCTTGACGCACCTTCGAATTCGTTGTCCTTGAACTCTGCCTTGGCCTGCGCCTTCGAATGCCAACGATTCTGGTACTGTGAGAACTTCAACTACAACAATGTGAGCAAAACATGTGACCTCTTCTTCAACCGACCAAAATGCTATGGGCCTTCTCCGAAGTGTACCCACTATGAGGTATAAGCTATTTCAAAACCGTTTATATTCCGACAGTTTTAGGATAGTTGGTAAGCCTACTTTTCAGAAATGCAATGTAGGCTAATATATTTTAACCTATATGTTTATTCGTTAAAGGAAATGATCTCCAGGCTTAAATAAACATTGTCGGATCTTCGAATTACAACGCTAGGTTAATAATAAAGAAATACCTTTTAAAGGCTATTATGATAATTTTTTTATATTATGTATTTTTCATATATTTGCCGCATTTCACTTTGGTCTCATTGTACGGCAGAAAAAAAAAATTGAAGTCTTATAAAACATTATGAGAAATGATGTCAGTGTCTAAGCTGCGCATGAAATAATCGGTCTGTCGGTCGGTCTGTCGTTTAACCGGTCGAAGCATCGATCGATACGGTAGGCTACCTCTTGAGCATAACTACGATATGGATGAATTTTAATTTCTTTTGACGGTCGTACACTAGGCCCATCGCCCCATCTGTAGAGATCATACTTTTCATCATTTTCATATTCGTAATAATTTATTTATGGAAAAATGTTATGATTTACAGATTCAAGTCAATCAACCTTACACAGGTAAGCGCTTCGCGCTTCTCTTCGTATTTTGATCAAAAACCTGTTTCTTTATGTTTTAAATTATTATTTTATAGTCGTATTTGTAGGCCTACAAGACTACAACATTAGCTTATGCTGATCCAGTGATTTATGACGGAGTTTCTAAACCAAGTAGGACTATAGGCCTAGCATTGAAGCAACTGATTCCGGCCAAGGAGCTCTAATCATAATGTGTCTCGAATAATTAATTCCCGGAACGTCAATGCTACGATGCAAGTTATATTCCATTAACAGCTCATTTAACATCATTTTTTAAAATTCGAATCAAGACTTTTAATTATTTAACACCTACCCGGAAGATGCGGCTTCTAATGCAACTTGATCTCAGTGAAAAACAGGGTAATCAGAAATGAGCCAAGGATGGTCGGAATGGGGTCAGACCAGCCCGTGAGGGGAAGGCGGACAATGGATGTGGGGGTAGGAGAAGAATTGAACCCGTGTTGCTTATGAGTCATATAATCCCTGCTCAGAGATTCCCAGTACCACGGCAATAGCTTTAGATGTGCAAACTTGTAAAAACATTCGAGCTGTTTCTTAATCAGCAAGCATTCACGTTCTGTCGTCAAGAAAATATTGATGTGTATGATAGATGATCAGTTGTAAGTTTAATGATTGAAGGGTGTGGAGGCTTATTCACTGTTGGTCCTTCAAGGTCGCATTATAATTGCCCATAGCCACTATATATTGTATGCAAAAGACACATAAAGTGGCTCCAATTTGATGGAATAAAATATTATCTCTGTAAGTTTGACTATTAAAAGCTCAGTTGTATTGCTAAAGGGATTGCTGATGAGAAGTGCCATATTCCGTTTACATACAAGAAGAGGTTGTACATGGAGTGCGGGTTCAATCTGACTGGAGATGGATGCATGTCCTGCCACAACGACAACTGGACATTGGTACGATGTCAACAACCGGCAGGTAAATATGAGCACACAGGACTCTTCGACATCACTGTAGGCCTACATGTGAATGACGATCAAAGTGTTCACGAAAGACACGCAGAATAATTAAAAGCATATTAATAAAGAAATTGGTCGCTGGTTATTCCAGGGTAAATAGAAGTTGGATTGATTAAAAACATTCCGGCTGATAAGAGTTGGACAAAATTAATGAGCGTAATTCGGGTTCAATTAGAAGCTGTATTGATAATCATTTTATTTTAGTTGAATTAACTTGAGTATCTACAATGAATATCAATGATTTAGGCTAATGACTAAGTTGATGGTTTCAGCTTCTGTGGCGAAATCTGTTCTGACGACCATATCAGTTCCTACCTTCCCTCAACCTATTCCAGTTATATCCGTCAACCAATGGATCGTCTTTCTTTATCGTTTCGATGGAAGCGTCCTATTCAACGAAACCTGGATCAATTTTCGGAATGGATTCGGTGATCCGACCGGAGAGTTCTGGCTCGGCCTCGAGAAACTCACCCAGATGACTAACAGCGGACAGTACAAAGTCCGTTTCGAATTCAAATCTATTCAGAACGAGTCCTGGTTCTCTGCCGAATACTCAAGTTTTAAGATCGATCCCGAATCGAAGTGGTACACGATTCACGTCAGTGGGTACGCTGGAGATGCTGGAAGTCTATTCGAGTATCCAAATTCCCTAGCCGTCCAGAACGGAATGAATTTCTCGACATGGGACTCGGATCACGATAGGGCTGGGAAGTCAAGCTGTTGTTTGAACGGCGGAAGCGGAGGATGGTGGTACAATTCCTGCGGAATGCAGGTCCTGACTAATCCTTTCGGATCCCCTCGGTTCTACAATCTGTATCTGACCGATTTGGGATTGGCGACTGACTCGAGATTGGATGGGGTACGCGCGATGATTCAGCGCGTTTGATGCCGGTGTAAAGGTTTCCAATTACCCCCTCCTAAACATTACCCCCCTGAAAACTGTAAATTGCATCAATCATCGCATTTATTGCACAAAAAATATCCGAAAAATCATCCCGCTTCTTGTTTTGGTCTGAAGATTTTCATCCGTCATCACACTTTGTGGTTTGTTATCAATATTTTCATCTGTAACTAAAATACTAATAGCCACTAAAGTTTACATGGAGAAAATGGCTTCGAGGCTATTATTTTTGTCCGATCAAAATATTGATAGCAAACCACGAAGTGGGATGACGGATGGAAATCTTCTAACCAAAACAAGAAGCAGGATGATATTTCTGATTTTTTTAAAGTGCAATAAATGCGGTGATTGATGCAAATCTAGTTTCCGGGGGGTAATCTGAAACCGGTTTCAAGTTACCGGGGGGTAATGTTTAGGAGGGGGTAATTTGAAACCTTTACACAGGGGCTTGGGCAGCATGCTTAAATGAACCTTCACGAACACACAATAATGCATGTACCCATATTGCACGACGCACGTCTCCTACAAAAATACACGTTTTAAATACATGTAGAATAGAGTCTGTCTAGTAAACCCTCATAATGCACATCAGTCACGTTACCGCTTCAGCACTGAACTGCTTTAGGCAAACATGTTGATATAGCCTAGTATCGGATTTATCTCGGACTGCAGATTTATCTTAAACTTGTTGGGTTGTTTTTCATTTGTAAATTTACCTCTGATTTCTGCAGTTATTATGTCAATAAACGGCTGGTTGATTTTGATCGATATCTGTGTTAACTATGTATTGATATATGCATAGGTCTAAGGAATTTCTTAGATCTATAGCTGCCAATAATACACCAAGCATAATATGTCGATTGATGAATAACAGGGTGTGAGTTGAAGTCCAAAGGCAAAAGCCGCAAAATGATTGTCTTGTCGAAATATTGCTCCAACAGTAAGTTTTCACTATTTTCAATGATTTATAGTCTATGTGGTCGTTCCATGTGATCCGTTGATCGATAGGCTATACGTAGGGGGATGGGACCGGGCTAGAAGTAACGTGGTAGGTTGCAACAGAGTAAAAATAACGAAAGCACAAACGCTGCCTACACTTTCTCTGAGAACGTACATGTAGGCTTGTAATAATTTATGTTAGAGATAACAGTTCAGGCGGAAACTAACAGGACAACGAAGAAAGTCAACTAAGACAGCTAAATCTAAGACAACGAGGAAAGTCAACATCAAGTATAGGCCTACCGCTGCTATGCCAGAAGTAAAGCTCTAAATTTTGAATGTTCGGTGAATTTGGCGAAACAAGCTGCACATTGCGGTGAAATTGTTATTAAAATTATCCCTGTAGAAAGGCGAGTGTATGGAGATCAGCGTTCATTCTGACAATCATTTAGGCAGGGCTGAAAGTGAGCCGGGTCTGTCCGGATCTGCTATCCGGCATCGATTTTCGAGACTTGCTGTTGCCGGGTCTCAGCCGGATCTCGCAAAAGGTCGCCAGGACCTGGTGCCGAAACTAGGTAAAATGGTAGAATTTTGGATAATTTTGGGCAGGGTATACGCTTGTAAAATTTAGGGTATGCGGGTACACGCTACTAGGAAATCATGGTGCACGCGTCTATTCAGGCGTATTTCGAAGTGAATGACCAAAAAAGGTCATCAACTTTTTCCGACGGCGGTGAGACCCGGCAACTTTTCCAAATCACTTTCAGCCCTGCATTTCGGGATTGCTAGGCGTCTTTCTAATTGAGCAGCTGATCGACCATTTTACGATAACTTTGCTCAGAACATAAACTCCGAGTCTGAACATTGACCCCATCACTCTACTGACAACTGCTCCCATGCATATGTTGTAGCATAGGCCTACTACTTAAAATTAATATGATGCAATTTATGGTCAATGTGCTACTTTAATAGACTTTTGAACCCTATAAGTTATAACCTCAATATTAAGAGAAATATCGAGGAATAAGACCTGCATGCTTGTTTATATCTTTGGACATTGCCGAAGTGATTATGGTATAGGCCTACTTGCGGCGTACTTCTACTACTGCTAGGCTTCTATTGCTGCGTGGTTTGGGCAAGCTGGCGGATTTGACAAGCGAAAGCGAATGGAAAAGGGGGAACGGAAGGTCTTGGGGGTTTGTGAAAAGTCGACAGGACAGCTGAAGTCGCAAAAAAGGTTCATACAGGCAGAGGGATCAGAGTACCAAAGGATCCCTCTAATGCAAGAGTTCGGCGAATCAGGAACTGGTTAACGTGGAAATCACGGACTCTGCTATATGACAACTTCACCGTTCTTGCTGTAAATATGATCGTCTTCTCACTTTAGAGTTTAGATCTATCTGTCGAATAGATACGAACACCACGTGCCATAATCTAAGCTCCGAAGAGCATCTCTGATAGGCCTATTATTGCACCACTGACACCAAAACTAAATACTAAGAAGAAGTGAAGCAGTCCCCGGTTAACGATGGTTGTTCGCTTTACAGCGCACACTTCTTAACAATCATTGCAAACAAGACTTTACTTGGCCAATTAAATCAAAATTAAAATTTAAATTAAATTAAATCCAGCACTTCATCTTTATTTTAGTTAACTCATAAGCAGAGACATGCATATATTTTGTGTTTCGGAAGCCGTATTGGTTGCCACCTTGAAAGTGCTTTAGCGTTTAGCTCCAACCCATAGCCTAATGCTTACAGGCGTCGCTTAAATCTTGTTGGGGGATGTCTGTGCTACATGGAAATTTTTGTCTGCGTTCCCCAAATAGATACCTTCTGTAGGTCAAATACTGATCTATGAAAGACAGCTTTCTTTACCGTGCATAGACCAACGTGCATAGCAAATAAAGCAATTAATTAGCTATGCACGGTTTTGTGCTCGGCGGCGCAGAAAGTGCAGCTATTCTGGGAAACAAAATAGAAAAGCACTTATTTGCATGACAAAGAGTCCTTTTCCAGCAGTAGCTGAAATATGCAGACATACGTTGCTAGGATCCATAACAGTGACAGCGCAAGCTCTAGCTAGAGGACTTGGGCATAATAATTGATTTAATAGTTGCCATAAAGGATTTTTAAACAACTAAAAATCAATGGGTTATGAATAAAACCAAGCGACATACCAAATTGTTCTGAAAGCATGGCAAACAAAATTAAATAGTAGAACTAAACATACCGAATTTAAAAGCTTATAGTTAAGCCAATTTATATGAATGTGTAATGTGTATCTTGAGTAGCAGATAGCACCGAATTGGCCCAAGTAGGAATCCATTCTGATTCTGTAATATCGCTTATATTTTGTAATATTTTGTAATAATCGGCAATATTTTATAATATCGCTCAAAACATAAATTTGTGCAATATTACAGGTCCTGCTTTCGTTAACTATAGGCCTAGACCACTCAATGCAAAATGTACTACGACCGGTGAACATTGCAGATTATTCAATGTCAGAGTTCGAAGGAGAGGGGAGTAGAGGAAGACAAAGAAAAACATGGATGAACAGTATCAAGGAAGATTTGAAAAGCAAAAACACGAATTTGACCATGATGGGCAAAACTGTCAGAGTCAGAACACTGTGGAGAAACTTCATAAGGGCCTCATCGTCAGGGAACTGATGGAACAGAAGAAAGAAAAAGAATATTGATAGAGTTACTCTTCCCAACCCCCGTTTACGGCAAGCAACAGCAACCATCAAAGTGTTCAATTGTAACTATTTACCAATGTGCTCAGATGGAACATGATCGAAGCATTTCTCTGAGGCGAGCAGCAAATATAAAATGCTGGTGCTTTTTCAAACAGCAAGAGAGTATTGGTATAAAAGTATAAAAAGCCGTACCGTTTAATGGCGCCTATTTGCTCTTTAAATGAGTCCCTTTTATTGCGAGTGACTTCCCATTAACGAAGATCGTCCACGTCCTGAAGAGAATTGCAAATCGAACGTAAATAACGTACAGTTAGACAACGAGCGGCAGCTGTAAATGTGCTTCGACATGTCTAAAATCAATAGGTAGCTAATGGGGTTGTTGTTTTGATAGCAAACGTTTACTTCATTTCAAGGCACTCAGAAGGTAGCATTGTATTTGAGAATGCGATTTCTAGGCTTTCTCTCACCTCTTTGTGATAGGCCCACGTAGTACTGATAGTCAAATAACAATTCGACTGAATAGCGGCATAGCTGAAGTGCAAATACCATCTTTGCAACTTCAAGCCCTTGAATTGCTTTCGCGAATAAATTTCCAACAGCAGCCAGCAGCTGTAACAGACAGTGAGAGATTTGAGATCAGACAGGATTTTAGATTTGATCTGTGACAATGCCGATTCATTCGATGTGTTGGGTGATGTTATATCTCCTCTTTAGACTCGCAAACGTCTATTGCGTCATGATAACAGATGCACGTGAGTATCAAGTGCTGGAAGCCCCACCTGGAACAAAGCTTTGCGCCCTTGATGCACCTTCGGATTCGTTGTCCTTGAACTCAGTCTTGGACTGTGCCTTAAAATGTCATCGATCTTTGCACTGTGAGAACTTCAACTACAACAGTGTGAGCAAAACGTGTGACATCTTTTCCAGCCCACCAAGATGCTATGGACCCTCTCCGCAGTGTACCCACTATGAGGTAAGCTATTTCTTTGCAGAAACAGTCTAAAATAGTTTATAATTTATGTCTCTGCTAGTCTCTTTAAATTGCGAGATATTTTGAAGTCATTCCGTTATCGGTAAGGACCTCTACATAAATAGGTCCTATTGTCGTTTTTTCGAATTCAAACGGTGGCTTAGGACGTAGCTTAACTATGCATTACCAGATTCGTTATGACTTATTTCTAAAGAAAACGCATTATACTTTACAGATTCACGCCGATCAACCGTACACAGGTTAGTTTTTCATATAAACTTATTCTCTGCTTATCTCGTTTTTAAAAATCTGTTTGTTTTAAAATGATAGGCCTACAAAAGCCGCATTTTTTTTACAATATTGACTTATGCTGATCCAGCTATTCTGATGGCAGTCACTGTTCTAAACGAAGTCTGGGATTTTATGTAGGCCTAACTGATTTCTGCCAATGAGAGTCAGCGTTCAAATGTGACTCGAATTTAGAAACGTTAAGGTTACGATTCAAGGTTCTTCCATTAACAGCATCATCTGCGATAACGCTAAGAATGAGCGATACAATTAGACCTTTTTAATTTCACTTTTCGGTGCTGATTTACTGAAAGGAAATTGCATATTGCATGTCGGAAATTAGTATACAAGATTATGCAACATCTAGTCACGCTACCGTTGAATTTTCACGTGTCTCGCTGTCCAGCATCCTTGTCCATAGCAACACCATGTATAGCCTAAACGATGCAATTTCAATTGCAGTTCCATTTATCCACTTATGCTAAGCCACCGTTTCCCAAACTGTGGGTCGCGACCCAAAAGTGGGTCGCGGAGATCTGTCAAGTGGGTCGCCAGAGTGTCTCTAAAAATATTTTTTCGTCATTTCTTTGTAAATTCTAAAAATGCATGTTATAAGCATATAATATTATCGATATTATCGGAGCGACAACCTTTGAATACGATTGGGCCCTGACTGACTGTCGTTGTAACTTGTGGGTGTTTAAGTTTTATTTGAATGTTTCAAATATGGTAATTATGTCAATTTTTGAACTGTGTCCGTAAATCAGTGCTCAGATTTCCAAGCCGATTTGCGAAGCATATTTTGTAGTGTG
Organism: Lumbricus rubellus; assembly: GCA_945859605.1. Classification (NCBI taxonomy): domain Eukaryota; kingdom Metazoa; phylum Annelida; class Clitellata; order Crassiclitellata; family Lumbricidae; genus Lumbricus; species Lumbricus rubellus. Next base: position 21,650,107 of record OX243817.1, read on the forward strand.
CGACTTTTAATTTTACTCACTGATTTTCGAGACGGTCACGATATTTACCCAGAGTCTCCAGAGGCTCTACCAGCCCAAACATGACAATAGCCGACCCATTAGAAACATGTGCAAACTTGTAAACCGCATCTGAATTGCTTGTAAATCAGCAAGTAGCCTATTCAGCTCCTGTCCTTTGATGCATGATAGATGATCAGTTGTAATGCTTGAAGGGTATTGATAGGGATGCCACTCTGGATTTTAGAAAAAGGTCAGATTCGGCCAGAAAAAGGCTAGAAAAGGCTATATTGAGAATTTCTCTGAAAAACACATGAATTTTCCGGCTCCAAATTTCTGACGACTTTTTTAGTCATCTCTGACCAAAATTTGAAAATTTACTTCTTTTCCCGGTAAAATTTCTGATGACCCTTTTTTAGTCTTTTGCTCCAAAATGTACAATTTGTGGACTATTTTCACCGAATTTTTGACTTCTCAGGTCTTTTGTGCATTTTAACCTTAAAATGATATATTTTTATGTACAAAAACGACGGAAAAACCGTCGTGAGAAAAAAAACTAGACACTGACCCAAAATCCTAGAAACCTAGACAAGACCGAAAAACCTAGATTATAGTTGGAAAAAGCTATGATTGGCATCCTGGCTATTGAAGCCAATTCGTTGTTGGTCCTTCACGATCGCACTATTTTCCATAGCCACTATGCATAAATTGTGGCGCCAATTTGATGGAAAATCGCTACAATGCGTGGCAGCATTAAAACGTCCAGTTTCATTACTGCAGGGGTTGCCGATCAAAAGTGCCACATTCCATTTACCTACAAGAAGAGGTTGTACAATGAGTGCGGATTCAACTTGACTGGAGATGGATGCATGTCCTGTCTCAACGAAAGCTGGGATATCGTACAATGTAGACAGCCGGCAGGTAAGTATCTGTATTATGTAAGGACAAGAGCAATTTTTGTAATTTTGTACCACCCCAGATAAATTATCTGCCGTTGGTAATCACCGAATATCGTAATCTGAACACCCATGCCATGTGTGTGAGTGTGCCCAACAAGATATGAGTAAATATATATTTATATATATATGTGTGTGTCTTATACATATTACATGCATACGGTGTAAGCTTAGGTCTACCCACTTCATATTTAGTGTTTACATGTAATCTAGATGACTCTCAGGAATGAGAAACTTTCCAAAAAGAAATATAGAGGTGTTGTTCACATGTGTATACAACTATACATACCATTCCCCCCACATAAAATGATAGCCTACGCAACAACCCCCAGAAAGGTCTACATTAGACAGCTTTTTGCAAAGTAGGTCGACGCATTGGATACACTCTTCCTTTTTGTTTCTGAGAGCATTGGGAAAAAGTGAATACAAATAATCGTCAGCTTCCGAAGAACTTGTTTTCTGGAGATTCTTCTTCTTGTTTGCTACTCTGTTTTTGTCGAGACTAGTTTTTCTTGTCTGGTTTTCTTTCACCCGTCGAATTATTTTCTTCATCCAATTTTTCGTTTCGGGTTCATTTTGTTTTTCTTGTCTTTCTCTTCTAGAGCATGCTTCTATGGCGTTTCTGTCAAAATGGCAGCAGCATTGTGACTTAACTTTCTTCAACGTCTGGTAATCTTTCGTACCCCTGTTTTTGGGTTAGGCAACACTATGGCTGTTGAAAGAAGACTGGTGGTCTTCTGAGCAAAATTCAGATGACTTTGATGCTGCTAATGATGGTGCATGCTTGAAGCTGCATTTCAGTAACAAAGATGACAGAGTTTGACGATGATCATCAGAGATAATAATCATTTTAAAAAAGCGATCTAGAAGAAGTAGCATATATAGTTGAAGGATTCTCCCAGAAGAAGCAGTAGAAGCAATATTCAATTGGTTGCGGTCAAAACAATAACATAGCCTATAGCCTACAGATGCCACTACCTGAAATTGTCCATGAGCGATGCTTGCCAATTGAAAAGCATCATGTTCTGGAATCATAGCGTGAAGTCCTGCAGCTATAAATTTTAATACCTTTGTAGAAGTGTCTGGCTGTTACAATGGCTTTCGTGCTGCTTTGTATGATAATAGGAGTCTTTACAACGAATAACTTTATTTAAATGATTTTAGGCCACTGACTGCGTTGATGGTTTCAGCTTTTGTGCCGCAGTCTGTTCTGACGACCATTTCCGTTCCTACCTTCCCTCAACCCATTCAAGTTATTTCCGTCAACCAATGGATCGTCTTTCTGTATCGTTTCGATGGAAGACTCCCATTCAACCGGGACTGGATCGGTTATCGAAATGGATTCGGTGACCCGACCGGGGAATTCTGGCTCGGCCTCGAGAAACTCACCCAGTTGACTTACAACGGACAGTACAAAGTCCGCTTCGAGTTCAAATCAATTCAGAACGAGTCCTGGTTCTCTACCGAATACGACAGTTTCCAGATTGATCCTGAATCGATGTGGTACGCGATTCACGTCAGCGGGTACACCGGAGATGCTGGAAGTCTATTCGAGTATCCGCATCCTTCTAGCACCCAGAATGGGATGAATTTCACGACATGGGACTCGGACAACGACAGGTCTTCGAAAACAAACTGCTGTGCGAACTTGGGAAAAGGAGGATGGTGGTACAACAATTGTGGAGTCCAAAGTATGACTAATCCCTTCAAATCCATTGCGTTCAACAATCGGTGGCTGACCGATTTGGGCTTGGCAACTGATTCGAGATTGGATGGGGTGCGTGCGATGATTCAGCGCGTTTAGTACAAGCCACAGGCAGCAATGAGTCGGTGGCAGACCAGGCAGAGTATCATCCAAGTACAAAATAGGCCTAACTAAGTAATCAGTACAAACTCAATGAATTTCAAGTGATTGGTGCATAAGTCAAAGGATCAGCCCAATAGGGCCATAATTATGATCCCGCGGATGCTGGATTGACCCTTTCTTTCTTGATAACACTTTGCTATAGTGAAACCGTGCAGAAAATAGAGCAACATGTTATATGCATCAAGTGCACATAGCTGAAACAAAATTTTAAGGATCATGACCGATGGTTTAAGTCTAGTAGACAGACTTTTAATGTTTCTTCTTAATTAAACATGTCAATGGAGGGTACAAGTGTAGCATACTTTGGAAGAATATTCCATATCAAAGCGTCAGAACATTAATCGAAAATAATTTATTCCTGGTAGGCCTATGTGCAACATCGATGCGGTAATTTAATTAACAAAGTTTTAGTTATAATTATGGCCATGTATAGCAGCTCAATGACAAAAAATAACCATCAACTGTCCTAGGTAAAAATCTGTGATGGTAGAAAAAAACATTCATGAACAAACCGATTTGAAACTTAGGCTATAATTTTATATCTGCTAGTCGATATTATGTTATAGGTTAGAAAAATGCATTGTATTGCAAGAAAATATGCTATATCATAATTATGTGTTAAGTAATTTATATGAATAATTAAATGCATCATATTATATATTAATATCGTTGAACGAATTATTTGTCAACCCTGCAAATGCGAGCTGTTTGAATTATAGGCCTACCCACAGCACATTTTAGAACCCACAATAAACAAGTGTTCAATGACTTGAAAATTCTTCCTTTAGAATAATTATATTAGTAGGCTGCAAAATGGAACGTTTATGTACAAACTTCACACAAACTTAATAATAACAAGCGTTAGCCATTTGTTTTGTAAATTTCAGAGGTGCACGGCCATTACTGTAGGCCTACATGTTACCATGAAATAGGTACCATCAACAGACAGCATAGTATTAAGCTTAGAATAACTAAGTGGACCATTGCTGTGGAATTCTCTGCATGCTTATTGAACTTGCTAATGTATTTGCAATTCACAAATTTAAATACAAGTTGAAATTATTTCTTTTCTATTGATATACTTAGGCCTATTGTCTAGGCTACATGCATAAAATGGTCTGTTTTGCACATGCACTATTGTGTTTTTCAATAATTGTTTATGCTGCATTCAATATATTTATGAAATTCTGATAAACTCAGAAATGGTAGGCTATATAATGTGTTACACCATGATATGCGACTAGCGATGTAAGCTTATAAATACATAGAGTAATAATAATAATGATCATTGACGTAGCCTACATGTTAGGGCGATCCTGCTAGCGCAGCCTAACGTTCTTTTGGGTTTGTAAACAATGAACATGTTTGGTCACATGACATGTAAACACACGACAGTTAATCACACGACACTTGAACACATAAAAGCATGTCGTCATATTGACCAATGTGCAAAAACAATATTGAAATTTGGATTACACGCAATGTGTTTTAATGGACTTGTGGATGATGCCAAATATTCTCTGACCATAGGCGTACGGGAGATTTCAGCAGTGGGCGGGGCGAAGATTTAGCTTCTGCCCGAAAAATAAATCCGGAAATCTTGTGAAAAACACAACTTTTCCCAGACAAAAAATTTGACGACCTTTTTCTAGTCAGTGGGTTGAAGTCTCGCCGAAACACAGACTTGTCCGAAATTTCCCGAAAAGTTGACGACCTTTTTTAGTCGTCGGCGGGTTGAAATCTCATGAAAAATATACTACTTTGTTGCTATTTGCTGCTTGCCCGAAAAACATACTTGCCTGAAATTTGGGGGCATTTGCCCCTCTGGACCCCCGCCTCGTACGCCTATGTCTCTGACAGATGTGCGACTGTTGTGGCCTGTATCGATGCGACTGGGGCGACATCTAGCATTGTCTGAAAACCTGAATACATAATTATATAATATATCGAGCGACGCCAGACGACCGACGATGCATGGCATTGCTATAACTTGAATGGTCAATATTGTTTGACATAAAGTTCACATAACATGTTGTTAATTTGCTAAACATAGAGAATGGGCGGATAATTTAATAGACTGGTGCGGAACATCATTGCAAGAGCTGAGCCACATCGCACTGGAAAGAGAACTGTGGAAGAATATGGTGAAAATGGCGTCGGACACCTACGGGCGATGAGCCCACGGTTTATGATGATGATGAATTTGCTATACGATGTAGTCTATTTTGGTCGTGGCAGCCCCCTTGCGCGGGGCCATAGCAACGTGCCTCGCGTGCTTAGGCCTAAAAACGGCTCTGATGCAGTTGAAACATTTACAGTAACGCAGATTATTACAGAATAAATCGATCTTAACTACTAACAGAGCAGACTGCAGCCTGCAATAGTCAGCGCTTATAGCAGCCTACAAAACGCGCCCGCCCGTAACGGGGCGCGATCTTGTTACCTATTGCTCTCCACGCCAGCGTGTTAACCATTGCGCTACTAGGCCCCATATAAATAAATTAATGTAGGCCTATAAATATCTTGCTCAAGACTGCAGCTCGTATGAGTCGATATCTCTGGAAGATTTATCAAAATTTATTGCGAACTTATGATCTCAGGACTCTTTTGAAGGATGTTGGACAGCAACATGAAACGATGATTTACAGGCCACGAGGCATCGTATTAAACATGAAATAAATAGTTATTATGGACTTTACACAGAGGCAACGGTAGACATTAAGTTTATATGACAGAGCTTAGAGTTGGCCTAATGGTCCTAGGTATTGTTCACATTTATAGAAACCATATAGCATAACTGGATGTTACTAACTAAGAAACCAAACGAATTAAAAGAGTAAGCTATAGTTAATTCATTCATTCATTACAAAAACTTATATAGCGCCCCTTCAAGAAGCCTACTTAGAGGCGCAAGTTCTGCTGATTGGGAAACACTCAACGTTTTATCCTGCGATGTCTTCTTCAGTCGACCAAAGTGCTATGAACAGTCTCCTTCATGCATCCATTATCAGGTTAAACACTTTGCTTTATACATTAAATGCAATAGGACTTAAATTTAAATTTAATTTAAACAAGTCTGGTTTTCAATGAAAATTTATTGTGTTGTATGCCTATCTATAAATTTGCATAGCTTCTCATAGTGCAAACCAATCAAAGGCTCCAAGTGCTTTAGACCAAGAGAAAAAAGGGTGTTGACTGTTGAGACAACGAAAAGAGGCATTTGTTAAAAGGCCTAATATATAAGGAGAAACGCGTTGAAGGAGAAAGCTGGAGAAATTGGAAGCTGAATATCAATATTAATTAAACTTTCGTAATGGAATACTTTATTTTATACAGGAAACGTCCTTTTCTTAGCCTATTGGGTTCAAGTAGGTCTATGTGATTATACATGCGCATATTGAGCACACAGTGACAAGAAGGCTACTGTACGCTATCAGGTTTTAGTTCATTAATAAAGTTAATGTGTGTAATTGGTTTATGTATAATTTGTTTGAGCTTTCAGCTTCATTCTAAAAGTTTACTGCAAGGTGAATGAGTTCACAAAGCTGCATTCATAGGCCAAACCTATGTGACCATAATAAGCCTAGGTCTATTATAGGTTTTGTCACAAATTCTATTGCCTAACTCTGTGTGTTACAGGAAACATTTTAGGCAAGTAGAATTTCTCAAATAGACTTCAGAAATCTTTTGAATAAAGCAAAATATACTACAGACACACAAACGTTAATAAATCTGATTTATGTGCTATAGGCTACATAAGCTATTTCTAATAATTCACGATGACACTAATAATATTAGTGTCATCGTGAGTTATTAGAAATGGCTTATTTAGGCTATAGCACATAATATATCAGATTTAGGCCTATTAACTTCTGAATTCACAAAAAAGGGCCTAATATGGATATTTAGCCTATATAATTAGGCAAAACTGATGTTTAGGTTAATGGAAGCTTTGATGAGAATATTTCTTAATAGGCTATGTCTCCACTCTCCAGTCGATTTGAATAACAAAATTGTATTTAAACTTAGTGTTTTACTCATTGCAACGGTTGCGTTTTCAGATTCAAGAGGACCAGCCATATGTAGGTAAGCGTGCTGATCTACTCGTTCAGGAGGAAGGAGCCGAAGGACATGCCATAAATTATAATTATTATTCAACAGACGATTCTTGTCAATTTGTGCTTTCTAATGCATTGCGCAATGCGCATGTCATTTTAGTGCTTTGCTGGAATTGAAATCGCAAATGTTCTGATCCATCTACCTAGTAGACTTAAATACAAACGTTTGTGCAATTTTTCCATCAGATGCTTTTGTATAACTCCATTGAACGAAAGTAGCATTATTTATTGCGTTGTTATAATTATCGTATCACTTTCAACGTTGTTTATGAATACAGGGATTCCGGTAGAAAACTGTTCCTTGCCATTCACCTACGATGGGGGTCTGTACAACGGCTGTAGCAACAATATGACTGTTGACTGCGGTTACAGTGGGTGTCTGATTGAAAATCGAACACAGACAGCATGTATGGGTAAGTTATCGCACTCATATCCTATTATAAATATCAGAGTCGTAGGCTATATTAAAATCTGGTGGTCCGGGTCGAGTTAAAATAAGATCAGAGTGGGTGGGACAGCTACTAAGGCGGGTATCCGCAGGTGATATTCAAAATCATTCTGACAATGTCTTGTTTGTTTGTGTGTGCACTTGTTATAGCGCCCCTTCAAGCTTTCACTACTCAGAGGCGCTCCCGAATGCAGAACGGACACTGCATCGGAGTTTCACGCCGAAGCGCTGAGCAATTGTGAGTGAAAGACTTGCCCAAGGTCCTTACGCGGCGAGGTGGATTTGAACCTCGAACCTTCCGGCTTCAAAGGCAACGACGCCACCACTACACCACCGCGCTCCACAAGTCGACAAGGAGGAAAGTAATTTTTGTAGGCTATTGTACGGTACAGAATTTTTCGCTGAAGCTAGTAACGAGCACACTCTGTCTAGGAACGTATGAGGCTTCATTTGTCACGGTGAATGTGACAATTGCAAACTTCACCATCGACACACCACTGATGTCGATCAACAACTGGATCGTCATCCAGCAGAGGGTGGACGGAAGCGTCGACTTCAACAAAAACTGGATGTTCTACAAAGAAGGCTTCGGCGACATCAACAACAACTTCTGGCTTGGCCTTGAGAAGATGCACCAGCTGACAAGCAACGCCCCCTACCGTCTACGCATCGAGATACAATCCGTGGCCGATGGAAACTGGTTTTCAGCTGAATACGATTCATTCTTCATAACATCAGAGTCACTTGGCTATGCGTTGAATGTGGCTGGTTACGTGGGAGATGCAGGCGATGCCCTCAACAACAACGTAACGTATTCTGGAAACTTACTTCAAAACGGAATGAAGTTTTCAACTTCCGATCGAGACAACACTCCGAAGAAGGGCAAATGTGCTAATACGTTCCCGAGCGGCTTTTGGTACAATTCTTGCTGTGACGCGTGTCTAAACAGCGCGTACGGGGCATCGAATGGTTTTGCTTGGTGGCCTCTGTCTAGACTAGGACTGAGTACATCACCTGTTCTTAAGACCAGTCGATTGATGATCAAACATTTCTAAGAACTGATATTATGTATAATCTTTTTTTCCTTTTTTCGCACTGGGAGAGCCTCTGACTTGATTGCACTGTGAAAGGCGCTCTGTAAATCCAAAAATAGTATAGCATAGTATCTGAGATATATTGATTCTTTTAGGACTAGCATAATCGATGAGACATAATCGATCACCGAATAAATCTTTGCACGAGTGAAATAAATTGCAAAACTCTTTTCGACAGCATAAAGAATAAAGTCATTTGAAGCAACATTTCACAGAAAAATACTGATATTGGACGGCCAAAAAAAGAATGAAGAAGTGTTGAGAGGAGCGGGAGGGGGAACAGCTTTGGAGTGTAATTATATAGTACAAATTAAATTATAATTTAGTTCGGACATAATATGGATGGACGACGTTATGAAATTCATTCATTCATTCATTCGGACATTTATATAGCGCTCCTTCAAGTAAAAAAATGGAATGGACGGGACTGTCGATGTAACGGGTGGTGCGCGCAGCACAGCAGAAGGATCTCTGGAGAAAGATTGTCCACGATGTCGCCAACGTTCGGAATGACGAATAAGGCACCGACGACGACGAAAAATATGCATGGTTTACAAGTTAATGCTGATAATGAGTGTCACATCAACTCAATTTTTGTTGTAGGCCTACTATTATACGCATACCACGTGTAACAGTTGCTATCATACCGTTCTCTTAATAGGCTGGAAAGCATGTTTAACCCATGTATGTCTGTTTTGTTTTCTAATTATGTTTTCTGTACAGTTCAATCTCTCCGAGTCACCTTGCATTGCTGCCGCATGCAAATCGGCTAAACTCGGAATTACTCGCATGACTTTGATAGACGCTTAGCTTCAGTAGGTGCAATCAATAAAATGCTCATTTCCCATGATAGGCCCTATTAAGCTTAGTTTCAACATGGAAATGGTGCTACGCCCTTTTTCTCTGCCTGTTATCTTACCTTTCATCGCTCCGCATACCATAATGGCAGTAGCGGCGGCAGAAAAATAGGCGATCCATTTTTTCCCATGCAAAATGCAAAATTTCGACGTTCAGCCCCCCTTCCAAAAAAAACTGTAGCTCATGACTAAAAATGGAAAAAGGTCATCAGAAATTTTGGCACTGAAAATGGATTTTTTTCAAGATTTCGACCGGATGACTAAAAAAGGTCGTCAGAAATTTCAGCGGATAAAAAGATGGATTTTTCCCGGAGTTCAGCCCCCCCAAAACTGAAATCCTGGCGCCGCCACTGCATAACGATTTGGTTCATCTATTTGTACAATAAAGCTGCTGCTTGCAAGTATCGAAATATGCCGCAGCATGCATGATATGAAATTGGACGCACGTTGGAACTCTATTCATAGAAAGTTATTTCGTTTCATTCAATGGGAATCTGCTAAAGGACACATCTGTGAGCTTGGTAGAATGGTATTGCATTACATTTTATAAGGAATTTAACATGATGTTCTTTTGACTGCTGGTTGACTCGACTTCTAGTTTGTTCAGAATATTTCATGGTTAAACTTTGATGAGCATTTTCTGTACGGTTCAGTGCTCGCTGTCATCTTAATTAGCGAGTCGAGTTGCTTGAGTGGCATTTGCGAAACTATTCGAAGTTTGCCAGTTTGAGACTAAAGTTTATGGAAGTTTTATTGGTTAATGTGACTTTTGACTTTCTTACTGCCCTTGTGACCATAAAAGTTTACAATGTCTATGCACTCACGTGCAATAAACACCCTGAAACGTAAACATAGGCTATATGATAATGTAATTAGCCATACCAGCGTAATTTTTTTGTTTTCCTGATGCATTAAATAATCATAACAATGAAGTTATAGTTTCTCTAAGGCTGTGCGATGAAACTTTCTTATTGTTTTTATATTATAAGTTCGAGTGGTAAAGTTTTTAAAAAGTTTTAAAGGTAGGCTATTTCATTTCAGAAACAACACCAAAAGTCGTCAATTTGGAAATGACACCTCTTCATTTCTTCAATCACAGTGTGGTGGGAGAGAACTATTGAAGGAATACTATATCACATGCATCTTGTATAACGAGTCTCAGTAGGCTAGCAACCAGGTGGTTTGTCATGAAAAATAGGTTGGAAATATTGCTGGCAAAATATCGAATCCACAGCAGTTGCTTTGTGACAATGGGAATGACATTCAATAGGCCCAAACGTTGCAATTTTATTTCCACAGCTTACTGCGACTGGTATAATAGACCTGTCCATTCGTCTGATCGTCTTTGAGAAATCTAAGTTAAAAGCGATGAGTCGAAAATAATAGGTGCAAAAATGATCGATAAAATTTATGTTCATCATTGTTTATTGTTCATGGCGGTTCATTATTTTGTTTTCTGTTACATGCCACTTTGATGTGACGGCTTCCTAATAGCACCTTCCAAAGTAGGCTCCTGCTATTGTTGATAGCCTACACGGCTTTTGTAGCAAAATCAGATGTGACATTCACGACCATGGCCGTAGCCAGGATTTGATTTCGGGGGGTGTTTCTACGGGGGGAGAATTTCTGACGATCTCTTTTTATAGTCGTCGGGGACGGCTTTCTCACCATTTTCCCGTCTAATTTCGTTTTTTTCATTGTATGCTAGTGAATGCATTCTATTATTTTTTACATTTGTCATTTTGGTGGGTGTTTTTTGAAAGTTTTATTTAATGGTTTTTGCATCATGTGCTAGTAAATGCTTTATATTATTTTTTACAGTTTTCATTTCGGGGGTGTTCAAACACCCAAAACACCCCTTAGCATGGGCGCCCGCACATAGGGGCAAGGGGGGCACTTGCCCCCCCTGGAAAAGTGAAACTAATTTTTTAACTACTACTTTTGAGTTTTTTACAAATTTCTTCGCATTAAAACACTAATCATACGAATTATACACATGTGAAAGTGATAAATTTACGTTTAGAAATCTGTATAGAAATAAATATATAATTAGATCTATATATGATAGTGCCTTTCATGGACCTACATTTTAACATCTACTTTTGGATTTTTAACCAATTTTTCGCAAAAATAATACACAAAATGAAACTGAGAAATTTGCATTAAAAACGTCTTTGAAAAAATACCCGTGTTTCTAATTTCCAGCGCTGTATTTAGCATGCTTTTGTCACTGAAAAATGTACCCGTGACCACCATAAAATTTGTGCCCCCTCCTGCAAAATTTTCTGCGGGCGCCCATGCCCCTTAGCTAGGTCGAGTTCACGACTTTACAGAGTCTGGCATGCGATTAGGCTTTTTAGTATTAGACCCTAACCATTTAACGTCGCGATATTCTGTATAGAAGAATGATTGAAAGGTGATTTCCTAGCAAATATAGACCGCGTTGCAAAACTTGATCCTCGACTTGTGCTCGTGCAGCTCTCTTTGCTACAGAAAAGTGCCTCCTAAGCATTTTACAATTTCCTTTTGTCTTATGTGTCAAAGCCATCCGAGACGGAGCTGACGTATGGATAGGTGAATGGATAAATGAATGGGTGGATTGACGAATTAATTGTAGGCGCCCTTGTAACGGCATGGCTGTGTTACGGCGCCATAGAAAACGTCATTGTTATTATTATTGAGCTTCAACTTCACTCTATTATTATGTCGGCGTCCAGGTGCCTCTGTTAGGCCCGTTTGGTTTCTCTACAGGGTGGCTCAATAAAAAAATGTCCCACCATACAATATCTTGGCAACCGATTGAAATTTTTCTGCGAAAATTTTCCAATTTGCAGAGGAATGATTTTCCAACAATCCCTAAAAGTTTCAATTTAAACTTTTTATGTTTGCAAAAGTTGCAGCTGTTTAAACTTTCAATTCCGTTTTTTCAAATATCCGCGGAAAATGAACGTCATTTGTAGATTTCCATGCCAAATAATGTCACTTTCATTATGACCTCAGAATTCTGTTTTACAGTTTATCTTAGAGTATGATGGGAGTGTCAAATTTCTGCTTTATTACGACCTCGAATACTCTTTGTAAAGTTCAGTATGGGCTTGTGTGTCGAGTCCTGCGGCGACTGACCGCACATTAGCAGCAAGACTTCCTTCAGCTATAGCCAATGTTCTTCAACTTGGGATGAAATGTGTTGCAGCGTTCCAGCAGAGCTCTCCAGACGTGATAATCAAGATGGTTAAGGTCTGGCGAGTTTGTTGGTAATTCATCTTTGCCAATAAATTTACTGCAGTTGAAGGCAATATGGTAGCGCATCATAATCAACCTCGCCGTGCGAGCAAGCGAATTTCGTGAATATCGCGCTTTTTCCATCAGACCAAACGACCACTTCCTGCCTCTCTTTCGACACATGACCTTCGTTTCATAAACACGTTTGCAGATAGCCTTAATTGTGCTCAGGCTCCACTTTTCATTGGGGATTTTGCCATGATCGCACGATGTCCCAGTCTCTGCTCACGCAACGTTTGAATTCCCATTTTATCTTCCGCAGAAACTTTGTCCATGACGTTCAGTATGGGATTCACAAATTGAGACCTTAATATATAAAATATCACCAAATACTAGTCTAATAGCTTGCTCCATAAACAGCTTCTTTATAGCTCGTAGTGAGGTCATATGACATCATCATCACTTTGTTTGCTGTCATTTGCAAAAGAATCTTAGAGAAATCGCATGTATCGGAACGTGATTCTGCGGAAATTCGAAAAAATGAAAAACTATTTTTTCACAGCTGTAACTTCTGAAGTAATACAGATTCATTACTTAGATTTTCAGGGATTGTTGCAAATTCTTTCCTCTATAAAGCCTACTATTTTCATAGAATAATCTCGATTGGCTGCGGAGAAATTGCATTTTTCCTGGTGGGACATTTTCTATTGAGCCACTCTGTATATTTTACTAAAGCATTTCCTACGGCTAGGCATTCTGGCTGATCATCTGTCCTCTCTGCGTTTCCCAAATACCCGTTGAATATCTTCAACTGGTCCTCATCCACTTGAGCATCCGTAATTACAGTGCCCAGTGCGTCCCGAGGGTGTGAGACGCTACACTTTTTCACCCCGACGGTGTGAGACGCTACACTTTCTCACTGAGTCATTCGGTAGGTGACAGCAGCGAGATGAGTGCCACAGAGCCTCCTATTAAAGTAATAGAAGGCTCTGGAGTGCCGAGATTTCTTTTAACCCTTTCGCCATTGGGTTCCTGTGACTCACTGGCTGATGAATTTACATATCGATTTATCGTGGCAAGAGGTAAAGAAATTGTTAAAACTGCGCAACCCCTTCTTTCCTTCCGATCCTCCATGGTAAATTGCTCACAGTGACATTTGAGACTGTCTAAATGCCACAAAGACTCAATTGATATGGATTCATGGGCGCCCGTACATAGAGGCAAGAGGGGCACTTGCCCCCTGAAAAATCGGCACTATTTTTTAACTACTGCTTTCTGGGTTTCTAACAAATTTCTTCGCATTAGAGAATCAATTAGGCCTATACGGTATTTATGATGCACGAAGTGAAACTAGGAAATCTACGCTTAGAAGCCTATTTTAAAAATAAACATTATTAAACATGCTTTTAACCCATTAGTGCCTAGCGTCCCCGAAAATGGGACACCACTTCAAAAATTCACATAAAATTAAATATGCACTGAAGATGCAATTTAATGTAATAGTCGTCATGCCAACATGTTGATAAAGTGATTCTGGCATAGGAAGCGCACCAAAAATATTTTTTTCGACCGAAAATTGTGTTTTTAATCAGGCCATTGACCTATTTTAACAAATGTAAACATTGAAGACATTCCGCTTTTTATTTAAAATTTTGCGTGCATTTCTACAAATCTGTCTTTGGTTTCACAAACGTTGGTAAACACTATTACATAAATAATTATATAAAATTCATTTTAATAAAATATAACATATGAATTTTATCACTGAAGCGCTGTCCCATTTTTGAGGACGCAAGGCACGAATGGGTATGTGAAGTTCAGTTCACGCAGTTTTGCATCTTTTAAGCCATTTTACTCAGATATTGTTTGAAAAGAATCATAAACGGCGGTTTGTAGGCAGAAGCATCACTCGCAGTGAGAGTTAGCATTATATAATGTTATTTGACTCAAAGATTTATTGACAACTTCAACTGTAGGCTACATCAGGCCAATGTATTATGCATAGCCTACATGAATATTTCACATGGATAGAAATCGTCCAGAATCTACTAGACCTATGCAATGGAGTGCAAAATAATAGTCAAAATGCACTCATTCTCTTGTATCCAATTGCTAGAAAATTAAATTTAATAATTTAATTTATTATAATTTATTTGACATAAATAAGAAACAAATCAGTCGCGATGTAATTCGTCATTCTTTTGTAAGGTGTCAGCCAAACTCAAGAAATGCCATTGTGCATTGTGCTCAGTATGACATTCCTGTAACATTTCCAGTTAGGCCTACTTACATTTTCAGGCAGGCCTAATAACTAGTCAAAGGCATCATACTATATGTTCAATACACCACTCGGTTTTTGTTCTGATCCGCATCCATGTCACCATATGAATGAGTTGGTATAATGGTTCCCAAGCCTGGATTAGTCAGTAGGCATATTGGTTGTCAATTCAGTTGATTCCTACTAACAAATAGTAGTCCTTTCACCACTTCTTTGCCACTTTCAGACTGCAACTAAGCCTTCTTGGCTACACTGCAGACTGTTCGTTGAATACACCACATGGTTACTTTACTCAGTCAGACCCATAAATATAATGGAGTTGGGTGGTCATGAGTCCTCAACTTGGTGAGGGTGGTCATTGCAACAACTAAGTTGTGTAGGCTACTATGACTACTTCTTTACCACTCTGAGACTGCTACAGCAGATGAGCAAAATATACCACTATTGAGACGATACAGGCCAAGAAATGTGGAGATTTTTACTTCCTTTGGTCAAGCTGTTCAATATAGAAAAGTGAGGGCCAGTTCATGGATCTAAACACATTCTGTGTCTATTAGGGAAATTGACTGTATGAACCAGAAAGTATGAAGTTTATTTATACTTTAGCACTAGATTCCATCTGTTGTAACTCAGATGCATTGTGCGAATGAAAGTGTGCGAAAAGTTTGAGAAAAATGATAGCTCGGTCCACATAAAGAGGGTTAGGCCAACAATCTACTACACGAAACCAGTCAAAAGCACTTTAGCACTTGAAACAGCTTCATGTAACTGTCTTATAATCTCTCTGTAACAGTATTGGTTGCGATTGCTACATGATGTTGATCTGAGACATGAACAGCATTATTACGATATGCTGTGTGTAAGCAATTCATTTCAAAATGTGAACAATTAGGCATAAAAATGTATTCAGGCATACCATTTTTGCTTAAATTTTGCTTATAAATTTGATTTCCAGTAATTCTGAGTACAAATTATATATCTTTTCTCTTAACTCGACTGTATCAACAGTCTTGAGTGATATAACCTGTACATATCACCATGTAAATCTTCACGTACCCATTCGTGCCTAGCGTCCCCCAAAATGGGACCCTTCAAAAACTTGCTCTTAAAGCATCAAAAGCAAAAATTTTGCAGAATGTTTTTCTATTCTCCAAACTCGTCATTTGCAACAAAGTTTTTATGTTTTAAGATGATTTTGAAAAATCAGGCCCTAATGGGTTAATTTTCTACCTTGCATTAAAACTGCAACCATGCCCTTAAATACCTTTCAAATTACATGCAAAGCCGCTGTCCTCTTATTACCTTTTCTACAACGTCCGATGTTTTTTCATTCTATTCCTTTCCATTCAATTCTATTTCATTCTGTTCCATTCTATTAATTTCTATTCAATTTAATCTAATTCTATTCCATTTCATTGCATTCATTTGGGGGCATTTGCTCCTCTGGACCCCCGCCTCGTACGCCTATGTCTCTGACAGACGTGCAGACGTGCGACTGTTTGGCCTGTATCGATGCGTCTGGGGCGACATCTAGCATTGACTGAAAACCTGAATACATAATTATATAATATATCGAGCTACGTCAGACGACCGACGATGCATGGCATTGCAATGACTTGACTGGTCAATAATGTTTGACATAAAGTTCGCATAACATATGTTGCTAATTTGCTATACGATGTAGTCTATTTTGGCCGTGGCAGCCCCCTCCCCTTTTGCGCGGAGCCATAGGCACGTGCCTCGCGTGCCTAGGCCTAAAAACGGCTTTGATGCAGTTGAAACATTTTACAGGAACTCAGATTACAGAATATATAGATCTTAACCATGGGCGGAGACCTGGGCGGAGATTTTTTTTGAGGGGGAGGGGGGGCGAACGAGGGGCCGAAAAAAAGACGCGAGATTTTTTGACGGACGAAAATTTCTGACGGCCTTTTCCCAAGCAAAATATTTATACTTTCACCCGCCAAAAAAGTTGATGACCTTTTTTTAGTCATCTGGCCGAAGAAAGTCAAGCAAAACTTAGATTTTCACCGAAAAGTCTACAAAAATTTCTATTTTCACCGCCAAAAAGTTCTTGCCTTTTTTAGTCTTGACGCTCAACGATTGGGGGGACCAATGCATGGGCCGTCCGTGCTCCAACACTTTTATTGGGGAGACCGTCCCCTCTGTCCCCTAGGTCTCCGCCCCTGATCTTAACTATACTAACAAAACAGACTGCAGCCTACAATAATCGGCGCAAATAGCAGCCTACAAAGCGCGCCCGCCTTGTACGGGGCGCGATCACGGTATACCTATAATTGCTCTCTACGCCAGTGTGTTATCCATTGCGCTACTAGGCCCCATATAAATAAATTAATGTAAGCCTATAATTATCTTGCTCAAGACTGTAGCTCGCATGAGTCGATATCGCTGGAAGATTTATCAAAATTAATACGAATTTATGATCTCAAGACTCTTTTGAAGGATGTTGGAAAGCAACATGAAACGATGATTTACAGGCTACGAGGCATCGTATTAAACATGAAATAAATAGTTATTATCGACTTCACACAAAGGCACCGGTGTACATCAAATTTATATGATAGAGCTCAGAGTAGGCCTAATGGTCCTAGGTATTGTTTACATTGATATAGAAACCAAAATAACTGGATGCTAAAAACTAGAAAAACCAAACGCTTTAGAAGAGTAGGCCTATAGGCTATGCCAACAGTTCTGCTGACTGGAAACACTCAACGCATGGTCACAACAGCGGAATATTTTAAATTCGAACATGTTTATCTTTTCGGTTTTGGCTGTGATTTTTTCCTGTGCATTTGGCGATGCCATCGTATTATCATGCGATCAGTTGTCTGATGTGCGTCAGTTTCAAGTATCGGAGGTTTCACCTGGATTCAAACTATGCGCCGTCGACAAACCTTCCGATTCTTTTTCATTGGATTCAGTTCTGGACTGCGCCCTTCAGTGTCAGCGATTCTCGTACTGTGAGAACTTCAACTACGACAGCGTGAACAAATCCTGCGATGTCTTCTTCAAGCGACCAAAGTGCTATGAACAGTCTCAGTCATGCATCCATCATCAGGTTAAACACTTTGCCTTATAAATGCAATAGGTCTTAAAATTTAAATTTAGGCTAATTTAAATGAGTCTGATTTTCAATGAAAGTTGTATTGTATTGTAGGTCTATCTTAGACTAAGGGCCTATTACATGTAGGCCTATGGATATTTAGCTTATTTAATTAGGAAAAATAATGTTTAGGCTAATGGAAGCTTTGATGAGAATATTTTTTAATATGTCTCCACTCTCCAGCCGATTTGGATAATTTTTTATATTTATATTTATATATTTATTTATATATTTTTTATGTTTAAACTTAGTGTTTTACTCATTCCAACGGTTGCGTTTTCAGATTCAAGAGGACCAGCCATATGTAGGTAAGCGTGCTGATCTACTCGTTCCGGGGGAAGGACATGACATAAATTATTATTCAACAGACGATTCTTGTCAATTAAATTTGTGCTTTCTAATGCATTGCGCATGTCAATTTTCAGTGCTTTGCTGGAATTTAAAAAATTTCAAATGTTCTGATCTATCTGACTAGTAGACTTAGGCTAAAAACAAAACGTTTGTGCAATATTTTCCATCAGATGCTTTTGTGTAACTCCATTGAATGAAAGTAGCATTATTTATTGTGTTGTAATAGGCCTATCGTATCACTTTCAACATTGTTTATGAATACAGGGATTCCGATAGAAAACTGTTCCCTGCCATTCACCTACCGTGGTGGTCTGTACAACGGCTGTAGCAAGAATCTGACTGTTAATGGTTGTTCCAGTGGGTGTCTGATTGCAAATCGAACACAGACAGCATGTATGGGTAAGTTATCGCACTCATTTCCTATTATAAATATCAGAGTCGTAGGTTATATCAGAATCTGATGCTCCGTACTGGACACTATTCCATCTTACGAAGAGGTAAGACCTTATCAGACAATCTGTCATCGTAATATAAATCATAGGCCTAATCGTTATATCCAAATTTCTGAAGCGCTACACGAAAGCTAAGCGCGGGGCACCAGCTTGTTCACGAGCGCTGCGTGGCATCAAAATGGTTGTCCGTAAAAATAGTCCGAAGGTGGTCCGGGTCGAGTTACCATAAGATCAGAGTGGGTGGGACCGTGGGACAGCTACTGAAGCGGGTATCCGCAGCTGATATTCTAAATCATTCTGACAAAGTCGCCAAGGATGAAAGTAATTTTTGTAGGCTATAATTGTACAGAATGTTTCGCTGAAGCTAGTAATGAGAACATTCTGTCTAGGAACGTATGAGGCTTCATACGTGACGGTGAATGTGACAATTACAAACTTCACCATCGATACACCACTGATGTCGATCAACAACTGGATCGTCATCCAGCAGAGAGTGGACGGAAGCGTCGACTTCAACAAAACCTGGATGTTCTACAAAAACGGATTCGGGGACATCAACGAAAACTTCTGGCTTGGCCTTGAGAAAATGTACCAACTAACAAGTAACGCCCACTACCGTCTACGCATCGAGTTACAATCCATGGCAGAGGGAAAATGGTTTTCAGCTGAATACGATTCATTCTTCATAACATCAGAGTCACGTGGTTATGCGTTGAACGTGTCTGGTTACGTGGGAGATGCAGGTGATGCCCTTAACAGCATGATGTATTCTGGAAACGTCTTTCAGGACGGAATGAAATTCTCGACGTCCGATCGAGACAACACACCAAAGAAGAACCGATGTGCTACAACGTACTCCAGCGGCTTTTGGTTCAATTCTTGCTGTGACGCCTTTCTAAACAGCGTGTACGGCACATCGCATGGGTTTGCTTGGTGGCCTCTGTCTAGACTAGGACTGAGTACATCACCTGTTCTGAAGACCAGTCGATTGATGATTAAACGTTTCTAAGATATGTTTCATCTTTTTCTCTCTTTTTCGCACTGGGAGCGCCTCTGACTTGATTGCATTGTGAAAGGCGCTCTGTAAATCCAAAAATAATATAGCATCATCATCATCATCATCATCATCATCATCAGCTGCAGCAGCAGCAACCGTGGGCTCAGCGCCCGTAGGTGTCCGATGCCTTCTTCACCAGGTCCTTCCATTTTCTGCTATCCAGCACCGCACTGCTCAGCTCCTGAAGCGAGGCTTTCCCCATTCGGAGACGTCGTCGAGCCATTCTCTGTGCGGCTTTCCTCTCTTATTTGTCTCGTCCATTCGTCCGAACATCAGTGCTTTGATGTTTCTACTGTTGTCCATTCTGCAGATGTGCCCGAACAATCCTAGATTTCTGCTAATCAGCTTCTGCATGATGTTGTACTTCAGCTGTACTCGCTTGGATAGTTCTGTGTTGTGTACCCTCTGCATCCACCCATAGTAGGCTATCTGAGATATATTGATTCTTTTAGGACTAGCATAATCGATGAGACATAATCGATCACCGAATAATTCTTTACACAAGTGAAATAAATTGCAAAACTTTTTTGACAACATAAAGAATAAAGGCATTTGAAACAACATCATACAGAAAATTTTTGAGAATACCTTGGACGGCCAAAAAGAGGTATGAACATCGAACAAGTGTTGAGAGAAGCGAGAGGAGAACAGTTTTGGAGTGTAATAGTACAAATGAAATTATAATATTTCGGACATAATGTGGATGGACGACGTTATGGACAGGCCCGCATTAAGGCTAGTGCGGGCCCGGGTGCTGTGATGGACTTGCAGGCCCTCTTCTATCAGCCATCGATCCACCAAGCACATAATTATACCATGTTTACTAACGAGTAAAGTCAAAATTTGCATTTACTGTGGTGTAGGCCTACTTATTATTTCAACCTGCCTAGGAGGTAGAAACTAGATAAAAAGGATAATAAACTATAACAGGCTTCAGAAATTAAGAATTAACCAATAACACTTCTTTTAACTTTATTTTCCTCTTATTTCAAGAGACCAGTCATACTGATTGACCAAGCTGCGTAGCCTACATGTACTTTATGATAGCCTATCACTGTTCATAGGTCATACTTACTAAAGATAAATTTACAATAACAATCAATTCCTGCGATTTCAACCACTTCATAAACTGTTAGTTCGAGCTAATAATTCTGATGTGTGGGAGAATTTTGGCAAAATTTCGTCAACGATGACTTAGTATTTATTAACGTTGCAGCATTCTCGCTAAGAAAGTTCTTCATTTCCGAAATTGCGGGCCCCAAAACCTGCGGGCCCGGGTGCTGCAGCATCCTTAGCCCCTACCTTAATGCGGGCCTGAGCACAGTATTAAGCTTAGAATAATTAAGTGGACCATTCCTGTGGAATTCTTTGCTTATTGAACTTGCTAATGTATTTGCAATTCATAAATTTAAATACAAGTTGAAATTATTTCTTTTCTATAGATGTACTTATTGTCTAAATGCACAAAAGGGTCTGTTTTGCACATGCACTATTGTGTTTTTCAATAATTATTGTTTATGCTGCATTCAATATATTTTTTATTTCTGATAAACTCGGAAATGGTAGGCTATATAATGTGTTATACCATGATATGCGACTAGAGATGTAAGCTTATACATAGAGTAATAATAATAATGATCATTGACGTAGCCTACATGTAGTTAGGGCGATCCTGTTAGCGGAGCCTAACGTTCTTTTGGGGTTTACATTTTTGGTCACATGACATGTAAACACACGACAGCTAAACACACGACACCTAAACACATAAAAGCATGTCGTCATATTGACCAATGTGCAAAAACAATGTTGAAATTTGGATTACACACAATGTGTTTTAATGGACTTGTGGATGATACAAAAATATTCTCTGACCTTAGGCGTACAGGAAATTTCAGCAGTGGGGGGCGAAGATTTTGCTTCTGCCCGAAAAATTAATTCGGAAATCTCGTGAAAAATACAACTTTTCCCAGACACAAAATTTGACGACCTTTTTTTAGTCATCGGGTTGAAGTCTCGCCAAAAAACAGACTTGTCCGAAATTGCCCGAAAAGTTGACGACCTTTTTTTAGTCGTCGGCGGGTTGAAATCTCGTGAAAAACAAACTACTTTGTTGCTATTTTCCCGGGTCTGCTTGCCCGAAAAAGAGACTTGCCGGAAATTTGGGGCATTTGCCCCTCTGGGCCCCCGCCTCGTACGCCTATGTCTCTGACAGATGTGCGACTGTTTGGCGTGCATCGATGCGACTGGGGCGACATCTAGCATTGTCTGAAAACCTGAATACATAATTATTTATATCGAGCGACGCCAGACGACCGACGATGCATGGCATTGCAATGACTTGAATGGTCAATAATGTTTGACATAAAGTTCGCATAACATGTTGCTAATTTGATATAGGATGTAGTCTATGATAGACTTCACACAAAGGCAACGGTAGACATTAAGCTTATATGATAGAGCTCTGAGTTGGCCTAATGGTCCTAGGTATTGTTCGCATTTATAGGAACCAAATAACATAACTGGATGTTACTAACTATAGGAAACGAAACGAATTAAAAGAGTAGGTTATAGTAATATAGTTCATTCATTCATTCTTTCCGAAAACTTACATAGCGCCCCTTCAAGAAGCCTACTCAGAGACGCAAGTTCTGCTGACTGGACACACTCAAAGTTTTATCTTAACAGCGGAGTAGTTTGAATTCGAACATGCTTATCTTTTCGGTACTGGGTGTAATTTTCTGCTGTGCATTCGGGAATGCCATCATAGTATCATGCGATCAGTTGTCTGATGTGCGTCAGTTCCAAGTGTCGGTGGCTTCACCTGGATTCGAACTATGCGCCGTTGACAAACCTTCCGATTCTTTTTCATTGGATTCAGTTCTGGACTGCGCTCTTCAGTGTCAGCGATTCTCGTACTGTGAGAACTTCAACTATGACAGCGTGAACAAATCCTGCGATGTCTTCTTCAGTCGACCAAAGTGCTATGAACAGTCTCAGTCATGCATCCATCATCAGGTTAAACACTTTGCCTTATAAATGCAATAGGACTTAAAATTTAAATTTAACCAGAAGTCTGGTTTTCAATGAAAGTTGTAGGCCTATTGTGTTGTATCTATAAATTTGCATAGCTTCTCACAGTGCAAACCAATCAAAGGCTTTCAGTGCATTAGACCAAGAGAAAAAAAAGGGGTGAGAAACGAGTTGAAGGAGAAAGATGGAGGAATTGGAAGCTGAATATCGTTCTTAATTAAACTTTAGTAATGGAATACTTGATTATTTTATACAGGAAACGTTTTTTCTGATTGGGCTCAAGTAGGCCTATGTGATTATACATGCGTACATGTATATTGAGCGCACAGTAGTACTGTACGCTATCAGGTTTTAGTTCATTAATAAAGTTAATGTGTGTAATAATTTATTATTGTCTATGTGTAATTTGTATGAGCTTTCAGCTTCATTCTGAAAGCTTGCAAGGTGAATAAGTTCACAAAGCTGCATTCATAGGCCAAACCTATGTGACCATAATAAGCCTAGGCCTATTATAGGTTTTGTCACAAATTCTATTGCCTAACTCTGTGTGCTACAGGAAACATTTTAGGCAAGTAGATTTTCTCAAATAGACCAGAAATCTTTTGGATAGAGCAAAATGCTGCAGACACACACCCACAAACGTTAATAAATCTGATTTTTGTGCTATAAATAAGCTACCGTATTTCCAATAACCATAGATGTAGAAAAAACGATGGAAACAAAATATAAAACGGAAAAAACGTCTTTTTTTAAATAATAAAAAACGACAAAAATGATTAAAAAAAAACGGAAACGGAAAATAATTTGACTTTGCTACATCTACAACCGCATTTTAACCTTGAAAACATTGATTAGGAACCTACTACACGCAGGCTATCTCTTAAGTGATGATGTTAAACGATGAAATAATGATTTTAGTTAGCGGAATCCATGAGAGTTGGCGGAAAACATAAAGAATATCTTAAAAAGTTAAAATTAAGGAAAATAATATAAGTAAATGAATAAATAAAGTGAAAGAAAAAATAAAAAAAACCATAAAAAACGATGGGAAAAATAAAAAAACACAAAAAACGAGGTTTTTTGGGAGAGAATAAAAAACGGAAAAAAACGTTTTTTACAACTATGCTAATAACTTACGATGACAGTCTAATAGCCTATGTCTGGATTCACAAAATAGAGCCTACTATGGATATTCAACCTATATAATTAGGCAAAATAATGTTTAGGTTAATGGAAGCTTTTGATCAGAATATTTCTTAATATGTCTCTACTCTCCAGTCGATATGGATAACAAAATTATATTTAAACTAAGTGTTTTACTCATTGCAACGGTTGCGTTTTCAGATTCAAGAGGACCAGCCATATGTAGGTAAGCGTGCGGATCTACTCGTTCCGGGGGAAGGACATGACATAAATTATTATTCAACAGACAATTCCTGTCAATGTGTGCTTTCTAATGCATTGCGCATGTCATTGCGCATGTCATTTCAGTGCTTTGCTGGAATTGAAATCGCAAATGTTCCAATCCATCTACCTAGTAGACTTAAATACAAACGTTTGTGCAATTTTTTCCATCAGATGCTTTTGTATAGCTCCATTAAACGAAAGTAGCATTATTTATTGTGTTGTTAGGACTATATCGTATCACTTTAACCATTGTTTATGAATACAGGGATTCCGGTAGAAAACTGTTCCTTGCCATTCACCTACAGTGGTGGTCTGCACAACGGCTGTGCCAAGAATATGACTGTTGACTGCGGTTACAGTGGGTGTCTGATTGAAAATCGAACACAGACAGCATGTATGGGTAAGTTATCGCACTCATATCCTATTATAAATATCAGAGTCGTAGGCTATATCTATATACACCGTGAGTCAAAAAAAGTAAGCCAAATTGTTTTTCATATATCTCCAATGCCTGATAACATATCACGCTAAAATTTTCCAAATATTTAGAGAATTGGACCAAGAATATGATTCCAAAATTTCATGGGATAAAATTGAACGGATAAAAAGATATGAATCTGTAAACTTCATATGCCGAAATTGCCGTTTACAAGCAATTTTTTTGTCAGATTCAATAAAAAGTAAGCTAAACTGTTTTTATTATATCTCCAATGCCAGCTAATTAATCATACTAAAACTTTCCAGATATTTAGATAATTGAACCTAGAATAGGATTCCAAAATATCATGTAATAAATTTGAACGGATAGAAAAATACGAATATTTGAACTTCATCTCCGAAATGTCAGTTTTCAGCAAATCTGTTATGGTGTTCGCTGCAGTTTTGATGCCTGATAATTCCCAATTTTGGTCTTCAGTGATCCTGGAGTAAAATTTTACGGAATATAAAGTGTGGAGCGTGCATAATGAAAGACCGAGTCTACCAGACAACAATCCATGATATAAACGATATGAAGCAACGCTTGTTGGAAGTGTGGGATGGCCTGGACCAGAGGATAATCGACGATGCTGTTGCCTAATGGCGCCTGCGCCTCAAGGCTTGCGTGCAAGCTGAAGGATGACATTTTGAGCATCTTATTTAATCAAATAATCAAATCATACTGTTGGGGTCATATTGCTAGTTCAATTATCTACATATCTGGAAAATTTTAGAATGATTGATCATCAGGCATTGGAGATAATAGAGATATGAGACAAAGTTTGACTTACATTTTACTGAATCTGACAGAAAATTGCTTGTAAACGGCAATTTCGGCATATGAAGTTTAAAGATTCATATCTTTTTATCCGTTCAACTTTATCTCATGAAATTTTGGAATCATATTCTTGGTCCATTTCTCTAAATATTTGGAAAATTTTAGCGTGATATGTTATCAGGCATTAGAGATATATGAAAAACAATTTGGCTTACTTTTTTTGACTCACGGTGTATATACTGGACACTATTCTATCTTACAAAGATGTACCGGTAAGACCTTATCGGACAATCTGTCATCGTAATATAAATCATAGGAGTAATCGTTATAATCCAAATTTCTGAAGCGCGGGGCACCAGCTTGCTGACGAGCGCTGCGTGGAATCAAAATGGTTTTCCGTATAGTCCTAAGGTGGTCCGGGTCGAGTTACCATAAGATCAGAGTGGGTGGGACAGCTACTAAGGCGGGTATCCGCAGGTGATATTCAAAATCATTCTGACAAAGTCTTGTTTGTTTGTGTGTGCACTTGTTATAGAGCCCCTTCAAGCTTTCACTACTCAGAGGCGCTCCCGAATGCAGAGCGGACACTGCATCGGAGTTTCACGCCGAAGCGCTGAGCAATTGTGAGTGAAGAACTTGCCCAGGGTCCTTACGCGGCGAGGTGGATTTGAACCTCGAAACTTCCGGCTCCAAAGGCAACGACGCCACCACTACACCACCGCACAAGTCGACAAGGAGGAAAGTATTTTTTGTAGGCTATTGTACAGAATGTTTCGCTGAAGCTAGTAATGAGCACACTCTGTCTAGGAACGTATGAGGCTTCATATGTGACGGTGAATGTGACAATTGCAAACTTCACCATCGACACACCACTGATGTCGATCAATAACTGGATCGTCATCCAACAGAGGGTAGACAGTAATTTATCCTTCAATCAGTCATGGTCAGTTTACAAGGCAGGCTTCGGGGACATCAACAAAAACTTCTGGCTTGGTCTTGAGAAGATGTACCAACTAACAAGTAACGCCCACTACCGTCTACGCATCGAGATACAATCCATGGCAGAGGAAAAATGGTTTTCAGCAGAATACGATTCATTCTTCATAACATCCGAATCGCGTGGCTACGCACTGAACGTGTCTCGTTACGTGGGCGATGCAGGCGATGCCCTCAACAGCAAGGTCAGCTCTGGAGTCTTCTATCAGAACGGAATGAAATTTTCAACGTCCGATCGAGACAACACACCAAAGAAGAACCGATGTGCTACAACGTACTCCAGCGGCGATTGGTACAATTCCTGCTGTGACGCGTGTCTAAACAGCGTGTACGGCACATCGCTTGAGTTTGCTTGGTGGCCTCTGTCTAGACTAGGACTGAGTACATCACCTGTTCTGAAGACCAGTCGATTGATGATCAAACGTTTCTAAGATATGTTTCATCTTTTTTTCTTTTTTGGCACTGGGAGCGTCTCTGACTTGATTGCCTTGTGAAAGGCGCTCTATAAATCCAAAAATAGTATAGCATCATCATCAGCAGCAGCAGCAGCAACCGTGGGCTCAGCGCCCGTAGGTGTCCGATGCCTTCTTCACCAGGTCCTTCCATTTTTTCCTGTCCAGCGCCACTCTACTCAGCTCCTGAAGCGAGGCTCTGCCCCATTCACAGTCGTCGTCGAGCCATTCTTTCTGCGGCCATCCTCTATTGTTTGTTCCGTCCATCCGTCCGAACATCAGTGCTTTGATATTTCTGCTGCTGTCCATTCTGCAGATGTGCCCGAACAATCCTAGATTTCTGCTAATCAGCTTCTGCATGATGTTTTCCTTCAGCTGCACTCGTTTGTATAATAGTTCTGTGTTGTTTACCCTCTGCATCCACCCATAGGCTATCTGATATATTATATTGATTCTTTTAGGACTAGAATAATCGGTGAGACATAATAGATCACCGAATAATTCTTTACACGAGTGAAATAAATTGCAAAACTCTTTTTGACAGCATAAAGAATAAAGTATTTGAAGCAACATCATACAGAAAAATGCAGAGAAAAGGGCCTACCTTGGACGGCCAAATAGTGGAATGAAGAAGTGTTGAGAGAAGCGGGAAGGGGAACAGCTTTTGAGTGTAATAGTACAAATGAAATTATAACATTTCGGACATAATGTGGATGAACGACGTTATGGAATTCATTCATTCATTCGGACATTTATATAGCGCTCCTTAGGTAAAAAAAATGGAATGGACGGGACTGTCGATGGAATGGGCACAGCAGAAGGATCTCTGGATTAAGGTTGTCCATGATGTCGCCAACGTTCGGGATGACGAATAAGGCACCGACGACGACGAAAAATTTGCATGGGAGAATAGGAAACAAGTTAATGCTGTTAATGAATGTCACATCAACTCACTATTTGTTACACTTCCCATACCACGTGTTGCTATCATACCGTTCTC
The DNA here is from genome assembly GCA_945859605.1 of Lumbricus rubellus. Lineage (NCBI taxonomy): Eukaryota > Metazoa > Annelida > Clitellata > Crassiclitellata > Lumbricidae > Lumbricus > Lumbricus rubellus. The sequence continues at coordinate 21,678,068 of OX243817.1, forward strand.
TAAATAGGCTGGAAAGCATGCCTAAGCCATGGATGCATGTCTGTTTTCTAATTCTGTTTTCTGTACAGTTCAATCTCTCCAAGTCACCTTGCATTGCTGCTGCATGCAAATCAGCTAAACTAGGAATTACTAGTATATGACTTTGATAGACGCTTAGCAATCAATAAAATACAATGGCGTGGTCATTTTCCATGATATTATGTTTAGTTTCAACATGGAAATGGTGCTACGACTTTTGTCTCTGCCTGTTAGGCCTAGGCCTATATCTTATCTTTCACCGTTCCGCATACCGTACCATAACGATTTGGTTCATCTACTTTTACAAGAAAGTTGCTGTTTACCAATATTGAATTGTAGCCTACTGCAGCCATGATATGAAAAGATGAATTGGACGCACGTTGGAACTCTATTCATAGAAAGTTATTTCTTTTTGTTAAATGGGAATCTGCTGAAGGACACATCTGTGAGTTTGATAGAATGGTATTGCTTTACATTTTATAAGAAATTTAACATGATGTTCTTTTGACTGCTGGTTGACTCTATACTTCTAGTTTGTTCAGAATATTTCATGGTTAAACTTTGATGAGCATTTTCTGTACGGTTCAGCGCTCGCTGTCATCTTAAATAGCGAGTCGAGTTGCTTGAGTGGCATTTGCGAAAATATTCGAAGTTTGCCAGCTTGAGACTAAAGTTTATGCAAGTTTTATTGGTTAATGTGACTTTTGACTTTCTTACTGCCTTTGTGGCCATTAAAGTTCGCAATGTCTATTCACTCACGTGCAATAAACACGCTGAAACGTAAAATATAGGCCTATTTGATAATATTATTGTTAATGCACAAATGTAATTAGCTATAACCAGCGTAATTTTTTGTTTTCCTGATGCATTAAATAATCATAACAATGAAGTTATAGTTTCTCTAAGGCTGTGCAATGAAACTTTATTATTGTTTTTAAATTTTAAGTTCGAGTGGCAAGATTTTTAAAAAGTTTTCAAGGTTTCTGATTTCAGCAACAGCACCAAAGGTCGTCAATTTGGAAATGCCACCTCTTCATTCCTTCAATCACAATGTCGTGAGGGAGAACTATTGAAGGAATGCTATATCACATGCATCTTGTATAACGAGTCTCAGTAGGCTAAAGCCGCTATAGCAACCAGGTTGTTTGTCATGAAAAATAGGTTGGAAATATTGCTGGCAAAATATCGAATCCACAGCAGTTGTGACAATGGGAATGGCATTAAATATTTATTTCCACAGCTTACTGCGACTGGTATAATAATGGACCTGTGCATTCGTCTGATCGTCATTGAGAAATCTAAGTCAGAAGCGATGAGACGAAAATAATAGGTGCAAAAATGATCGATAAAATTTATGTTCATCATTGTTTATTGTTCATGGCGGTCCATTATTTTGTCTTCTGATACATGCTACTTTGATGTGACGGCTTCCTAATAGCACCTTCCAAAGTAGGCTCCTGCTATTGTTGATAGCCTACACGGCTTTTGTAGCAAAATCAGATGTGGCATTCACGACCATGGCCGTAGCCAGGATTTGATTTCGGGGGGGTGTTTCTACGGGGGGAAGAATTTCTGACGATCTCTTTTTATAGTCGTCGGGAACGGCTTTCTCGCCATTTTTCGTCTAATTTCATTTCTTTCATTATGCCGTATGCTAGTAAATGCATTTTATTATTTTTAACATTTTACATTTCGGTGGGTGTTTTTTCAAAGTTTTATTTCATGGTTTTTGAATCATGTGCTAGTAAATGCTTTATATTATTTTTTACATTTTACATTGTGGGGGGGGGGTGTTCAAACACCCAAAACACCCCCTAGCTAGACCTGTACGGCCGATTTCACGACTTGACACAGTCTGGTATGCGATTAGGTTTTTCAGTATTAGCCATTTAACGTCGCGATATATTCTGTATAGAAGAATGATTGAAAGGTGATTTCCGAGCAATTATAGACCGCGTTGCAAAACTTGATCCTCGACGTGTGCTCTGCAGCTCTCTTTGCTACAGAAACAAATGTGCCTCCATTTTACCATTTCCTTTTGTCTTATGTGTCAAAGCCATCCGAGACGGAGCTGACGTATGGATAGGTGAATGAATAGGCCCTAAATGAATGGGTGGATTGACGAATTCATTGAGCTTCAACTTCACTCTATTATTATGTCGGCGTCTCAGGTACCTCTGGTAGACATGGGCGGAGCGGAGTTTATCAGGGGCTAGGGGGCTAAGCCCCTCCCCCAAGAAGACCCGGATTCGGCTTTTTTACCATAAAAATGGTATATTTTTCCGGGCTTAGCCCCCAAGAAGGCATTAGCCCCCCCCAAAGAACGGAAACCAAACTCCGCCCATGCTGGTAGGCCCGTTTGGTTTCTCTAGATTTCAATAAAGCATTTCCTACGGCCAGGCAGTCTGGCTGATCATCTGTCCTCTCTACGTTTTCCAAATACCCGTTAAATATCTTCAACTGGTTCTCATCCACCTGTGCATCTGTAATTATCTCCCTCCCCCCCCACACACGTTCCGCGACCTGCTCTCTTCACTCTCTTATATCAATTATATATTTAAACCGAAATTTCATAGATGTAAAAAAACCGATGAAAATAAAATAAAGGGAAAAACGTCGTTTTATTCGAAAAAATGACAAAAAACGACATAAACGACAACAAAAACGGAAACGAAAAATAATTTGCTTTGTCACATCCGTTAAGCTTAAAACCTTGCTTGTGCAATTTTATCTTCATCTGCAAATAACTCAACTTTATTAGTAGGCCAAAATTAATTGTAATAAGTAACAATAATCTACAACTTACAGTTTTTCCCTTATAACTTTGGCTCAACTAAAAAAAATCAAAGGTATTGAAATCTTTTCAAATTTAAATTGCAAACATAAGTCCGCATAAGTTCATGATGATCGACTTAACGCAATTAAAATCTAATCAGAAGTAAAAACAATGGTATGTGTATTAGATTCTATATTTTTTTGGTGCATTTGTAGGCCTACTTAAAATTGTTACTTATAATAATAATTATTATTATTATATTATAGGCCCAAGAATTTCATATCAAAGTAGGCCTAACTCTTACAAATTTAATTTCTTGTAGGTTTTAGGCTACTACATGTAGGCTACTTTTCAAACGATGACTTAGGCTAATCAGTTACATAAGGACATTAGTTAGCTGAATCCCAGAGAGTACGATGAAAACGTAAAGAATATCAGAAACAAATTAAGGAAAATAATAATATACAGTAAATAAATAAATAAAGTTACATAAAAATAAAAATAATTTAAAATACGAAGAAAAAATAAAAAAAAAATAAAAACGACGTTTTTGGGAAAGCAAAAAAACCAAAAAGTGTTTTACAACTATGCGAAATTTTCAGTTATTTACTGATTACCTTTTCACTTTTAATTCAATGTTCGTTTTAGGGTGGCACTAGCAGGGCTTAAACCCGCCACCCTTTTAATGCAGAAATGCCCGTCCCAAGTGTCCAGTGTCCACTGTCCACTGCGTCCAGACGATGTGCTACGTTACACTTTCTCACTGAGTCATTCGGAAGGTGGCAGCACACAGCGAGGTGAGTGCCGGGCTTCATTTAACCCTTTCGCCACTGGGTTCCTGTGACTCACTGGCTGATGAACTTACATATCGATTATTTTATCATGGCAAGAGGTAAAGAAATTTTTAGAACTGTGCAACCCCTTCTTTCATTCCGATCCTCCATGGTAAATTGCTCACAGTGACTTTTTAGACTGTTTAAATGCCACAAAGACTCAATTTATATGGATTCATGGGCGCTCGCACATAGGGGCAAGAGGGGGTACTTGCCCCATGGAAATTGACACTTTTTAACTACTGCTTTTGGGTTTCTAAAAAATTTCTTCACATCAGAGAATTAATTATACGGCCCTTATGATGCACGAAGTGAAACTAGGAAATCTACGTTTAGAAGCCTATTTAAAAAATAAACATGCTCTTAATTTTCTACCTTGCATAAAATTAATCTGCAACCATGCCCTTAAAAACCTCTCAAATTACATGCAAAAGCCGCTATCCTCTTATTACATACAACGCTCGATGCCATTTCGTCCTATTCTTTTCTATTCAATTCTATTCCATTCTATTCTATTGTATTCCATTCTATTCCATTCTATTCTATTTCATTTAATTCTTTTCAATTTCATTGCAATATTTGTTTCGTTCTTGGCTATTCTGTTCCATTCTATTCCATTCTATTCTATTCTAATCCTTAAATACTTCTAAAATTATCTGCAAAAGCCGCTATTTGCAGCTTCATCTGGTTCAATGCGTTCTGCATTTCGTCTTGAACTTTTATTGTTCACAGAACTAGGACATCGGGCGTTTACTGCGGTTGGTCCCTCCATTTGGAATGACATTCCTCCTGTACTAAGGATTAAACTAATGACTCGTTTATCCTCATCTGTCTCTCACGCTTTAAAAGCAATCTCTCCCCCCCCCCAACTGAATTTTTCGTACTGAGTGTCTCTGAATAGTCGTCTGCCAGAGGCGCTATATAAATTTAAAGATGCAATTAATACCTTTTAAAAATTATTTTTAACTACACAGGAGCGCATCTACAAGTGGAAAACTCAATCAGAACTGCACATTTTGTGTAGAAGTGGACGGTGAAAGAAAGCTGCGGGTTGAGAAGCGAGGGGCAATAGCACGGAACTGAGGAGATACACGAATGCAATAACATAGTGCATGCCAACCGACGGCCATTGTTGTCATAAGCTGTCGTTAAAGTCTGGATTCATCCATCTAATAATACGACAAACATTTCTCACTGCTGAAGTTGAGTCATCGATGAAGACTGATATTTCATCCTCATTGAACGAATCTCTATCGTTTCGTATTACATAAAAGAGTGACGCTCCAACATCACCACATATGCTAGCAGGTGGTCGCAGTCTCAAGCCCATGGGCGGCCGTAGAAATTTTTGCAGGAGGGGCAAAAACACGATGGTCAACGGAGGACAAAAAATGCAAAGCGGGGAGTTAAGAACATGCATGGGTATTTTTCACAGAGGTTTCTAGATGTAAATTTCTCAGTTTCACTTTTTAAAATTTCTAATAGCCTATGAATTGCTTCTTTTTGCAAGGAAATTTGTTCGAAAAATCGACAACTATTAGTTAAAAGTAGACTTTTCAATTATCTAATGTGAAACAATGTGTTATAAACCCCAAAAGTAGTAGTGAGAAAATAGGTTTCAATTTTCCAGGGGGGCAAGTGCCCCCTCTTGCCCCTATGTGCTGGCGCCCAAGCTCAAGCCTGATCAAAAGAGGAGGGCGACACCATTCGTCTTTCTTGTTATGGCACAGTGCTATTATGACGACACAGTCGGTCAATACCGTCGCCAATGAATCCGAGGAGTGTAATGGAGACGCGTGCAAGCCTGGGTTCACAGAATCAAGTAGCGTTTGAAGTAGATGCTATGAAACACAATCTGTGTAAATACAAGCGACTCTAATCAATGAGCAAATAAATGTTGCCTGGCAGTACTGTTGCTGAAAATAGACACTATTAAATTTTAGGGTAGTTATAATTATGTAGACTTATTATAGTCGCTTGCATTGTTGAATTTAGTTCTCTTGGAATTGTATTCAAATCAATTCTTTCTGCAATCGATTTGGTTCTCCTATTACCTCTTCTACAACGCTCGATGCCTTTCTCTTCTATTCTATTCTATTCAATTCCATTTAATTGTATTCCATTCCGTTGCAATATGTTTCATTCTTAGTAATTCTATTCAATCCTATTTCATTCTATTCCATTATATCTATTTTATTCTACTCTATTCAATCCTATTCCATTCCATTTAATTGTATTCCATTTGATCGCAACTTGTTTCATTCTTGGCAATTCTGTTCCATTTCGTTCCATTCTGTTCTATTTCATTCTATTCAATCCTATTCAATTATATTCCATTCCATTTCATTGCTATTCGTTCCATTTTTGTGCAAGTCTGTTCCGTTCTAATTCATTCCTACATATTGTATTCTATTTCAATCCTTGCGTTTCATTCTAGTATCCTCTATTTAATTTCGATTGAGTCCAGTCCAAGCGAGATGTAAGTCATGTAACCTAGGCCTACCTGCGAATATGCTGCTTGCTGTATTTCGATCTTGACTTCTAATGGCTCCACAACGGACGCTCAGTTAGATGCTCGCCGGGACTCTTAATAATGCAGAAATTTCCGTCCCAAAGTGTCCACTGTTCAGTGTGTCCCCGACGGTGTGGGATGCTACACTTTCTCACTTTTAGGTGGCAGCACACAGCGAGGTGAGTGCCGGGCTTCTTGTAACACTTTCACCTCCGAGTCACAGGAACCCATGGCAGGGCGGAGTTAATGTGTCAGTGGCAGAATATATCTGGCCTCTACGTTATATTAGGGGTAGTCAGTGCCTGCCCCCAAGTCAGAATAAAGGAGGAGAGTACTGCGGTTGGCTTGCATCCCACAACAGTAAAACAACTTTGGGAACAGAAACAACGCATTTTCGTTGCACGATATGCTTTGTGCACGGGAAGAACTATACGGTCTAAGCCTCTATGGTAAGGTATCAATCGCAAAGATCATGAAAAACCATTCAATGAGACATGTATGTGCACTTTATGTATTAATGCATTCGCTATAATGTTAAGTTTAATTTATTGAAGCAAATTTTTACATTTACTGTTTGGTTGAGCACTTATGCCCATTAGAGGCTAGCTACTACATGTAGAAGCGCCTGATACGTTCTAGGCGGCTTTTATCATCATTCGACTCGTTTTAAGTTGAAACGAATTGGCCAATCCAAGATCTTTCAGATAAAACCAGTTGAAATGTACTGTGCCGTATTCACAATTTAGACATGTGTAAGAACACGCGTTAAACCAAAAACCGCTGGGAAATGTAACAGCACAATTGTCAGGGTACTTGTCATTGTCGCTGTCGCTTGTCGTAAATTTCATTCCGTTCTGATTGGAGGTTCCAAGAAGTGCGTTAAAGGCGTCGCCAGAATCTCCCAGGTAACCAGCTATGGTCTTCAGAGCGTAACTATTTGATTCGGATGATATGCAGAATGAATCGTATTCAGCTGAGAACCACTTGTCATTATCCGCGGATTGAATCTCGACGCGCAGACGGTAGGGGGCGTTGCTTGACATGCTTGTCAACTGGTACATCTTCTCAAGACCAAGCCAGAAGTTTTTGTTGATGTCGCCAAAGCCTGCTTTGTAAGCTGACCATAGCTGATTGAAAGATTGACTGCCGTCTACCCTTTGCTGGATGACGATCCAGTTGTTGATGGACATCAGTAGAGTAGTTGCGCTGAAGGTTGGAATTTTTACGTTGACTGTGACATATGTCGCCAGTGCGTTGTCTACCAAATATTATAACAAAAATAATGTATAGAACTGGAGAACTCCAAGAGAATAGGCCTATAATTATAACCGCAATATATGTAATAAAATGATTACCTTTAGGCTAAGCTCTATTAAAACTCACTCAATAATGCGAATAAAATATGTTTTTGCTTTTATAAACTGTTGTCAGATTTCACTGATGCAGGCCAGCGAATTGAAAAGGTACACGCTTTCTCAAGGTTGTATGACTTCTATGTAGGTAATGATGAGTCTATAACAGTGTAGGCCTATATACTTTCACATATTTAACGATCTAAGAAATCATGTTATGTCTAAAATTGTCTATAGCAACTTTGTTATGGCTCAAAGAAACAAAACAATTAGTCACATTGTCTAGACTCTAGAAGATATTGTTATATTGAAGAGTCTGAATCTCTGAGAAAGCTGTTCCCCGTGTCATCCAACTTAAGCGTCCTCTAAACAAATTGTCATAATATAATATATTATATGACTTGACTTATGGCACCCGCATCAGCCGCTCCTTTATGGATAGCCTCCAATTGACCCTGTCCTGAGCTGTCCTCGTCGCCTCTCCCACGGTTAATCCCATCGTCAGACAGTCCTCCTCCACCATATCCATCCAACGTTTCCTGGGTCTGCCTCTTCTCCTCTTCCCCTGTACATACCCCTGCAGTGCCACTTTTGGGTATCTCCCGCTCTGCATTCTGATGACATGTCCGAAGGATCGCATTCTTCTTATCTGTGTCCTGTCCACAATGTCTCGCTGTATTCTCAATTCTCAGTCTGCTGCGTATTTCCGTATATATATATATATATATATATATATATAGGCCTATATATATTAAGTAATTTACCTGGTGTCTTTCTCAAGCAGATTGCCAGACTTCGATTTGCAATCAGACAGCCATTGCATCCATCACCAGTTAGGTTCGCAGCACAACCGTTGCATAGACGACCACCATAAGTGAACGGCCAAGAACAGTCCTCCGTAGGAATTCCTATGCATAACATTCAGTCTCGAGTCTCAGAAACTTATAATTTGAGGCTCCGTGTTGCTGTAGTCTATACCTATGCTGTGATTGGATGTAATAATTTAGAACAATTATTGTGAACTAATCTTTGTCTAGTAGATCGTCAAACCATTCATTGTATTGCAAAGATGAAAGTCATAAATTTGACACTAAGACTTACCCGCATAAGGTTGATCTGACTGAGTCTGAAAAATAAACTTTTTGGATTGAATGGTCGAGCTTGAAAACAGTTCAAAAGTAGATTTTTACTTAGAAAGCAAGTAGCCTAAATTAATTGATTAGGTCCTAAGCTTAAGCTTGTCAGCTTCATCATCAATAGGCTATCATTGGGCTCAATGCCCGTAAGAGTCCGACGCCACTCTCTGTCCGAGTCTGTCTCGCGTCATGCTGCCCAGCTTCAACCGGTCCGGTCAGCAGGTCTGCTCCATACCATTAGGCTAACATCTTGGAGCACCTAGACCACCTTGTCTGATTGAAGAGAATATTGGGAGAGAAGCATGAAGGACAACGTGGGTCAATGCCCGTATGTGTCCCATGCACGCTCTCTCCTTCGACTCTCTCCACTGGTCTGTCCTAACCGGCCTGTGCATGTCTGTTCCACATCATGACACCTTGAAGCATCTGGGTCGCTCTGTCACTTGTGTCGTGGTTTTCTGCTGATTTCAATCGTCTTGATCTTTTCCTGCCAGTGTATCGCCACTCATCTGGCAAATCTTCCTCCTTTGTCCGGGCTTAGAACCGGCACAGGGATGTTGTTGGTTCCCTGTGGCGGAGGATAGATGCAGTTTAACGTCGTGCCCAGGACTTACGTCGTGCCCAGGACTAGTCAGCTTGCTGGTCAAGAATAGGCCTAGCCTAATTATTCGATCGATCATTCATTCTTTCGTTAAAACAAAGCAATGTCGGCAAATAAAATGAACAATAAATTGATTCATTTATTTGCCTGTTGCTTTGTCAGTCAAATTATTTTCTTTCTTGGTTGATTAATGATGACGGCTAATTTGTTGATGAGGAGAAAACGTGTTTAGTGTCAGAGTGGCGTACGGAGCTAAAATACCGCCCCGGTCGAAAACCCAAAGTTCAGGGCTTAACGACACTGTTTCATATCGAAGATGATTAGTGTCGGAGGCAGAGAACAACCTCACACTAGCTCCACGTTTATATTGCGACCGAGCCACCCGCAGTAAAGATCCGACCGGGAATTGAACCCGGGCCGCCGGCGCGGCGAGCGGGCTACAACCCACTCGACCACGCAGGCTGTTTGCTCAAAGACATTGCAATTTGATGACGATCATCGATCGTGTTCAGAACCACAAAGAGTGGGCATGCCTATATTCTCAGAGCCCGGCGAGTTTAGTGGGCCGGGCTAGGTAGTTACATATTGTATAGAGTTACATTGCGCAAAAGTCAGAACACAAAGCTGCTAAATTATAGTCTGCATTATAGAAAATAGTTATAATTAATAACATCTAGGCCCATACCATTCTGCAGTTTTATAACTTACAGTAGACTATGTACGAACAAACGTCTTACCGTACGCGGGAGCAGTTTTAGTTCTATTTGCAGTAAAAAAATTAAACAGCGCACTTTATTTAGGCTACTCTATTAGACCTATGTGGAATTTGGATAAGTGAACAAGTAACAATGCTACTGGACTGGATGATGACAAAGGACGGTTACAGAGGGCTAAAGATGGATGCACAGAACAGATATGCGTGGCGTCATTGGACATATGAACCTGCCTGACGGCAGAGAACCAAAGAAGAGAAGAGAAGAAGACCAGAGCGATGCCACACTTAATGAAAGCTTAGGCTGAGGATCAGTGGAAGACAATCCAACCAGACCACACTGACGATTTCTATCTTCCTCCCTCCTTTTTCCATCTGTCTTAGTCCACGTCACCTTTAATTATTTATCCGGCGTTCACCCCTATGTATTTTCCCTCAACCCCATTTTGCCGCTCCTGCACAAGTGGCGCCCGGGCGACTCGCCCCGGTGTAAAGGTTTCAAATTACCCCCTCCTAAACATTACCCCCCTTCAAACTGTAATTTGCATCAATCATCGCATTTATTGCACTAAAAATATCAGAAGAATGATCCCGCTTCTTGTTTTAATTTGAAGATTTTTATCCATCATCCCACTTCGTGGTTTGTTATCAATATTTTCATGTGTAACTAAAATACTAAATCGCCGCTGAAGTTACATGGAGAAATGGCTTCGAGGCTATTATTTTTTTTCGATTAAAGTATTGATAACAAACCACGAAGTGGGATGACGAATAAAAATCTTCAGACCAAAACAAGAAGCGGGATGATTTTTCTGATTTTTTCAGTGCAATAAATGCGATGATTGGTGCAAATCTAGTTTTCGGGGGGTAATCTGAAACCGGTTTCAAGCTACCGGGGGGGTAATGTTTAGGAGGGGGTAATTTGAAACCTTTACACCGGCCCCATTCGGCACACCACTGTTGTATGATGACATTACCTGAAAATGTTTGCACGCTTGAGACGATTCATAACATTTTGGTCGTTTGCTGAAGATATCGCATGTTCCGTTCACATTGTTGTAGTTGAAGTTCCTGCAGTACAAGGATCGATCACATTTTAAGGCACAGTCAACGACAGATTTAAAGGACAGAGAAACAGAAGGTGCATCAAGGGCGCATAGCTCTGGTCCAGACGGAACTTGCGCCGCTTGGAATTCACGTACTTCTGCTTCTATGGCGTAGGAAACGCTTGACAATCCAACCGCAAAACAGATTGCAGCAAAATTTGCCAAAAATGCCATTTTTCATTCGGCAGAACTTCTACAACGCAATGTGATCTCTTTAACAATGTGGAAGCGTCTGCTGAACAGGTTTCTTGTGCGACGCCTCTAGAATTGTTATCGACATCTCACCTGCATGCATGGGAGAAGCAATGTAAACGCTGTCTTTCTTTCAATAGTTTTGGTCTGCTCATAATGGCTCGTTGTGTAACATTCAATATAACGATTAGCTTTTGCGCGTTGCCCACGACTGTTCATCTTGTAAGTGATAACTTTTTTATGATGAGGTCTGAACGGTCGATAATAATGAGCATTCAACAAAACATTCCACTGTTTGTATTGTAAATGGATACTCGCATTCTTATTGGTCTGTTTGCATATCCTAGATCCCATTTTTCTCCACTGTTGCGAATGCGTTCATAGCAACCAGCAGTGCCTTCCATGAATTTCAATGCTTATGTACATGTGGTTTTGGTGGCATTCCCACTTTCACGATTATCCTATAATTCTGGATTAAACGGCAATTAAGCTTAATGTTGAAAAAACCAAAATCGAAATGCCAAAATGCATTGGAAAAAGACGCTGGACAATGTGGACGGCGTCAACAGCCATGTAATACGCACCCTTTCCTGCTCTATAGCTAAGCGGACTCTCATACACGGGAACTACGAATAGGCCTATCTATTACAGTGGAAATTTTATAGGATTAAATTGCTTAAATTTCCGTTCATTGAGATGAAACGTCCTGGGATGAAACGTCCTGGGATGAAACGTCCTGGGATGAAACGTCCATTGGGATGAACCGTCCGGGGATGAACCGTTCGGGGATGAAACGTCCACTGGATGAATCGTCCGGGATGAACTGTCCGGGGATGAATCGTCCGAGGATGAAACGTCCGGATACCATTAATTTTACTGTGCAAGATGATAGTGATCAAGACCGTAGCTAGGGGGGTGTTTTGGGTGTTTGAACACGCCCCGAAATGGAAAATGTAAAAAATAATGGAACGCATTTACTAGCACATGATGAAAAAACCATGAAATGAAACCATGAAAACACCCCTTGAAATGAGAAAATGTAAAAAAATATGGAATGCATTCACTAGCACATAATGAAAAAAACATGAAATTAGGCAAAAAGAAAGTCGTTTCCGACGACTAAAAAGGTCGTCGTATTTTTACGACTAAGAAAAAAGGTCGTCAGAAATTCTCCACCGTAGAAACACCCCCCGAAATCAAATCCTGGCTACGGCCTTGATCGTGATCATCACCAACGGTGCCTGATGTCAGCCATTAATGTTGGGCGACGATGGGTACGAATAAATGGCAAGTCCATTGCTCTGCATCTAATAGTTTCGTATTTCTGTATCCTTGAAATCCTGCGATCGCCAACTTATTTCTGGTGTAGCCTAGTAATTATTTTATCTTGTTTCCGCATTGACCAACATTCTCGCCCGTATAATTATGAAAATTGGTTGCATATAAATTTTATATCTTGTATATTATACTCGTATTATTTTCTCCTTAATCTCATTGTCGAGATGACCATTAGTTCCCACTGACTTGTGATCGGATGAGAGCAAACTAAAATTCATAAAGGCCCTAACAACTAGCCTACACATTATTTTGTATGTAGCCTATGTTATCCATTTATTTATTCATTCATTACGATGATTTATATAGTGCCCCATCAAAGCGACTACTCGATCAGAAGCGCTCCCTACCTGATTATGTAGGTTATGGGTTGCAATTATAGGCTATGCTGTTATAGGCCCATATTAGGCTACAGACTTTCCTGATACGTACGAGCTTTCGTGCAGGATTCTTTTCTTGCTTTGACGCGTGATAAATGACAGTTTAATAATAATATTTTAATATTAGACCTATTTTAATTAATTATATTGAATTATAATTATACATACAGATAATGCACATTCTTTAGTCTTGGAGCTTGGGTCCCTTCTCAATTTTAGGCCTTCTTTTATCACAAAAAATGAGCGAAGAGTCCGAATTGGTTTAATTGTTTTAAATTTTCTTTCTCGCGACGAGAGATAGGCCTAGCCTACATTTCATCTAGTTCTGGAACGGAGACGCCAACGTAGGGCCTCAAACAATTTTCTGTGATTATGAATTTATGAAACAGGTTGTAATTTGCAATTTCTGCCTCACTCTGTTGCAGTAGGTTCCACGACAACTCGTCTAACGACAACTCGTCTACCGACAACTCGTCTCCGGACAATTGGTCTAACGACAACTGGTCTACAGACGAATAGTATCGATGAAATAGAAGCTGGATCTACAAAAATGGGTTTTTAGCGTAAATGGAAGCTGGATTGATGATTTTAATTCATGTATTCCGACATGCACCCATTTCTACTTCAAGTCTAAAAATACCTCCATCCAGCTTCTATTTCTCGCCTGTTATTGTAGTCAATCCAGCTTCTATTTCAGATATAAAAATACCTCATCCAGCTTCCATTACCTAAGCGGTTTTCTTATCAATCCAGCTTCTATTTGAGATCTAGAAATGCCTTCATCCGGCTTTTATTTATCATGCGTTATTTTCGTCAATCCAGCTTCTATTTCACCTGTAAAAGAACCATCATCCAGATTCCATTTCTCTTGCGTTTTTTCATCAATCCAACCTCCACTTCACCTCTAAAAACTGTCTTCCAGCTTCCATTTCTCAAGCGCTGGATCAGTTGCCAGTAGACCAGTTGTCGTTAGACGAATTGTCCGGAGACCACTTGTCGTTATAGTGAGGAGGTTAAGGTCCCAAAACGCAGTGCATTGTGCATCTTGTGGATAAAAGCAACAAATTTTCACAGCTTCAAGACAAACATATTTTAAAACTTTTCAGCTAGCTGCATCAAAAAATTCAAATGGGAACATACTTAAACAGAAGGTTGAAAGTATGCTAAAAATGCACATGCTCTAGAGTTGATATGCAGCTCTAAACTGCACTTGGATGCATAATATGTGGCCTTTTGACAACATGAAACAATACTAATCTGATTGAAACATTACACAGTGTGGGACAATTGATACAGAACAAGTATACTATGAAAGTATGCTAAAAATTCACATTTCCAGAGCCGATACTCACATCTTTATGCACACAGATGCAGAATATGTGGTCTTTTGACAACATGAAACATTACTAACATAATTAAAACATTACACATATACATACATGTGTGGGACAATTGATATAGAACAAGTATACTATGAAGGTATCTAAAAATTCACATTTTAAGAGCCGATACGCAAATCTTTATGCACTTGGATGCATAATATGTGGCCTTTTGGCACCATGAAACAATACTAATCTGATTTAAACATTACACAGTGTGGGACAATTGATATAGAACAAGTATACTATGAAAGTATGCTAAAAATTCACATTTCCAGAAACGATACTTACATCTTTATGCGCACAGATGCAGAATATATGGTCTTTTGACAACATGAAACATTTACTAACATAATTAAAACATTACACATATACATACATGTGTGGGACAATTGATATAGAACAAGTATACTATGAAGGTATCTAAAAATTCACATTTTAAGAGCTGATACGCAAATCTTTATGCACTTGGATGCATAATATGTGATGTTTTGATAACAGGAAACATTACTAGCCTGATTTAAAACATTACAACATGCATACATACGTGTGGTACAATTGTTAGAGCGCCAGTATGCTATGGAAGTATGCTAAATATTCAAAACTTAAGAGCCAGTACGCAACTCTTTATGCACTTATATACAGAATATGTTGTCTTTTAACAACGTGACACATTACTAATCTGATTCAAACATTACAGATGTGCATACTTGTGTGGGACAATTGATATGGCTACAGTATACTAGGAAAGTGTGCTAAAACTGCACATTTTCGGAGCTGATATGCAACTCCATATTGCACTTAGATGCAGAATATGTGGTCTTTTGACAACATGAACATTACAATTTCCGGCTGCAATATGGTCATCTGGGGTAGCACAATGTTTTGGACACTAAAACAAAGGACTTCAAGAGAACTGTCAGCAGATACCAAAATTTAATACTAATATCAGTTTGCTTCCGTCATGGAAGACATAACATCAAAATAATGTAATAAATAGACACGATGTCAAAATTCAAATTGTAAAACAGGTTTTTTTACACCTTGTAAATTTCCTATATAGGCCCTAAATGCATGCTGTCACCACAATTGTTAGAAAGTATTTTATTTACATTTTTGTATCACTAGTAATTAAATGTCAGTTTAAATACGCTGTCATCTATTTCTATCACTATTTTAACAAAGTGTTTTCTCTGCAAAACGTGTCCAGTTAGTATATTCACGATCTGCCTGTCAGTTGTCTCAGTAAGATTACGCTGACAACCAGCACTAGTGACAATAATTCCTGGTCTTTTCGTATAAAGACCTGGGAAGTTTGAAGCACACCTCTAAAGTGAAAAACTGACTGAGATATGTGGGCTGCTGAAGTTGATTTGGTAGGACAAAAACTATATGAATTTTCGTCTGCTTAATTTTATGACATTTTCAGATTTCTTCAATAACTTTTGAGCTAGAGCAGATAAACACAGTTGCTGTTTTTCAGTTTTGAGTTCTGAGCTTTGCATAGATTTGCATGATCAAGTAAATTTATTGCATTTCGTATGAGGAATAAACCAGAGTTGCTGAAAAGTGTCAAAACATTTTTTGCAAACCTATTTTTTTCATGTTTGCTGACACATTGCACCTACAGTATAATAAAATCAGAGATAAATTTGAGTGGTTTAATTCAGCTGCAACTAGAGTATTAAAGGTGTAATTTATTTGTGGCTGACAGGAACTGTTGTAGCAGTTAGCCAAAAATCTTTCATTTTCATGAGCTGACCAAATGAGTATGTGGAACACCTGATAAATAAGTCATTGGAGAAATTGAAGGAAAACCTTTTTATTGACACCAAACTTTAAGTACCAGTACGTGATCTTTAAGTAAGTATGTAATCAAGTAAATCAACACAACAAATTAACACAATTTAAGTACGCAAATAGGACATTTAATTTTAGTATGTACAGCAATACACTAAATTGAAATCTACCGAATTAATGGGGAAAAACAAGTTTTAAAATTATGACGAAATAGGGATAATTAAAATTAAAGCCTACCCAATTAATTAAGAAATAAGTGTTCAAATTAATATGAAAAATGTTGAAAAAAAGAATGAAATAATGGAAGCACACAAAAAAATGGGTAGGGCGTCTTGAGTGTCGGTTAGGGTTAGGTTGTCTTCTAAAGAATAAAGAATCAGAAAATGCTACTCGCCATATAGGTCTACAGTATCTTTGGACAGTATTTAATGTCAACACTAACCCAAACCTACCATCATGATGCCTAACCTGACCCTAACCAAAACTCACGAGGCATCAAGAGGTGCCTAAAAGTGCCCAATCAGTTTTAGAAGCGCAGGTTTCTTCACTTTCGAACTTTCTATTTACTCATGTTATTTACTTAATATTTTCATTTATAAATATTAACTTAACCCTTTTTACTTGGGATCTCGCATTGATTACTTACTGATAGCATTCTGCATCATGAGGTACTATAATTTTAATTCACCCAAATTAATTTAGGAATTATTTCAGTGACGAGTATACACGCTTTTACCAATCCGACTTCTATTTAGAATTTATATAACAAATATTTTTCATCTGCCATTTCGTCAAAAATTCGATTCATCATCCAGCTTCTATTTAAGTAGCAACAATTGCTTTTATTTATCCAACTTCCATTTATAGATAACGGTAAACGTGTTTTAGCGTCGTAAATTATTCGCTGGTTGCAGTATTATTATTTTTAATCAATCCAACTTCTAGTTTGGCAGGAATCCTCATAGATCCAGCTTTTGTTTGGGCAAGAATTCATGTAATCATTCCCACTTCTATTTCGGCAGCAATTATTTTTCATCAATACAACTTCTATTCAATTAAAAATTATTGTTTTTCAATGCAGCTTCAATTTCAGCGAGATGTTTTCATAAATCACAGTTCAAATGAGAAGTGGGATTTATGAATTAAAATTTATTTTCATCATTCCAACTTCTATTTAGCAAGAATTCTTTTCATCAACCTTACTCGTATTCGACCAATGCTGAAACCTATGCAATGTTAAATAATTTACGACGCTAAAATACACGCTTACCTAAATAACAATTATTTTTCATCAATCCAGTTTTATTTTAAGCAAGAACATTTTCATCGTTAAAACTTCCATTTCAGTCAAATGAAAATACCCGGTAAAATTGGATAGGGGCCTAAGTTATTTTAGACGATACCTTGATGTATTACGTACGTCACTGAAATAAATCAAAAATAAATCCGAAATTAATTCGGGTGAATTAAAATTATAGTACCCTTACTGATAGCACTGCATCATGGGATGCGTCTGATAAGTCACAGCGCTCTATTTTAGCGAGTTCTTGGCCGCCATACCGTTTACATGGACAGGACCAAAGTCTGTAAAATTACCATGAAATAAATTCATGCCAAAAGCAGAAGTAGGACTGAGGGAAAAACACTAATGCAGCGATAGGCGAATAATTTAGAACGCTAATATAAAGTGATAGATGATAGATCACGCGCACATTGCGTTCAATTAACTGGCAAGCACTGGGACTGCAGAGTCGATTAAAAACACTGCTTAGACATCGCTATGTTATTAAAATTCTAACCTTCCAAACATAAATATTCAAATGCATGCAAATTTACATAATCCTTGTTGAAAAATGTTAATGTTTTGTGCACAATACAAGCGAAAAAACAACTTTAATTAAGTTTTTAATCCCATCATCGCTCATGGTTCGGCCATGAAACTAAGTGTAGAAGCCAAGCTATCGCACAAGGTTGGCTCTGTGGAGCGAAAATAGCCCAATAAATTCGCCCAAATGGTCGATCTAACAGCAAAAGTAACCGAATTTTTCACACATTTCACTAATTTTTTTAGTTATGTTCCGGATCGAATTTTTTGATGCAGCTAGCTCAAAAGTCTTAAAATATGTTTTTCTTCAATACAAAAAAGTTTGTTGCTTTTATCCACAGTTTGCACAATGCACGAGCTTAACGTCCTCACTATTAGACGAGTTGTCGGTAGACGAGTTGTCGTGACACCGTTGCGGTAGTCAGGTTCTGCATCGGCATTTTCAATATTTGAGGCTGTAATCGCTAGGTGGCAGTATGATGTCCATAAAGATGTGAAATTTCTGTTGCTCAGTTTTAACCCTGAAATTAAGGTCAGAAAGATGGTACGCCACAATTCGACTTTTTACTTGGGGTACAATAAAAAAAATTAAGTTTGAGAACCCCTGGTGTAAAGTAAACTGACGAGGTAAACTCCATTATGAGAGCACAGCTTAAAACATCCACCTGCAAATATGCTGCCTTAATTTCTTGCCATCATGACTTCTAATAATCCACCACGGACGCTCAATTAGATCGCATTTACGCCAAGTCTCTTACTTGAGCAAATAATTATGTCCATGTGTCCACTTTCCAGTGTGTTACAATGGTGTGAGATAATTAGACCTACGTTTTTATCGCTGAAGCATTCGGTAGGCGGCGACACACAACGATGTAAGTGCAGGGCTTCTTACAAGGAATTATTAGAACTGCACAACCCACTTATCCCTTCCTATCCTGTAAATTACTCACAGTTTGATGACTTTGAACTTTTAAAAATATTTTTTACTGCACAGAAGTACCGCTGCAACTGAAAAAATCCAACTATAAATTATCTGCACATTTTTTGTAGAAGTGCGTGGCAATAAAAATCACCAGATGACGGGGAGGAGATGGGCAATAGCCAGGGCAGCGGCGTAGCCATCTGTGTCATTTTCTGCTATTAGATTAATTTGACATTTTTACTGTCACAGCGATTTTAAAAATCAAATTCGCCAAAATTTACCTTAAATGCAGATGTTTCTATGAATTTAATATTGAGAAGATTGTTGTTTTCATGGCTATTAGTGAAATATGCCTCAACTTTTATTTTATCTGTTGCATTTTATTGTTCAAAATGTCCACCCCGTTACTGTTCTTTTCACACTTTCGCCACAATATCATTAAAAATTGCAACCACAAGTGATAGTTTTCCCAAAACTTAAATGTGCCTCATATACAAAATTGAAAGGCCTTTTATTTAATAAGTTTGTCATTGAATGGAACAATACTTATAACGGGTGAAAAAATATTTTTAGCTGTCACATGAAATATTGTCCAATCCGTTACCGCACATAAATCCGTGTGCTACTACATAATTATCAGCAACTAGGCACGCTGCAGATCAGTCAAACCATTTAGTCATGTCTCTGTTTATGTATACTAGTCTTTACATAATGACTTTTCGAAGTTAAACCGCAATAATTTGTTTTGAAAGGTGTTACCTGCGAATAATACGTTTAATAGGTGTCTACTCCGTTACCGAGAATTAGTCGAGTTTAAAGATGCTTATGTATGCATCAATTACCAGGTTTCATCTCCTTAATGAACAAAATTGATATATAGAAAAAAGGTGTCCTAAACATGGGCAATAATAAAATGTGTGTTGCTTTATTTGAAAATTGTCCACACCGTTACCTATCCACTCCGTTACATTTGATGCCTATTTATACGTTCGGAAATGGTAACAGAATGGACATTTAGAGGCAACACTTTTTCATATTGAAGATGATTAGTGCCGGAGGCAGAGTACATCCTCTCACTCCACGTTTATATTGCGACCGAGCCACCCGCAGTAAAGATCCGAGAAATTAATCTCTAATAAACCAACCGACCTGGAATCGAATCCGGGCCGCCGGCGTGGCTAGCGGGCTACCAACCCACTCGGCAATTAAAGTCTGTGACAGTCGCTTATTTATAGCGAAGCCCAATGGAACAATGCTAAAAATACGTCAAACAAATTTCATCGATGGCAACAGTCATGATTGTCGTCATAAGCAGTCGTTGAGATCTGGATCCATCCATCATTTTTCACCGCTGACGTTGTTGTACTCGTTTCTGTCCTTGAAGAATACTGATAATTTATTTCCGCATCATTGAACGAATTTCTATTGTTTCACAAACACAAAAGAGTGATGCTTCAAATTCACCATTGCTGCTAACAGGTGGTCGCAGTCGCAAGCATTTACAATAGAGGAGGGCAACAACTTCCGTCTTCTTTGTTATGGCAGAGCGCATAATAATAGCCACGTGCACAGTCGGTCGATACAGTGATACTGTCTTCAATGAATCGGAGAAGTATAAGGCATGACGGCGCATTTCTTGCAAGCATGGGTTCAAGGAAACTAATAACAGTTTCTATTGACGTATAGGCCATGCAACATGATCTGTGTTATTACAAGCAACTCTAATCAATGAGCAAATAACTGTTGCCTGGAAATTGCTAAAAATAGACTCTATCTAGGGAAGTGCTGTTACAGTAGTCTGACTACTTCTCATAATTATTGCACCATGTTGGATCAAGTTCTCTTGAATATTCAAATCAATACTTTCAGCAATAACTGGTTTGAGTCTCTTATTACCTGTTCTATTCCGCTCGATTCTATTCCATTATATTCCACTATATTGCATTCTTTCTAATTATTTTCCGTTCTATTCCAATCGTTTCCTTTCGTTTCCATTCCAT
The DNA here is from genome assembly GCA_945859605.1 of Lumbricus rubellus. Classification (NCBI taxonomy): domain Eukaryota; kingdom Metazoa; phylum Annelida; class Clitellata; order Crassiclitellata; family Lumbricidae; genus Lumbricus; species Lumbricus rubellus. The sequence goes on from OX243817.1 coordinate 21,698,947, forward strand.
TCTATTCTACTCCATTCTACTCCATTCTATTCCATTCTATTCCATTCTATTCCATTCTATTCCATTCTATTCTATTCTACTCTATTCTATTCCATTCTATTCTATTCTTTTCCATTCTATTCCATTCGTTTCCATTCGTTTCCATTCCATTCTATTCTACTCCATTCTATTCCATTCTATTCCATTCTATTCCATTCTATTCCATTCTCACACGGACCAATTAAACAACTGATTTGATTTGAGTTTATTGTAGGCCTAATTCGTTCCATCTTTGCAATTGTATTCCATTCTATTAATTTAAATTTTCTTTAGCTTCATTCCATTCCATTTTATTCCATTTCGAATCTAGTTCAGGTCTAGCTTGCTGTACCCTAATTGCGCACTTAATTTAATATAATTATATTGGCGGATATTTAGGCTACAAATTTTAATTATGATGGTAGCCTGATAATTGAGACAACACATCGACCACCGAAAACTTAATGGAACTTGTAAGTTTAAAAGAAACTTTCAATATGTTTAGAGTGAAGTAGAATAGACCGATGGGTGCGAGGAAATAATTTTTCAGTTGAATCAGCGGATAAAAAAAATCTCATCAAATTGGAATATAACTCAACCACTGAGTGAATATTGATGATATTCTGTGAATATAGCAACTCAGTTGTAGGCCTAGTCTATATAATTGGAGAGTGATGAACAGTAGGAGTTTATATTTTACACGATCAGAGGAATAACGGCTGGCGACTTTCTTATATTACATGTATTATGCCTAATCTGCCATTTGCCTGAAAATTTGCGGCTAATGTCTTTATTCATATTCTACAGATTGCGTGATAATTATAGTGCGGAGACGAATAAGATAAGATAAGTAAGTAAGTAAGTAAGTAAGTAGGCCTAAGTAAGTAAGTAAGTAAGTAAATATATTCTTTAATATAACAACCAGCTGCAAAGCACCACTCAGGTCTTTACAGTCGTACAGTTAGTTTATAAACCGCCGATGTAATCCTAATCAATATTATCTGCTTTAAGCCCACCGCGCGCAGACGATGATTATGCTTTGATGATTCTGCACTCCGCTGAAGCATCGATCAGCAAAGGCTTTGAAAGACATTCTACCCGGTGCGATTGGCACGACGTCTGATGTCGAAACCACTATCGCACGTCTTTCACTCCATCATCGGTTTTTAAGCTTGAAGATTCGAAAAATATATTTAACGTCAGTTTCGTCTGATTTTTCTATGATGAGATAATGTCTTTGTTGCCTTGCGACCAGGGTCAGATTAAGGCATGTTCAGCATGCTCGGCCGAACAGGGGCCCACACTTTAGGTGGTCCACACACGAGAGAAAAAAGTTGGGAAAAAAATTAGTAAGCTAATATTTTGGCGAAATTTAGATCAAATAACTGAAGAAAAAAGCTGTTTCGTACGGAAAAATCGTAGGCCTATATTGAAAAGAAATTTTGACCAAACGACTAAAATGGGCCTAAGTCATGAGATTTTTTGATCAAAGATCCTCCCAAATTTTTCCGAACAGGGCCCACATTTCTTTATCCGGCCCTGCTTGCGACCCACCATCAGCGCGCGGATAAAATTTTGACAATGATTATGGATGGATGGATGGATGGATAGATGAAGAAGGCCCAGATTCATCTTTTTCACCATAAAAATGGTATTTTTCAGGGTTAGCCCCCCGAGAAGGCCCAGACTCGAAAATATATTGGGGGAAAATGGCCCTTTCACGAACGGAACTTACGAAACTTGAGTCAAATGACTAAAAAATGCCATCAACTTTTGCTTGGCCGAGAAAAACAATTTCGGCTCCGCTCGATCTGGACTAAGTCTCCGCCCCAACCAAAGCCCACGTTTTACCCTCACCCCATGCACCCCAAGAACGGAAACAAAACTCCGCCATGATAATTATTATTAAACTTTCATGAGAACATTTTTTTCTTTCCTTCATAAAATTTAATGTTCAAGAGAATGAATTTTCCGGCCTTCATTCATGCTCGATAGAAAAGGCTTCCCCGTTTGTTTGTTTGTTTCTAGTTTGGAGACAAACTGCAAAAACTTTACAATGAACGGACAAATCTTAATGTTAGATGGAACCACATATTTTCTAGTCAATATTCGGGATTTAATTAAATTTGGCTTATTACAAATACTTGTAACCTATGTGATAGCCTATAATCATTTTTGACTGTGGAACGATAGAAATTTTGTTAGATTAAATATGACTTTGTTTCGTATTAGATTCACGGTTTCTTGGAGTCATGTTCAGTGAAATGTATCTCTATTTTGTTATAAAAGAATGCAAATAACGACCTAAAATGCATGAGTAGAGAGTATGCGTGAAATTTAATGTGAAATAATCCAGTTCAAAATTATGGTGAGACGTAAGACAAAAATTACTGTAGGCCTAAATTAATGTAGTCAGTTCGCAATAGCGAGAAAAAACTTAAAGACGTAAAGATCATGAAACACCATTCAACGAGATAATAATGTTTAATTGAATGTACTTTTTGATTTTATGCATTCGCTATAATATTAAGTTAAATTTATTGTGAAAATCCGTAGCCTACAGTAACTGCCATGCCGTGCTTGCTACATAATAGATGGTCAGTTAAAACAATTAGAGCCTAGGGACTATAGAAGCTTTTGATACACCCTAAACTGCTTTTAACATCATTCGACTCGTTTTCAGCTGAAAAGAACTGGCCAATCCAAGGGTTTGCAGAGTATACCAATTGAAGTATGTTGAGCCGTATGCGCAATTAAGACATGCGTAAGAACACTGGTTAAACCAAAAACCGCTGGGGTATGTAACAGCACAATTGCTAGGGTACTTGTCATTGTCCTTGTCGCTGGTGGAAAATTTCATTCCGTACTGATTGACGTTTCCAGACAGGTCCATGCTGTTAAAAGCGTCGCCACAATCTCCCACGTAACCAGCCATGTTCAGTGCGTAGCCAAGCGTCTCTGATGTTATGAAGAAGGAATCGTATTCAGCTGAAAACCATTTGTCATGATCCACGGATTGAATTTCGATGCGTAGACGATAGGGGGCGTTGGTTGTCAGCTGGTGCATCTTCTCAAGGCCAAGCCAGAAGTTCTTGTTGATGTCGCCGAAGCCTGCTTTGTAAGGTGCCCACTTCTGATTGAAGGATTGACTGTTGTCTACCCTCTGCTGGATAACGATCCAGTTGTTGATGGACATCAGTAGAGAAGCTGGGCTGAAGGTTGGAATTGTTACGTTCACCGTGACAGATGTCGCCAAAGCGTTGTCTGCCAAATATTATAATATCAATGTATGAAACTGGAGTAATTTGAGGCATTATTGTAATTGCATATGTAATAGAACAAAGAACACTCGATTAAAAATCTCTAAATATTGTGAAAAATATTTTTTTACTTTTCGAACAGTTGTCAGATTTCACTGATGCAGGCCAGTGAATTGATCAGGCACATACTTTTGCTGGAGGTTGTATGACTACCATAATTATAGGTAATGATGAGTCTATAACAGTGTATACAGGCTTATACTTTTGCATATTTTAATGGTCTATGAAATTTCTGTGGCCTATGTGGCAACTTAGTTATCGTTCAAAAAATGACAAAAATGGTTACAGTGTCGACAGTATGTTTTTGTTCTGAAAAGTTTAAATGCTTTGAGTAGTTTGTTTTCTGTGCCATCCATAATAAGTTAAGCTTCATCTAAACAAATTGTAATTTTAAGAAGTAATTCACCTGGTAACTCTCTCAAGCAAATTGCCAGACTTCGATTTGTAACGAGACAGGCGTTGCAACCATCGCCAGTTAGGTTCGCAGCACAACCATTGCATAGACGACCACGATAAGTGAACGGCAACGAGCAGTTCTCCACAGGTATTCCTATGCATAACATTCAGTTATAATACGACTCTTAGAATCTTCTTATTTTGAACACCCACGTTGCTGTAGTATAGACCTATTATACAGCAATCCGATGGTATAATTTATAGTAATGTGTGAAACGCTCGAAACAGTGGATAGTGACACGAGAACAAAAATGCGTTCCCCCATTCTAGCCCCGTTATTGTACTTTTAACCCTTATCCCCTACCGTTTCCTAACCCTAACCCTATTCCTTTCATCCTGTACACTTCATCACAATCCCCTCACTATCCACGTTATAATGGATTTTCACATCACCCAATGTCCCCGCATCTATCAGTGATAATTTTAAACGGTATAAACTTTAACTGAACCATTAAGAACATATTATAAAACTGCATAAATTCGACGAAAAGTATTGTCAAACGCAATTCCACAATCGTCACCCAAGAAAGTAACGAGGCGTTTACTAATAACGAAGAGGTTTGATGCCACTTTTAGATCTAAGTAAACCTACATCACGGAGCGCTTAAGCTACTAAAGAAGAGCTCGCATAAAAGCAGACGAAACATTATCATATCCATTTCCACGGTAATACCGTACAATGTTTCCTCATTGCAGTGCTATTACCGCTGTCAATTCTTAAATTCATCCCAATTCCCGAGGTAGCCTATTCCAGCGGGTACCGCAGAATTACCATGCCACTTTCTATTCAGAATTAGTCTAATTTTTGTTTAGTGCATAGTCCAAACAACTTGCATTGCAGAGACGGAAATTTGACATTTAGAAGTCTTACCCGCGTAAGGTTGATCCGACTGAGTCTGAAAACAACACGTTTTGATTAATGGCCTAGTTTGAAAACAGTTCAAAGCATATAGTTAGGCCTACTTCTAAAACAAAATTTAATAGCCTTAGGCCTATAGTTCAACCAGTCATTTACATGAAGCTAATCAGGAATTCCCTCGATCATTCATTCATTGGTTCAGTCATTCATTCATTTCATAGTTGTTTAAAACGTTATTTTCGTGTGTTTTTTTGTTCAAAAACGTGATTTTGTTTTCTCGTTTTCGTACCGCTTTATTCTGGGTTTTAAATTTTTTTTATTCAACTTTATTTATTTATTTATTTATCGTCTGTTATTAATGTTCTTAATTCTATGTTTGTCTAATATGCCCTACATTTTCACCGTACTCCCAAAGATTCAGCTAATTATAATGTCCACTGACAAAGAGCAAGATGATGAAACTAAATGGGGATGAATAATAGGAAGCGCAGAGAAAAACAAAAGTGATTGGTGCAGCAGCTGTTGTTAAATATTGATGGGCCGAGTGTTAATAGAAATTGAAGTATCCCACAATTATTTTATTTCGCGAGTGCTCTAGTCGCTTCTGACTTCAGCCAATGTCTCGCATCCTCTTTGCATTGCGCAGGGCCCGCAGGCCGCCACTGAATTTTGTCCTAGGGCACACGTTAACGATATGCTCCATGGATTGCATTAAAATAAATAAATTATTGCAATAAATCTGTGAAACTTATTATCTCAACAGTTAAAGGTAGCCTAAGTAGGCTATATCATATAGTGCCAACCGAGGAATCATAGAATGAAAATGAATTAACACGGTTAACTGAGCGCGGTAGCAGTTTGGTTCTATTTGCACTCAAATTAAACAGCGCACTTTATTACTCTATTAGACCTATTATGCATTAGCTTATAGATTATATCATAATACATGTATGCTCATACTTAATAAACATTTCAAATTTGCCCTAATTTGTCGCGGTTGTTTAGGCCTAGCCTACTCTTTAACGCAAACCCATCAGAGTGATGCCACCCATAATGGAAGTTCAATTTAGTTGAGGAGCGACGGTTTCTAGTTTGCCCTTTTGCCCTTTTCCATCTGTCTTATTCTCCTAACTTTAACTTTTGCACCCAACATTCACTCCTTTTCATTTTTATACCCAATATTCACTTCTTTTCATATTTCTTTAATTTGTTTTACCCAACATTCACTCCTTTTCTTTTTTCCTTAATTTTTTTACCCAACATTCACTCCTTTTCATTTTTCTTCAACCCCATTCCCACCCTGCCCAAGTGACGCCCGGGCGACTCGCATTGCCCCATTTGGCACGCCACTGTACATGTAGAATAATAATAATAATATTATAATTAGGCCTACCTGAAAATGCATGCACCCTTGAGACGATTCATAGCATTTTGGTCGTTTGCTGAAGATGTCGCATGTTCCGTTCACATTGTTGTAGTTGAAGTTCTCGCAGTACAATAATCGCTGGCATTTTAAGGCACAGTCAACGACAGATTTAAAGGACAGAGAAACAGAAGGTGCGTCAAGAGCGCATAGCTTTGGTCCAGACGGAACTTGTGCCGCTTGGAATTCACGTACTTCTGCTTCCATGGCGTAGGAAACGCTGGACAATAAAACCGCAAGACAGAATGCAGCAAAATTTGCAACGAATGCCATTTTTCATTCGACCGAACTTTACAGCGCAATGCGATCGCTTTAACAGCGTGGAAGCATCTGCTGAACACTTCTCTGGCACGGCGCTTGTAGCATTATTATCGACATCGTACCTGGGAGAAATAATGTAAACACTGTATTTCTTTCGATGCGTTCGGTCTGCTCATATTGGCACGTTGTGTGCCATTCGATATAATGATTGGCTTTTACGCTTTGTCCCTGACTGTTCACTTTGTAGATGATAGTTAATGATAAGACCAGAACCGTCGATATCGAACGTTCAACAAACTCAACTGTTTGCATTGTAAATGGATTCCCGCATTCGTATTGGTCTACTGGAATAGGCTACATGTGTAGATCCCATTTTCTCCCACTTGTCGGGAATGAGTTCCTAGCAACCAACAGTAAATGTTCTTGACAAGAATTTAAATACTTACAATTGGTTTTGGTGATATTCCCATTTTCACGATGAGCCGAATTCTGGTTTTAAATTACAATTAAACCTATCCTGATAAAAGAAAATCGAAATACCGATAGGCCTACGTTTCGGAAACAGAACGTATAGGCTAGAAGTAGCCTATAACTACATATTTAATATTTGATTTGAGGAGCAAGCATGTTCCAAGTTAACGAATAAGCAAATATTATATTATCTGCTTATTCGTTAACTTGGAACAAGCTTGCTCCTCAAATTCGTCGAGTCCCCATCTAACATATAGGCTAACAGCACTTTTAAAAATACTGCATGCCTTCCTTATTAATGTTAGTTAAGGTTTTCTAATTAGCGTTGGCTTCAGAGGTGGCGCTGCTCCAAAGCATAGCAGTGCAAATGTCCTGGTGAAAAGTCGTTGCCCTGGTCGTTGTCCTGCCAGAACTTTTGCCTGCGAAAATCTTTACGGGTATATTGTTTCTTACTACTCCGTCCGTTGGTCCGTCCGCTCTCTGTGTGCGAACGAACGGAAAGGAACAGTGTGAAACCCTATGCCCGAAAAAATTCTGACATGGCACAAATCCTGACAGGGCAAAAATTCTGGAAGAGAAAATTCTCTGGCAGGACAAAAAGTTGGCAAGGTACAATGTTGGCAGGGCAAACGTTTTTAGCAGGAAAAAATTCGGAAAGGAAAATAATTTTGGTAGGGTTAAATTCTGGCAGAGAAAAACTTCTGGCAGTGCAAAACTTTGGCAGGGGAAATTGCTGACAGTGCAAAACTTGTGGCAAGGCAAGAGTTCTGGAAGAGAAAAATTCTGGCAAGTCGACGGTTAGAGGTTTAATGGGCGACTTTTTCGACGGTCATAGCATTTGCATAGATATTATTTTACGATGGGTCTAATAATTATGATAGTCTAATCATCATCATCATCATCATCATAATCAGCTCCCGAGACCGATCCATTGCTTTATTTCCAATATATTTGTATTTCTGTGTATAGCCTTGAAATTCTGTGATTGCTAACTTATTATTGATGCAAGAATTCTTTTCTCATCTTGCTTTCGCATTGACCAGCAATTTGCTCTTTTAAAAGATAATGAATAATTTGGTTGAATTGTTTTAAATTTTCTTTTGCGCGACGACAGCTAGACCTAGGGCCTACATCTAGTTTTGGAACATAAACTTCTAAATATGGCCTCGCATGACTGTCTGTGATTACGATATAAGTTGCGAATTCTGACCCACTCTGCTGCTGTTACTGTAGTCAGGTTCGGTATCGGCAATTTCAATATTTGAGGCAGTAATCACCAGGTAGCAGTAGTGTCAATTACTATGTGAATCTTCGGTTTGTTTCTGTTTGCAACAGCTTTAATAGTGAAATGAAGGTCAGAAAGTTAAACGGCCAAAGAGGGCCAAGACCAAACCCTTACGTGATTCTTGCGTTAATGCACTTTTGTGAAGAGATGGTTTCACAACAACTGGTCCACCGACAACTGGCGAAGACAATATTACAACAAACATACACCTAGACCTATAGGCCTACCCTCGTCTACCGCACCTCATTCATTGCAACCCGATTTGAACGTAGAGGTGCGAATCTAGGCTGCAGCGTGTAGGATGTCACTCTGAATTTCATGGAAAGGTCATGATTCGCAGCTCCGGCCGAAAAAGGCTATAGAAAGCTAGACTGAGAAATTTACGCGACAACCTAGATCTAGGTGGAAAAACCTATGAGTGGCATCCCTGTGTGATGTAGGCTTGCAATCTTACAGGACATGGCTTTTTGTATAATTTATAGGCCTACGAGTATTGAGCATTATGGAGCAGATTGGCTCATCCTTAAGCGAGTTTATACACTCTTGAGAATATATAGACCAGACTATATGTATAGATCTCCTGTTTGGTAAATAGTTCTTGCGCCTTGAACATAATAACCACCTGTAGGCTATTTGGAGGCTTCCTTCCTTCCACGTGCATCCGACATTCACAAAAGCACGCACACTTCGCCAGCAATTCAAAAACGTCATCGTGAATGAAGTCCATTGTAGCACTCGGCGCTTCACTATTAAATCGAAAGGCACTCTCTTTATTGTATGGAACGCATTACCAACAAAACTCCGTTCCTCCAGTAATCTGCACGTAGAAAATAACCATAACCACGAATTTTATTGAACCCAAATACACGCAATGACTTGTATAAAAAAGCAAGTATAGGGCTTATAAAAAATGTCACACACATATATATATATATATAAATTATGCCATAGTAGAAAAACAAACTAAGCTTAATAACAGAGGATCCAAAGAACTGCGACGCTAAAGAGCCTGGCTCCGCTAGTGGGTCACTAGTCTTGTAACAGCGAAATAAATATTGGCAGAGGTAGTATTAAGCACACGTGTACGATGAAACGCATAAGCTAATACTTAACTAGTTAACTAAAAGTGTTTCATCTAGGCATCTCTGGTGAAAGTTACCCAGAAACGACGTTATCAATAGAAAAATTTAACAGGTGCTGTTTGCATGCAAAGTAAAGAATTATCCACTGGTACCACTAGTGCTCTTCAATCAGACAGGGTGGTCTAGCTGCTTCAAGATGTTAATGGTATGGAGCTGACCTGCTGACCGGACCGGTTGAAGCTGGGCAGCATGACGCGAGACAAACTCAGACAGAGAGTGGCGTCGGATTCCTACGGGCATCGAGCCCTAGGTTACTGATTATGATGACGACGATGATGATGGTGATGATGGTGATGATGGTGATGATGGTGATTATGGTGATGATGGTGACGGTGGTGATGGTGGTGATGATGGTGATGGTGGTGATGGTGATGGTGGTGGTGGTGGTGGTGGTGGTGGTGGTGGTGGTGGTGGTGGTGGTGGTGGTGGTGGTGGTGGTGGTAGTATAGCTTTGTACTCTCCTATAGGCCTAGTGGTCCAGTCACTCCGGTGACATTTTGATTGCATTATGATTAGGCTACAATTAAATTATGCTTAGATCTCAATAATAAACCACAACAGTCAACAAACAAATTTCAGCTAGAAAATAATTATGTTTAACCAAAAATAAATAATATCAAACGGTGAAATAAATGTTTTGTAGATTACTTTAGCTAATTAACTTTTTGTAAACGGGGGAGGGGTGGTAGAGATATTTGTAAGTAGCCTACGCATAAGAGGGTCCGCAGAATGTGCGAATCATAGCAGGGGAGGGCAGAGGAGGTCTGAAGTAGGCTACACTTTTTGGCGAGTGAATGGATTCTAACTTTAAGGAGCAAGATGTCAGTTGACTTATGAAGGGTGAGAGCTGAGAGGCCATCGTTCCAGGTGCGTGGGTCAGTACATGTTAGTTAAAACGTAAGAGACTAATAATTATAATTAGCCTTAGCATAGAACTACTCTTAGGCTATAATATTATTCGAAAAATAATAATAAATTGAGTGTATTCCTTTTTTCCTAACTATAAACAGCTAACCTACTACGGTACCACAGTGCCAGCAGTGTGTATATACAAAATCCTAATTAATATTGGGCAATCTTTCCGCCAATGGTTGCACTCTGCCAGTGCCAATCCCAAGCCAGGATAAGGAAGGAGGGCAACACTAAACATAATTGATATGACAGTGTCGTTAAACAGTTACAAGTGCCGTCATTTCTCTTTGCATTACGTAGGTTAATCGAGGTTGCGTTAAGTCTCTATCTGGCTCAATATGCAATTTACCAATATTGTCTTAGTACGAAATTATAGTTCTGAACTTGGCTATCTGGGTGACCATCCCTAGCGGGATATCCATCTCCTTTGGGCCTCCGTTTTTTGCCAATGCATTTGTTTGATTTTGTATTTTATGATTGTGCATTTCTGGCGCTATTGCAATAGGCCTAGTTTGGTTACAAGACAACAACTTCATTGATTGATTGATTGAAACACTTGCGTACATATACTGTATGCCTGATAGCCCTGCATGTATCTAGGTTACTAGATAAAATGGTATCTTACACAATAGTTTCCGCCTAAGATATAAAAAACAGACCATTAATTTAAGAAAAAATATTTAAATATAACATCTAATTCTAAAAGTTAGGTCACTGCAGTTTCGTGCTAAACCTTTGGCGACGTAACAATTTAGATATGCTAGTAAATGTGGTTAATTGAGCCTCGTTTCAGGACTGAAATAATAGGTGGTCATTTAAAGTCATTTGAACCAAGAAGCAATATTTAACGCGCTCTAATCCAGGGCTGTTTTAAGAAATTTTTAGGATTGCACAGCACATTCTTTCATTTCTCATCCTCCATGGTAAATTAATTCCAATCGCAGAACAATAACCTTTTTGATAGCAGTTTTAACTGTACAGAAGTGCTTCTACAACTGCACAAATCCATTTAGAACTGCACATTTTGTGCACAACTGCACGTTAAAAGAGCCCTGCTCTAAACGGCTCTAATCATCATTCGACTCGCCCTCAGTTTAACTGAAACGGAGACCGCAATGGCAGGAGTGGTCCAACAGAATTTTGCAGTATTGTACTCGCAGTTAAGACAAGTACACATGCACCGGTTGAACCAGTATCCCCCCGTAAACCCAGCAGCGCAATTTATAGGTGCCAGATCGTTGTCGTGATCGTAGGTAGAAAATTTCATTCCGTTCTGAAAGTAGATTCCTCCTTTGCTCTGGTTGTTGAAAGCATCGCCGGCATCTCCCACGTAACCAGACACGTTCAGTGCGTATCCAAGTGACTCAGATGTTATGAAGAATGAATCGTATTCAGCTGAAAACCACTTGTCCTCGTCCACGGATTGTAACTCGCTGCGTAGACTGTAGGGGGCGTTGGCTGTCAGCTGGTGCATCTTCTCAAGGCCAAGCCAGAAGTCGTTGGCAATGCTACCAAACCCATTTCTGTAAATCACCCACGACTGATTGAAGCTGACGCTTCCGTCCACCCTCTGCTGGATGACGATCCAGTTGTTGATGGACATCAGTGGTGTGTCTATGGTGAAGGTTGGAATAGTCACATTTACCGTTTCTAACATCTCCATAAAAATATCTGAGACACCTGGAAAAGTCACAAAGTTAGGCAGATCTGAATTAGAAGGCATACGACAACGTTGCATGTTGCCGCGCTATTGGTAGCCTAAACAAAGTTTTTTTCATCAATAAAATTATACTGCTACGACGAAGATGAAAGTCCCCAACACCACGATCTTCAGCACAGCAATATACCGACGCGAGATTTGGTTTTCTATAGCCTATACCTACATCTATAAGCTCGTTAAGAATAAAAATCCTAGCATTTGAAGGCAAATGCTACAGGAAGATTCTCATGAGAATAAAAATTATTGGACACAGAAACTAACCAACGAAGTATAGGTCCAATAGACCTACTCCGGAGAGTGCATGGGCAGAGGACAGAAACGATCGTACAAAAGGCAGTGATATGCAAACTGAGCCTCTTTGGACATATTATCGCCAGAATGGGAGACGACAGAAAGCTCAAAACTCTGGTACTGGAATAATTGAGTGAGACAACAGGAGAGACAGACCCCATAGGAAATGGACGAACGACATAGAGGATTGGTGCGGAGGCTCACAACAGAAACTGTTCCACCTGGCGCAGGACCAGGACCATAGTAGCCTAGGCCTATGCAAGAATAATAGCATAATAAAAAATTATATGCGGTCCATGGACAGCCAAACGCTTTAATGTTAAAAATCTTTTTCTTTGCAGGGTTAAAAAAGTGGTGGCGACTACCACTTTTTACAGTGGTGACTATAAATAATTTGGACTAGCTTTATTTTGTCATGCTTCATCAATGTAGGCTATATGTTCTCTGTTTATGTCCTGTCTTGTCTCTCGTTCTCTCTCTCTCCTTTAACATTTACCTGATTTCGTTTTGCCTACATTGCCTAATAACAACTACACTCTTCTGTCACCACCATCTTGATATAAACTCCTGTTTGTGGTTGCCCAGATTTAGCGGGATCACTCCCTTTCTGGGTGACATTTTCTTAGTGATCTTTTACCTGATAGATGATAATATTAGCTCCTTAATTCACTGCACACTCCTATTTTATATATTTTTTGCTGTTTTGATTATTTTGTTGATCGCTATGAATTAACAAGATTTGATTTGATTTGATCACCACCACCCAGTGTTGTTGTCAAGACCTCAAACCTCAAGACCAAGACTTTGAACCTCAAGACAAAGACCAAGACCAAGACTTTTGGACTCAAGACCAAGACAAGACCAAGACTTTTGGTCTCAAGACCAAGACAAAACCTTGCAAAAATGCAGGTTCTGCTATCTTAATGAAAACGTATTTTATTCAAACAAAGCAAATCTATAACCAAACTGCTGAGAATTCCGAGTTCAGTTCGTGCCTACAAAACTCCTTAATGTGATTATGCGCAATGTTACTGCAAATGGCTGTTGCATTTTAACACCATCAATTCACTCAGAATTTTCTGAACAAGGCGTGCCCGGTGTGGCCTCATGAAAATTCCACCATGCGAAAAAATACGTTCTACAGGACCTGGTGCTGAAGTTGCTGGCACGCTCAGCATCTTTTCAAGCACTGAATATAAATTTGGAAATCGTGAGTCTTTTTTAAAATCCTGCCATGGCGTATCTGACCGCCTGGCTTCTGATACGAGTCTTGGTAGGGCTTCCAGATACAGCATAACTGTTGCTGCTGCCGATGGTGTTTCCTGACCAGCTGGAATTGTATCAGATATTTGTCGTAGGACGCAAAGAGGCTTGAAAAACCAAGACCAAGACTTTGAACCTCAAGACCAAGATCAAGACCAAGACTTTGGCCCTCAAGACCAAGACCAAGACTTTTATTCTCAGGACCAAGACCAAGCCTTTTAAAACCGAACTCGAGCGCACTCGAGACCAAGACTTTGGTCTCGAGGACAACAAGTCTGCCACCACCACTATAAATCGTGGTGGTGACTGGACACCACAGTCACAATAGAAAGTTACGCCTATGACAGAAGGTAGGAGTTCAGCTGTTGCTGATGAAATCGTTGATCAAACAAGGGAATTCATATTTTTTGCTGAACTCAACAGGAGGCTAATGCAGCTGGTGGACTAACCAACACACCAATCTATTGAATCAACAGAGTGCATGGGTGTAGGATTAGTATCGTTGTCATAGACTTGATCATAACAAAATTAATGGCCTGCAACTATGAGGAAATTTGAGAAAATAGCCTACTTCTAAGGGCTGAACAGCACATCGCCTACATGTATAGCCGTCTATTGTTCGGTTTTCATTGATTGTAGCTCAATTTCAAGATGAGTTTTGTTTGTTAGGGACTATAAAAGAAGATATGCGATAGGCGGATCAGAGAAGTATAAGCATACATCCTCACAATGGAACCAATCTACTTTCTAGGCTGTGTGCCAGTGCTTTTCTTCATCGTCCGTGGGCCTACACCTATAGCGAGAGAGTTGCAATATTGATTAGCATGGTTTATAATATGCTCACCGTATTAATACAGGTAAAATTAGACAAAGGAACTAATGGCATAGTGCACTAAGGATGGAGGCATTTCTAGATGATTGGGCGGGTGACAATAAAGCTTCTTTGCTCCACCATGGAAGTTTGGAGCACAAAAACTCAGTCATTCACCAGATCGTAAAAGCATAGACAAAATCCAGGCGCACACAGGTAACTAGGCTACACGTCTGCCGACAAGACCATAATTTTAATGGAGCAGTTTAATTGGAGCATTAAGAATTAACCTGAATATATCATTGAATGACCAAATAATTATTATTTACCGAAACGTGAATCCAGCACTTTTCAAGAATTGGCTTTAAGTGACTGACTGCAAGGAGCTAAACTTTCAGCATCTTGTCCAACTAGTTCAATTTTGTCCTGATTTATGTTGCTATATTGCTGTATAAATTATATTGGTCAGTACTAACATTCCTATGGTCTCAACAGAACATTGTTGCTTACAATTGTGTCACATTGTGTGACATGGATCGTTGACTGAAATGCAATATTAGGCCTATTGTACATTAGGAACCAGGTTAATTTAAGCTCTTAGCTTTTTCCAGGCTTCCTGTTGCAGTGTTGCTTAGAGACCGTTCTGTATTCACTACTTGTACTCATGTTTTTGTGTGTTTCTCTGGCAATAAATAAATGAATAAATAAACGAGCACTTGCTAAATGGATTTAGGCCTATGCTTTATTCAAAATCACTTGAAAACGACCACAGATGAGGTTTGAAAATTCAAACAGGGCTACCATGCAATAGGCACTTCTTACAAACATAGACATTCTCAGTTTCTGAGACTTTGCCATAGATTTTCAACTAGGGTATTGCCTCTAACTTGCTCTAGCTCCACTTGTCTCCGGTATGACATTAACCTTGCCACGTACCTTCCTCACGAAGAGGAAGAAATTGCGGTTATATGTTACAGAAGAGTCAAGCTACTCTGGAGAGTTTAAAACTACAAATACTCCAAAAATGCACCACATTATGTCACACCAGCTTTTCATTCACACTTTATTTTATATAAAGTGTCAATCACCTGATGACTTTCTCATGCAGGATGCAACAGTTCCATTTGCAACCAGACAAGCATTGCAACCATCGCCAGTCAGGTTCGCAGCACAACCGTTGAGGAGTCGACCATCATACGTGAACGGCCATGCACAGCTCTCAGCAGGAATTCCTATGCAAAACATTATTTACGAGTCTAAGAATGTCACAATCTCAACACCGATTTCAATGCAGTTTACAGTGATTTAATCTCATCTCACCATGTATGATTAATTAATTTGTATAATCTACTTTATTCTATTCTAGTCGACGAAAGAGCATCTATTACAGAAATGAAGATATCAATTAAATTCTTACCCATGTATGGCTGATCTAACTGAGTCTGAAAAATAAAGTAACAAGTTCATTAATCGAAAAAATTGATGACCAATGGACTAATACAGTATAATTATTAAAACTAGAGATGCGGATAATTAAGATCAAATAAGTTAATTGAATTCGTATAGTGGCTTGCTCGATTAATTTTCTTGCTTATTTTATGATGTCAAACTTCTGGAGTAGGGCCTCTTGCAATACCAAATGAAATCAATTCAAGTTACATGCACTGTACAAAATGATTCAAATTAAAGATTACTGAGTGATTAGATGCACAGAGAGCTGGAAATAAGACAATAGCTAGATGCCCCTGAAGACAAGGATCCCACAAGGTAGGGCCCTAGATAGATGGATATTTATAAATAGCAAAGCTGATAGGTGAGTATCTTTTGTCTGGTTTAGTTACAGAGTGGAATAAAATTTAATGGGAGAATTATTTAGCATAAGTGAGAGTTAATAGGGGTGCATGAAAAGAAAATGGAGTTTGTATCAGAATGAAACAAAAAAAACTGAATAAAAGGCCAACAGTAAACGATAATTGCACAATAGTAGGCCTAGATATAAATATTAAAACTAGAGATGCGGATAATTAAGATCAAATAAGTTAATTGAATTCGTACAGTGGCTTGCTCGAATAATTTTCTTACTTATTTTATGATGTCAAACTTTCGGAGTAGGGCCTATGCAATACCAAATGAAATCAATTCAAGTTACATGCACTGTACAAAATGATTCAAATTAAAGATTACTGAGTGATTAGATGCACAGAGAGCTGGAAATAAGACACTAGCTAGATGCCCCTGAAGACAAGATCCCACAAGGTAGGGCCCTAGATAGATGGATATTTATAAATAGCAAAGATGATAGGTGAGTATCTTTTGTCTGGTTTAGTTACAGAGTTGATTAAAATTTAATGAGATAATTATTTTAGCATAGGTGAGAGTTAATATGGGTGCATGAAAAGAAAATGGAATTTGTGTCAGAATGAAAAATAAAAACCTGAATAAAAGGCCAACAGTAGACGATAATTGGCACAATAGACTACAACATTTCTTATTGAATTTGCATCTAATAGTCACTTAAAGTGTGCAAGGCCCATGTCTATTTTAGGTGGGTGAAAAAATGCTGTAATTTCATGCTTTAAGAGTGGAACATAAAGCGATTATTTAGTATTTAAGATAGGCTAAAACTGATGGAAACAACGAATATGGCGTAACTTAACTCTGCCTACATCTGCTCATTGAAATGAGAAGTTTAAACTAAAGTTTGTTTGCACAATTAGAAAAGAAAGTGATAACTAATAACTTAGGGAGCAAAGTTTTGACATTATAGTTTAAGGCTATACGTAACAGATTCCAAATTAAACTAATTTTATGAATTAATCAAAATGATTACATTTTGGGGATTAATCAACTAAAAATGTCACCAATTGTGGACCAAATTAAAATACAAAACTAATACACCTAAGTCATTTAGTCATAATAATAGGCTACTCGTTCATTTATTCGATTAATTTTTCCTAACAATTTATTTTGTTTGAACAATATTTTCGGTAGATATCCGTGTCATTATTGATTCGTTTTCGTTTGTTAGTTTCTGATTACTGCTACCTTACTAGAATAAATGTCTATTATGAGTTTTACCTGGTGATGGATGCATAGTGCAGAGTAGCCGTAGCATTTTGGTCGACTGAAGAAGATGTCGCAAGTTTTGTTCACGTTGTTGTAGTTGAAGTTCTCGCAGTAGGAGAATCGTTGACATTCGAGAGCACAGTCCAGAGCGGAGTTCAAGGATAAAGAAGCAGAAGGTGCATCAAGAGCGCAGAGCTCTGATCCAGGCGAAACTTCTGTCACTTGGAACTCACGTACTTCTGTTACGCCTACTGTAGAATAGGAACCACCGGGCATTTCAACAGCAAGCAAGAATACCAGGTAAATCGCAACGAATACCATTTTCAGTGGAATGTGAGCTATTATAGCAATGCAAAGTAATCGGCTTTACAGTGCGGAAACCTCTAACAAACAGACTCTAAAGGCCAATCCAGGGTGTCGCTTAGACCTATGCTATTGACATCTCACTTGGAAGAATGACTGCAACCATCGGCTTTCTCTGAACACCTTCGGTCTGCATATTTTTACGGCAACTGCCCACTTGTCACATTGAAAAGCCAGCTCGCATTTAGTCACGCATAACCTGGTGAAGTGATGCGCGACGACTCGATGGTGCTTCAGACTAGATTTGTGTGGCAGTGCGCCATTGTGTGACAGCGCGATTCCGCCTCATTTAGTCGTCAACACCCAAAAATAGTCTTGCGAGACGCATCGGCTGTCGGCTGCATGTGGATTTGATGGCTGATGTCTGTCGGCACACGAACTATCGATTACTGAATGAGAGAGAGCTCGCCAACCTTCGCTGCTTCTGTCGTAAAAGAATTCGTGCTTTTTGATATGTCTGTCGACATAAACCCTCTTATCGTGTTTAGTGCGTAGCAACCATCGGTGTGTATACACCTGAAATGAAAGACTGGTGGCAACCATTGTTGCCTTGGAGCTACTTCAGCTTCTGTGATGAACTGATCTCTGAAATTTTGATAGTAGTTCGCAGTGCTGTTTTCAAGGAATTTTTAGAACTGCACAACTCCTTTCCTTTCCCATCCTTCATGGTAAATTAATTCCAATCAGAGGACGATGACCCTTTTTGTTAGTTTTAACTATACGAAAGTGCTTCTACAGGATGCGACAAAAAAGTAATCCCATACGGTTTTTAGCCCATATCTTGGCCAAACATACGAATTTTTAAATGAAACTTTACAGTCTTAAAGGCAATTCATATAATTATACGTGCAATGGTCAAATTACAAAAACATATTTCAAACACAACAAAAGTTATACCAGTTTTAGTGAGGCCATCCACCGTTTTCGACGATTCAAAAACGAAACGCAGCAAAAAGTAACAAAACACGATTTTATTAAGTCTCATCTCAAATAACTGTTGTCAAATGAACTTGGCAGTGCTTCACAACTTGTGTTCAATGTGCCCACCACAAGTGCCAAAACTTCTTTTGAGTCTCTTTGCAAAGTTCTTGATGGACATGTTGATTAATCTGACAGATTCCTTATTTTACCAATTTGATTGTCATCTTGCTCAGTGACTTCACAGTGACGTGCAGCTACGCTGGTACCCTGGTTCTTTTTTAATTAGTAATAATAATGATCATAGGGACAAAGTTAAGGCTATTTGATAACAATTGTTATTTGAGATAAGAAAAAAATCGTCTTTTTGTTACTTTTTGATGCGTTTCATTTTTGAATCGTCAAAAAACAGGAAAGTGGCCTCCCTAAAAGTGGTATAATTTTTGTTCTGTTTGAACTATGTTGATGAAATCTGACCACCATGTGCAGATATGAATTGTCTTTTAGTCTATAAAATTTCATTTTGATATTCTTACTTTTGGCCAAGATATTGGCCAGAATAATTAGATTGGTTTTTTGTTACTTTTGTTGCGTCGCGTTTTGGAATCGTCAAAAAACGGTGGGTGACCTCACTAAAAAAGGCGTAACTTTTGTTGTATTTGAAAAATTTTGATGAAATTTGGCCATCATGTGTAAATATGAATTGTCTATAAGCCTGTAAAATTTCATTTCGGAATTCTTACTTTTGGCCAATATTTGGGTTAAACACCATAGGGGATTACTTTTTGGGGGGCGCACCCTGTACAACTGCACAAATTCATTCAGAACTGCAGATTTTGTGTACAACTACACGTTAAAAAAAGTCCTGTTAGTTCGGCTGATCGTGGGGAGAGAAAGTCTACAGACATGAAGCAAATGCCTTCTAATTGGCGACGGATCCAAGAGAACCTAGCAATTAGACTTAAATAATAGGCCTAATAGGCAAAGATTGAAGAGCGTCTTAATAAATATCAAGAATCTTTGAAATTTTATTGGAACATCGGTCTAAATTCATTCATCTGCAAATTGGTTCAACTGATGGTCCATATCCACAGCCTAATTGCCCCACCCTCTCAACTCAGCAATTAGACAAAAATGGCATGTAGGCTATAGCCAGACAGACGCTTTGAAAAATCTCAGAGGCAAATATACATGGCTGCCAAGAATTCCTCGTTTTATGACTCAAGCGTTAAAGCGTAAAAGCTGGCAGTGATCTCTAACAGATGTTCGTCGCAAGATCTAGCATCACGAAATGAGTTTTACATATTGTGGTTGACTTAAAAATTCGAGAGACTGTATCTTGCCAAACTAATAGCGAGGAATTGCATTTTAATGCACGTCCGATTTAGCATAGATTTTAAAGAGCAAACATAATATAGGCTAAGCCGGTGTCTCTTGAGACCATTTCGAACAGCTTCACCCCGGCGGATTTGTTTTAGAATAAATTCGCTCCCGGAGACAAAATTGTTATTCTGAGATAAAGTCTCCGAGAGAAAGAATATTGTTTTCATGCGCCGCTTAAATTTAATGACATCGGCCCCGTTTATAGTGAAATGGAAAACTGTCGCATAAAATTTATAAGCTTAGATAAGGCCTAAGCAGGTTAACCCGTTAGTTTACGTTAATTGTCATATAATTTAACAAAAACATACGTTCCCAAAATTATTAAATGTTATATCAGAAACATTTCTTCCAATACAGGGTTTCAACCAAGATAGACTCTGTTTCTGGGTGGGGGTTGTATTGGGAGTAGACTTTATGCCTATAATTATCGTGACACCGGTCGATCGAGAGCGGAAGGAAATCTATTCCGACATCGAGGACTATAATTATAACAGAGGCCGTGAAGGGACGATCGCCGAAGCGCGTCCTCATTTTCCACACACGCATGCAGATCAGTCCTCTTAGACAAACGAAGCAGAGAAATGATAAAAGATGAATGATTGAATAACATAAAATTATTATCTGCTGATCAATGTGGGTTTATCAGTTGTATCAGCATAATAATGATGATGATGATGATGATGATGATGATGATGATGATGATGATGATGATGATGATGATGATGATGATGATGATAATAATAATAATAATAATAATAATAATAATAATAATAATAATAATAATAATAATAATAATAATAATAATAATAATAACTAATGCTTATACATTTGTTTCAGTTGCTCAAGCTTATACATTTGTTTCAGTGATGCAGTTGTGGGAAAACAATTTGCATATTATGCTAGTGTTTTGACAGCGGTTCAGTGTTTGTCAGGCACAGTCAGTAGGCCTACTGTTGATGTTGCACAATATGAAATGGAAATAAATGTGATAGCAATAATAATAATAATAATAATTATAATAATAATAATAATGCAATCAACGCTAAAACCTGGTCGCTTTCAAAGGCACTTTTGCCTCACACCCTGAAGACGAGGCCTGACCCACCAGACATAGCCTACATTCTTCCAATAATAATAGTCCATAAGTTCCTGGGGAATGAAGTACCTCAGGGCAAAAAGAATAATAATAATAACAATAATAATGCCACGTCTATTATACCCCAGTGGGAGTGCCAAGGTAGATAATGTACAGAACTATAAATCAGACTATGAGGCGTGAGACAAAACAGCAACAGGGCCTACTAAACTGCTAACTATAATAATTATAGACTTACAAACAATGAGCAAATTATTATTTTCCAATTGTAGCTTTCGCAGGAGCCAGGAGATCAAACATCAGTAGAGAAACCGCGTTGTGGGCTGAAATTATTATGTTCACCAATCGATATAAACAGTACCCAACAGTTATCTGACAAAATCATTGCATGTTAAAAACAGTTTTATTTTCAGGTCTCAGCTTAGTCTATGTATAGCGAACCTGAAGTAGGCTAATCGTAGGCCTACATGTAAACAGAAAATTGTCGCTTACCAGAGTATATAGGTGTCCCGCCATATGGAAAGGTACTATAAGTCGGCGTACGGTTTCACGAGAAATCGCGCATAATGACGTGGGGGGAAAAAATTTTATTATCAAATTTGAGTTCTTGGTATTTTTAGCAGCAGGTGAAAAGGACTTTTAAGTTAATAACACTGATAATATTACATAATAGACAACACTGAGAATTGGTTGTGAACCTCTTGTAGGATAAATCGCTCAGAAGCGCTCCCAGTGTGCAAGACCCCACGATACTCATCGATGGAAATAAAGTGGCAATTTCTCATGTTCATCATTATAAGTCGGTCATTTATCATCCAATTTTTATCTGGTTTTCAGCAAAATGTTCAGCTCACTTAGCTGGTTTGTGAAGGCATAATAACTCCAAACCCGACTTATGGTACCTTTTCATATGGCGGGACACTATTAGTAGGGTTGATATAACCATATGTTTATATGGCTATAATAAGTGCACATACAAAAACAAACATAAAACTAAGCCTGAAATGGAAATGTCATTGTTAGGGCCAAAGTAGGGCCCATAGGCCAGCGATGAAAACAAATTGACCGAAACAGGCCCCATATATTTTTATTTTTTTTACAAATCAACGCATAGGCCTAACTTATTTAGTTTATTTGTTCAATCGTTTATGAATTTATTTGTTCTTAGTATGACTAGCAAATTTAGTAAGAATATTATTTACTATAGTAAACGCACCGTGGCCTACAGAAGAAACAAAATAATTATGTACGCAAAATCATAAAAATCTCATGTTCAAACTTCACTAGATCAGTTGTTTGACCACCATTGGACATGCAGATGGATTAATTATTATTTGATTTATCAGTTTATTTTATTTTATCTATTTGTTGTATTTGCTGTAGCGTCCCTTCAAACTCTCTCCTTAGAGGCGCTCCCGACTACAGCGCGGACACTGCATCGGATTTTCACGCCATAGTGCACATTTCACGAGCAATTGCAAGTGAAGGATATGCTCAAGGTACATGTACCTACGCGCTGCTTCAGTTGGATTCAAACCTGGAACCATACCAGTGGGCTTCAAGGCACCGAACCCGCCACTACACCACCACGCCCAGTTAATGATGTTGTTCGATTATAATTATTGTACAGTTTGTTAGTTAATGATTGACGCTAATTTTCGTATAACGATATGCGTGGAGCATAGTAATGCCAGTTGATACAGATAGATATGCAGTGGAGAAGGTTCATATAATTTGGTTGGGTTCAAAATGTCGCAGGCTGCATTGTTAACATTGTTGTAGTTGAAGTTCTCGTAGTATGAGGATCGTTGACATTCAAGAGCACAGTTCAGGACAGATTACAAGGACAGAGAATAAGCGGATGGTTCATCGAGAGCGCATAGCTCTGATCCAGGTGGGGGTCTCTG
This sequence comes from Lumbricus rubellus, assembly GCA_945859605.1. Lineage (NCBI taxonomy): Eukaryota > Metazoa > Annelida > Clitellata > Crassiclitellata > Lumbricidae > Lumbricus > Lumbricus rubellus. Next base: position 21,721,912 of record OX243817.1, read on the forward strand.
CCAATTAGAACTATTAATATGGCGTAAGAAAGGCTGAGCATTTCAACAACATTGCAGATTGTCACGAAAAAGCCATAGGCCTGCCTGCCATTTTCAAGCGTAGACATTATGAACTGCAAATGCTATCTGAGATGCAATGTCAATTAGGTCTATTGACTTTGGAGGAACAGATTGACGAACCAACTTAATGTGCCATTTTTAGCAAGCATTATTGAGCTATGACTGCTATAGTGACGGCTCTCTTGGGACAATGGATGTAATTCGGTCTATTGCCTTTCTTTGAAAAAGTTTGGTCTGTGTATTAAAACAAGTGCCTTTCGCTGCACTGTATGTCAGTAAAATTGGTACGGATATTTCAGTAGCCTTACAACCAGTAAGATCAAGGGCGGATCCAGGGGGGCAATCCGGCCATGGCCCCCCATTTAGAACTGCCCATGTAACGTGGCCCCCCATTTGGTTTCAACAAGCTTTCGAACATTGTATTAAAATAAAGAGGACGTTCAGACTGGATGACTAAAAAAAGGTCATCAACTTTTGGCGGACAAAAGATGGTATACTTTTCCTAAAATTTCGACCAGATGACTAAAAAAGTCGTCAACTTTTTTGGCGGATACGAAACAAATTCCGCACCAAAGGCAACAAATTTTTGCCCCCGTCCAAAGTTTCTGTATCCGACCTTGAGTAAGAAGTAGGTCATGATATTGAAGAGACGCTTGTGACCACGATAGTCCAGCAAATAATTATGCAGCTGTGGCCTTAATTATCATGCACTCAATATAGGCCTAATGATAGGCAGAGCTGTAGTCTACATTCTAAAGGTGGTGGCCAAATTTGTGGGAAATGCTGAGACGAGCTCCGTCAATAATGATGAGCTCTGTCTGTATAATATATAAGCTAAGCTTAGCCTACTCCATTGTAAAGGGATTCCTGCGTTCATAATTTTCTTCTTCTTTAATGAAGCGCCTATAAACGCACAGTGTAGGCTACATGTACTGTATATACTATAGCCTATACAATGGCGGATCCAGAACTGTTCGAGGGGGGCAAAATCTTTTGGTTTTGGACAGGGAAAACAGTGGCGGCGCCAGACACTTTTTGTAGCCAGGGCATAGCCAGGGCAGTCACACAAGTAACCAGGGCAGAGGTCGAGTCGCGGTAGTACGGGCTTACATAAGCTCATAATTTGGCGCTACCGTCAGGGCCGGATTAAGGCATGTTCAACATATTCGACCGAACACAAGTTCACACTTTAGGGGCTCACACTTTAGGGGGGGGGGGGGCCCCACACATGCAAATTTTTTAAAGGAAACAATTGGTATATTCTGCCGAAATTTCGACCAAACGACCGAAAAATGTCATAAATCTTTTGGCCGAAGATCCCCTAAGCAAATTTTTAAAACAGAGCCCCACATTTCTTAATCCGGCCCTGGCTACCGTGCTCGCTATAAAGTGATACCACAGCTGTGTTTTCCACTAGATCTGGATTGTTTGGCTCTCGTCTGGGTTTCTGTTGGGGGGTTTTTTTTGGGGGGGGGGCAATTTCCAGGTTTATTTTAGTTACTGGACCATTGTATTTACAACGGAATTATTCTGTATGTGCACTGAGCATTGCAATATACATTGTATTTATAGTGAAATTCAATGTAAAATGGTTCTGCTACATGCCTTTTGTTCCACTAATTTTAATTTGAAACTTCGCAATCAAGATCTTACGTTGTCAATTCACGAATAATTTATAATCTGCATGGTGACGCAGAGAAATAGCTCTTCGCAGAAATCAGCCGTTTCGACGTTTTAATATAGGCAAATCCCTGCCAGAATTTTCACCCTGCCAGAGCTTTTGTCTACCAGAATTTTGCCCTATTAGAATGTTTGCCCTGCCTGAATTTTTCCCTGTCAGAGCTTGTACCCTGCCAGAACGTTTGTCTGCCAGAATTTTTCCCTATTAGGCTAGAATGTTTGCCCTGCCTAAATTTTTCTCTGTCAGAACTTTTTCCCTGCCAGAAGTTTTCCTTGTCAGAAAGTTTGACTTGCCAGAATTTTTGCTCTGACAGTTTCTCTGCTAGAACTATTGCCCTGGCAGAATTTTTCTCTCCCAGAACTATTGCCTTCCAGAATGAATTTTTTCATTCCAGAAGGCGGACGGACGTGAACAGTAAGAAACAACATGCATGCCTGAACAAATTCTGACAGGGCAAAATTTCTGGCAGGGCAACGACTAGGGCAACAGGTAGGGAAAATGCTTTTTCTGTAGGGCATTTGCCCTGCCATGCCCTGGCGTAGCGCCGCCACTGACCTGGGAAAAATCTCGTAGTTGTTCGCCCAAAAACGTTGACATTTTTTTAGTCATTGGTTTTTGGCTGAGTAAAAGTACCTTTTAAAAAGGTCCTTTTTCATCATCCGCCAAAAAAGTTGATGACCTTTTTCTAGTCCTCCGGCCGAAAACCGAATTGGGGGGGTGGGGGTTTCACGTCCCATGCAATTGTGTTAATGAGAGGGGACAAAATGCCATAACACCCTTATTCATGTTGCTAATTTCAAACCGAATGGGGAGGTCACGCCACATGGCATTTTTAATGGGAGTCGGGGGCATGGCCGGTTTGCTCCCCCTCGACCCGCCTCTGTGTATATACACGTTATGCAACAGTCTTTAATAAGCATCGATTTTAACTAGGCTACTAACGAACAGACAGCCTGCAATAGACGGCGATAATAGCAGCCTACAAAGCACGTCCGCCCTGCGGGGGGTATCGATCTCAGTACCTCTCGCTCTCCATGCCAGTGTGTCATCCAATGCGCTACCGCCACCCCACCCACCCCCTCTCGGAGGGGGGGCAGGGTTTCGGCTATCACAGACGCAGCTATTGCAAAAAACAATTTATCGGTTTTTTATTCTTACATGAAAAATATCACACTTCTTCGTCCCAGTTTATATATTTTTAAGGTAACCTCATTTGTGTGTATGCGTGACGTTCTTCACTGGCTCCCTGTGAACAGCGCATCTCCTACCGAGTTGCTGCACTTGTCTGGCGATGCCTTATTGATTGTGCTCCATCATACCTGTCTAGCCTTTGTCGACCTGTCTCCGACCTTGCAGCGCGTCGTGCCCTTCGCTCTGCGACAACGGGGGAGCTTTTGGTTCCTCGAGCTCGCACTTCTACAAGACAGCGCCGAGCCTTTTCTACTGTGGGTCACGCTATCTGTAATGGCCTCCCACTAAACTTGCGACTTATGCCTAGGCTAAATTCACCTGCATTTTATAAGTCGCTCAAAAACATTTTTAGCTGTGGCTGGGCTGGGAGCGCCTCTGAGTAGGTTTCTTGAAGAGGCGCTATATAAATTCTCGAAATGAATGAATGAATTAGGTCTGTAATTCTTTTAAAACTTTTATTTTCGTACGATATCCCTTATACGTTGTCTCCGTACTTTCGAAAATTCAGCTTATTTACGTAACAGTCTGACTATTTTTACGTCATCATTATGAGAACCAAACAAGAAATAAAATTCGTCATGAAAATCAATCAATTCAAAATCAATAAAAACTGCTTTATTCTTCACCGAAAAAGGTTGGACAGAAAGGCAATCAATGTGCATTCAGTGACAAAAGGTAAACCGAATAAGAATCGAAGGTTCCGCTAACAGGGACACCTAAAGGGTCATCCTATAGACCAGGGGTTCTCAAACTTTATTTTTTTTTGTACCCCCAAGTAGAAAAATCTAATGGTGGCGTACCCCCAGCAAAGTCAGGTCAGAAACAAAACACCATTGCATAGTCCCCATTGCAGTGACAACTAAAGGTCCATTTAATCATGGCATGGTGTAGTCTATAATCGCATAGCCTACATACAGGGAACAAAATAGAAAATATGCAAATTTGTAATCATGCAATCATATCAACAAAAACAGTTCATTTCTTTCATTGAGAATTCAATTCTATTTTTCATATTATTATTTAAAACTAAGATGAGCAAGTAGGCCTGCCCTGTTCAGTGGTGTAGTCGGAAGGAACGTGGGGGAACGCCGTTCCCCCATTTTTTTCAGGGATAATGGAATATTAATAATAATACTACCACTAATAATATTATTATAAAGAGCGTTCCCCCCACTTCATTTTTTAGGACTACACCACTGGCCCTGTTGCTTCAGAGCGCGTCAGGCACTGGCGTGGACAGATGTTCACAAGCAGACCTACATGTAAGTTTAATATGTACAGGTTTTATATCTATGTGTAAGACTATATTTATAGATCCAAAAGAGAATACGACCTTTCTTGACGGAGTTTCTGGCAGTGATTCGCAATCAATCAATCAATCAATCAATCAATCAATCAATTTTTTTTATTGAGCCAGAGAAAAGCACACAAGGTACAGTGTATTAGGCTACTGTGACACTCTGAACTACAAGAAACGAAGAAACATGTGTGTCTCTCCGTGCAGTTACTAAACACACAGTTCGATACTTTGCAACTTGTTCTGTTTTAAACTCGCCTGTGCAGATTCTCTTGAAGCGACAGCAGCAAACCTATAATAATTGTACATGCGGAATTTAAAATAGAACCAGTAATTTTAGGCTATGAATATAAGTCATTAACTCTTTCCAGCCGGAATTGTTTTGATATCTATCCTGTAAATTGGGTCACGGGTGACCCCATCCGGCGGGAACGGGTTAAACGAGAGTTATTATAGCGAAATACAAGATGCTGTCAGACATTTAATTTACGCTAAAGGATTTCAGGCTTACATTAACTAAATATTAATCTCAGAGGAAGTTACTGTGCGCGCCTATCAACAGAACTCACATCACATAAGCTTACAACACAAAGGCAAAGTGCTCAACTGTATTACAGACCTATTAAATCCTAAATAAACTGCTCAACTGTATTACAGACCTATTAAATCCTAAATAATTGTCCCGCATCTGTAAATCGGTCGACCTAGTAGGCCCTGCTTACATGAGCAGAAGGGTCGAAGAGCAAAAAGGCGTTCTTCATCCTATGCAAGTTTGAACATTATGCGGGATCCATTTAACATCGAAACCGATCCAAGCCCGATTGTTTTCCAATAGTAAATAACGGATCCAAAGTTGGTATTCAGATCACAGGCTCCACAGCCCGCGAACCACCACCCGACTCCTCCGTGTATCGATGAGCAATCACCTGTAGATAAGTCATTGTCCATGTCGTAGGTGGAGAAGTTCTTGTGGTTTTGCCATGCGATCGCAGGAGTCATCTTGTTCATGGCATCTCCAGCGTCTCCACTGAATCCGTCCAGATGAATGGTGTACCAGTTGGACTCAGGATCGATTCGGATCGAGTCGTACTCGGCTGAGAACCAGGACCCGTTCACAATGGACAACATCTCGAAACGTAGACGGTAGTTTCCACTGTAGGTCAGCTGGTGCATCTTCTCCAGACCGATCCAGTAGTCGAGTGTTGGGTCGCCAAACCCATCACGGTACTCGTCCCAAGTCTGGGTGAAGTTGATGGAATTGTAGATGCGACTGGAAACGACGATCCATCGATTAACACTCATCAGAGGAACGGAAGTGGAGAAATTTGAAACTGTGATATTTGTGAGACTTAAGATCGGATGAAAGTCTGAAAATAATGTCAAGAGACGATACTGAACTTTGACTTTTAGATTCTACAGTTAAAAATCTAATAACAACCACATTCTGAAGGTTTTTCCGACGCAAAAGAATAAAAATGCAATAATAGGCCTACAAACGTTCCGGGCATGAAGAAAATAGGACCTTGTGATATCTATTCAATGAACAGACATTTCGTCCAATCTCATTAAGTTATTGTCAGATCTCATTTTATCGTTACCACTTTATTGCCATCATCAAAGCATGCTGCCACGGAACTGAGTAAGGTGTGAATAGGTTGATTCTCAATGGAAAGTCAGTTAGTTAGTCAGTCAGTCAGATAGCATAGTTGATTTGAATAGCACAGTAGTCTACTAACTGGACAGTTGTAGGCATTTGGCCATCGTCCTGTTGTGTACGAGACAGTTGAGGCATCCCTCGCCCGTCAGGTTCGATCCACATTCGTAATACAATTTCTTGTTGAAAGTGAAAGGAATGTAGCATTTATCAGCCATGATTCCTTACAATTATAACAAAAGTTCAGTAGAATAAAAAAATAGAATCCAATGTAAGTAAAGGCGTATAATCTGCAGGAAGTTTAAAAGAGATGGAACTATCGTAAGCCGGTGTCATGAAATAGAGTATTCTCCGTATTAATCGTATTCCCTCAAGATTAAGAATAGTTGAAAAGTCAATTCCGCGTGTAAGCTTATACATTTTTGCAAATTATCTTTCATCTACTTTGCTTTGGCAAAATGACACTAACCAGTATGTTTATTCCTACTAGATAAATTTTTGCTTTGATTTCAGAGCACTTAAAATATTCAGAACACTTAAGAACACTTATGGCATAGAGTTACTAAATAAATTCAAGTTGCCCTGCTTTGAGCATGGGATATAGCATTAAAAATAACTAGAGTTACATTATATTTTTGGTTACAGCACAATTTTTGCAATTATACGCATTTTTGAATAGGCCTAATTGGGATAGAATGACCTATCTCTCCGGAGAGTCTATGCTGGTGTCACGTGATATTTTATTTCCTCCTTAAAGCTATCTTGGGGATGAATTAATCTATGCCCCGGATGGATTAATCTATCCCCCGGATGGATTTAAACGACCTAGACTATCCGGGAGGGACAACCCATTCTATCCCCTTTATTTAAAAATGCGTATATTTGAAAACTTTATGCTGTAATCAAAATTTAAAGTGTATGACTCTAATTGTTTTAAGTGTCATAAACAATATTCAGAGAAAGACAACTCGAAATTGTTTAGTGATTTTGTGTGTTCTTAAGTGTTTTAAATGTTCTAAGTGCTCTAAAACCAAGTCAAAAATATCTAATATGAATAAACATACCTGTTAGCTTCTATCTGACATCTACGGTGCTATCGATAGGTCCCAGATTACTCTCCTCTCACTGTTTGATGTAAGCTCTGCATTTGACACTGTAGATCATGACATTCTCTTACAGCGCTTATCGATTTCTTTCGGCCTCTCTGGTAACGCACTTGATTGGCTTGCTTCGTTTTTGCAGGACCGCTCCTTCATGGTAGCTTATGGATCCACTAAGTCCTCATGGGTCCCTGCTCCAATAGGTTTGCCTCAAGGTTCCGTTCTTGGACCCCTCCTTTACATAATTTACACTGCCGATCTGGGCTCTCTGTTGACAGCTATGGATGTCCACAGCCAATCTTATGCTGACGACCTGCAAGCTTGTGTCCACTGTCTGGCGGCTCATGCTGACGCAGCGGTTGGAACAATAAGCCAGACTATAGTAACCCTGCAGTCCTGGATGTCCTCAAACCGCCTGCGCCTTAACCATAATAAGACTCAGCTTATCTGGCTTGGAACGCCCCAGCAGCTTTCCAAAATTGATTTAGCTTCCCTATCCTTCAAATATCCACATTTCACTTTTTCCACTTCTGTCCGGAATTTGGGGGTCATCATTGACCAGGAACTCACATTTACGCGGCACATTAACCTTCTGTGTCGCAGCTGTTACTACCAGCTTCGGCAGCTCAAGGTCATTTCCCGCTCTTTGACTCCTAGCGCAGCCTCAACACTTGTTCATGCATTTGTAGTTTCACGCTTGGACTACTGCAGTTCCATATACGGTGGACTTCCAGCCTCTCGGGTGGGGCCCCTAAATAGGGTCCTGCGCACTGCTGCCCGCCTCATAGGCCGCATTCCCAAATTTGGCCGAGTCTCCGAGTACATGCGGGATGTACTCCACTGGCTCCCTTACCCACAGCGCATTACGTACAGAATTTCCATATTGGTCCGGCGCTGCTTTGAGGGTTTGGCTCCTTTGTACTTGCATGAGCTCTGTTGCTCGACCACGCATGTTCAACGCCGCTGCTCTCTCCGCTCAGCTGCGCAAGCGGAACTTATTGTTCCACGCTCTCGGACTGCAATCAGGCAGCACCGTGCTTTCTCCGTGGCTGGCCCTGCGACCTGGAATGAGCTCCCTGTTATCCTTCGTCAAATACCTATTAGCCTTTCTACTTCTACTTCATTTCTTTCCAGGGTGGATAAAAATCGGGATGTTTTTTTAATAAAAATAAAAAAATCGGATTTTTTTGATTTAAATCGGATTTTTTTGATTTAAATCGGATTTTTTTTGATTTATGTCGGATTTCTTTCTTATAGTTCGTATTTTGTATGTAGTGCCTTTTGGGGTATCAAGTCACATGCTTCATTAGGTAATAGTTATTACCTTTAATTCTACAGCTATACAATACATGGTGGATAAAAATCATGATTTTTTCACTAAAAATAAAAAATCCGATTTTAAACATTTAAATCCGATTTCTTTCCACTAGTTCTAAGTTTGAATTTACTGCCTCCATGTGGGTATCAAGCCACTATGCATTATTGTAACTGATATTTGGTATTCGGAAACAATTATTACCTTCTTTAGTTTTGCAGTTATACAATACAAATTAACACCTTTGAAGTGGTATATATATACTTAATACTAATAGTGCGATCGATGAACAATCAGCTAAATTACTTAAATCCAATGAAGAAGTCAATGTTCTGTTAAACTGTGAAATCAGATCGCTATGTAAGTGGTTAAGTTACTGAGTCATGCTGAATGCACTAACTGGCAGCTGCACTGCTGCAGCTAAGTGAAAGGAAACAAACCTGCAAGTTGTGTGGCACAAAAGCATTGATTGAAATTCATTTTCACTATTCGATTTAAATCGTGATTTTTATTACCGATTTAAATCGTGATTTAAATCAATGATTTAAATCAACCGATTTAAATCATCTCCACCCTGTTTCTTTCTCTTCTCAAAACTGTCTTATTCGACCGGGGTTGAACTGGAAGCGCTCCTGAGTAGTAACCTTGAAGGAGCGCTATATCAAATTCTCAGTAAATAAATAAATAAATAAACATACCTGTTAGGGTCAAGGTTCAAACAAAGCAGATGGAAATTAATTTGCAAAAATAAATAAACGCGGCAGTGTCGTTTTTCGACTTCTCATTATTTGGGGGATACGATTAATACGGATATACTCCATTTCGTGACGCCGGAATAGTCTATCCGGGAATAGATTAATTCATCCCCCCTGAGAATTTAAGGAGGTTAAAAAATCTCGTGCCTGAGAAAGTGAGAATTTAAGGAGGTTAAAAAATCTCGTGACACCTGCACATTCGGTCAGAGCTATTACATTATTTGGCAATGACTGCTGGTATGGGACACGATATATATATATATATATATATATATATATATATATATATATATATTTATATATAATGCAACATGTGGTCAGCTTTTTGACTGGGAAAATGATTGATTTTCTTGAGATTGAGACCAAATCACTAAAACAAAGTCGTCAGAAATGTTGGCGAATGTCTCCGCCCATGGGCTTCAGCCCCCACAACTTAAACCCTGGCGCCGCCACTGCAGAACATTTCAATCAAGCATTCCTTTCAATCAAGCCCTCCTTTTCAATCCGGGTTGCTGGTCCAGCAATCAGCATAGCACACAATGTTGTATTGGGCGACACAACATTAATTTTGAATAATATTATGGGCTTTAGATCAAAACACTGTGAAGAATAGAGAGATGACTCACCCATATCTGGCTGATCGGTCTGAGCCTGCAAATTATAGAAAAATCTTTATAAGGCAACGACTTGCTACCTAATAACTGGGATGATCAACAATAATTATGGTCTACTTTATTTTAGGAAGAAGAATGCAATATTCTTCTGTTGAATGTGCATTATATAAATAATAGGCTATAGCCTATGGGCCTATATTATATTATATTTATAGTAATTTTTATTCTCTCTCTTTCTCTTTCTCTCTCTTTCTCTCTCTCTCTCTCTCTCTCTCTCTCTCTGTATCGCATAGCTTATATTTCTGCATATTTATTTGTGCAAGTATATTTTTAAACAACAATAATAACTGATTGAAGTATAAACAGAATATGTCAAAATAAAAATTATGTGTTCTAGAAGTAGGCCTAGACTCTATTTCTTTGAGATTATTCTCAACAAGGATATCTTTATTTCTACCTTCCAATTAAACCACAATTAAATGTACAAGAATCTTTTGCTACCGACTTACAACAATGTATTCGATAATGTATTCCCAAATATGCCTCTGTCTCATCTTACATGCGTGATACCCTACACTGGCTCCCTGTCTCACAGCGCATCGAATACAGAATTGCTTCACTGGTCTGGCGTTGTCTTCTTGGCTGTGCCCCGACTTATCTGTGTGAACTCTGCTGTCCAATATCTGTTGTCCTTTCTCGCAGAGCCCTTCGCTCTGCCTCTAGCGGTAAGCTTTTGGTCCCACGTGTTGAAACATCAACCTGTCAACGTCGACGTCGTGCTTTCTCAGTAACTGTTGTAGGTCCTTCTGTCTGGAATAGTCTCCCGTTGCAGATGCGCCTGCTGCCTAGGGTCGACTCGTCAGTGTTCTACAAGCTCCTTAAGACTTTTTTGTTTCACCGTGGTTGGGCTAGGAGCGCTTCTGAGTGGATTTCTTGAAGAGGCGCTATATAAATTCTTGAAATTAATGGATGAATGAATGAATGTAACTTTAAAATAGATAGAGATGATGCACCATCATTAAGATGTGCCTATGCCTAAATCAAGATCCTCTAATATGCAGGGACACAAAATATCTCATATTTGAAAGCATCCACTATTATATACCAAATTGGAAAAGGTTTTAAAAATCTTGACCTGATAGTGGGTACACGGCAGTGAAGGTCCATAGCATTTTGGTCGGTTGAAGAAGATGTCGCATTTTTTGCTCACATTGTTGTAGTTGAAGTTATCACAGTACAAGGATCGTTGACATTTTAAGGCACAGACCAAGACGGAGTTCAAAGACAACGATTCCGAAGGTGCATCAAGGGCGCAAAGCTGTGATCCCGGAGGAGCTTCCAACACTTGGTACATACTAACGTCATCTGTCAAAGCGCAAGAAGCTTTTGCGCCTTCAACAACAAAACTGAAAATCGCCCAAAGCATAGCATAACCAACCATTATCACGTATGATATCTTTTAAGCTTTTAGATCTAATACGTGTGACTTTCAGATCATCTGCGAGAGCGACTGTGTGTGCAAATTTTATTTCTGACAACTTTAAGGTATCGAGCCATAAACGCTTATATAAGCCTATGCAATGGTGATTCAATGGAGCCTTGACGTCGTCTGCGTGCACATTGTTTATACGCCCTGCATGCCTAAAACTCAAGGTAGCGGACAAAAGCCACGACATTGGTACAGTACTGTTGTTCTCAGTAAGCTTATCGGCTCCTGAAAAATGAAATAAACGTTTGTTATCCATCCAGCAGCGCCGTACGCAGCTTATCGATTTAGTCATGTCGATAGGTTTAAATGGCTGCGGTTCACTGTTTAACTGCAGTGCGTTGATTATAATAGACCTACTCTGCCACGCACGCCGCAGTGATTTGGCGTTTGCTTGAGAGTTTCGAAAGTCGGCTTCAGCGAAAAGACATGCCAAACGAAAAGAACACTTTCAAAAGAGAGCATAACAGTATATAAAGCCATCGTTTCTTGCTATGTTTAAATGCACTGACGGTTCATGTAGGCCCTTTGCGCAAACTTAGGCGCCACTTCTCTTCAGAAATTTTAAATCCAATGCTAAACAGTGAGGTTGCAAGGTTGTCAGCACTAAGACGGCCTTCTTTCACCGTGGATTCAGGTAGCAATCGGTTCATATAGCCTAGGCCTATGCTATGCTCAGTGAAAGCAATACTTCAGTCGTCACTTCAAAACAGCGGTATACACTACCGGTTAATCAACAGCGAAAAGGACTTGCTCGAACTGATGAATGAACACGGCAAAAGGCGCATATGTCTTTGTTTTCAACAGAGAAGCCGTTGTGTAGAATCGGGTTAACTGCGGACCTGCGTCATCGACTTTACGTTCACGAAAGTCCTCAATTAACCAGATTTCTACACAACATTGTGCTTCCAAGATTCCAACCAAAAGATTCCGAACAAATGTCGCACTTGTTTCGCGAACTTAGGTTTGAATCGATTGCGGTGTTCTTGGACTTCTGTCAAGTGAACTGCAACGAACATCAGTTGCCTTCGACACTGTAGGCCTACAAAACAAAAGAAGTCCTCGTCTGACTTGTTTTGTCATAGTCTAATAACCTGTAAGCAGCAGGACAACTGAAGCACAACGACAATTGAATTAGCTATATCGAACGATACAATAATTATCCCATTTCAAAAGTAAAGTCAAGATACACACTACTTTAAAACATGGGACTATAATTCTTTATGGAAAAACTATAAAAAAAGCGTCACGATTTTAGGCATTGGGCTATTATCTATAATATATAGTTTGGCATATTAAAGCTCAGAAACCGGGTTTAGATTCGTTGTGTTAAGGTAGGCCTAATAGATTCAAAATGTTCTCTATGCACGCCCGAATGGCCAGACCAAGCAACGATTTAGCTATCACAGTAATATCCAGCATAAAGTATATATTATATATATACATAGGCGTACGGTAGTTTTCAGCAGTGGGGGGGGGGGGGGGCAAAGATTGAACTTCTGCCCGAAAAATACATCCGTCAAAAAGTTAGTCGTTCGCGTCCTTGTTTGCCCGAAAAACTTGACTTGCCCGAAAGTTGACGACCTTTTTTTTTTTTTTTAGTCGTTCGCGTCCGTGCTTGCCCGAAAAACCTGACTTGCCCGAAAGTTGACGACCTTTTTTTTTTTAGTCGTTCGGGTTTTTTTGCCCGAAAAAACCACCAAATTGCCCCCCTGCACCCCCGCCTCGTACGCCTATGTATATATATATATATATATTATGTGCATCATCATGGAGCATGCCCTCCTGGGGCGTTGCATGATGAGACAACAAATTCCATCCAGAGACCGCGATCTTCCTATCCCATTATGCTCCAACACATGCAATATTTTATAATTTCCAAAAGTGCCACATAATTTTTATTATTGCTCGTTTTGTAATCTAAATAATGATTGAGACGTGAGGGGGTAATTAGAACCCATGAAATATTACAATATAAGAGATATGGGGAAAACTTGCTTTCGCACCACAGCAAGGGGCAAAATGGGATATCTGTATTCCATTATGCCCCAATATGCCAAAAAATTGTAAATCCGCCATTTTGAAACAAAATACTGAACTTGTACAAATTTTCATATGGGAATATGCGATTTTTATATATAGGCTAACTCTACACATGGATGGTATAACTGAAATTTAATATAGCTCCACTGTTCCTAGACAATTTTTTGACTAACGGACGTACCTTAATTGGGAGAGCGTGAAAATCAACTTTTCATCATAAAAACTCCAAGACGCATCGAAATCGTAAATGCTTTTGTCCTTCACCTTCGAATATGCTTTACTTCAGATTGAATTTTTTTTTGTATTTTAAAAGTAAGTAAGATCGATAATAATGAACTTTCCCGTTATGCCCAGCTAGCCCATTATGCCCCGCTCTCCCCTACTTTTCATCGGGACACCGTGTAGTAACAGAACAACAAACTCTAAATAACACAACTAAAATAATTATCATCATCATAATTTGGTAATAAGTAGACGAACGTAAGTGCACATTCCTCGATAATGATGAGTTTGTAGTCCTTTTTATCGAGTTTAACAAGGTTGAGTTTGTAGTATGAAAATAAAAGGGCCTAATAGAAAAAATTAGTCAGGGGCAACATTAGTTAGGTCGTTTATGTACAAAATAAACACTATAGGTTTTTAATATCGAACCTTGTGGAATCCCGTAATTACTTTTAGACGAGAGTAGGCTAACTACCATTACAAGTTACAAGCTGTTGGCCTATTTTGTTTTTCAAATAGGCCAAAGCCTAGCTTTCATGCCATTTCAGTTACCAAGCAAACCGTAGCCTACAACCTTTGCAATTTCTTATGTTTTAAACTTGGTTATAAGGGTCTGCTTACTCTTGAAACGACACCAGAAGTATTCATGTGAGACAGCAACTAAAGCCAGTCATTATTTGGCTACAGTGCAAATATTTATTAAATTGAAATTAATTAATAATAACGAAATACACCATGCAAGCGCTTTAGGACAGATGCTGTCAGAAATTACGCTACAGGATTAACTAAATACAAATCTGAAGAGAAGTTAGGCCTACTGTAGCCTAAGTGTTTGTATACAGAAATCGCATCACATTCAACACAAAGACAAACTGCTCAACTGACTGTATAATTATTATAGACCTATTTAATCCTAAATTGTCCTGTAAATGCAAGTAGGTCTAGTTTACATGTGCAGAGGGTTCGCATAGCAATAATGCTATCTGCAGTTTATGCCAATTTGAACATTATGCGAGATCCATTTAACGTCGAAACCGTTCCAAGCCCGAGTTGCACAATTGTTTTCCAGTAGTAAGAAACGGATCCAAAGTTGGTATTCAGATCACAGGATCCACAGCCCGCGAACCACCACCCGACTCCACCATGTATCGCTGAGCAATCACCTGTAGATATGTCGTTGTCCTCCATGTCGTAGGTGGAGAAGTTCTTGTGGTTTTGCAATGAGAGCGGAGAGCTGATCCTGTTCATGGCATCTCCAGCGTCTCCACTGAATCCGTCCAGATGAATGGTATACCAGTTGGACTCGGGATCGATTCGGATCGAGTCGTACTCGGCTGAGAACCAGGACCCGTTCTCAGTGGACAACATCTCGAAACGTAGACGGTAGTTTCCGCTGTAGGTCAGTTGGTGCATCTTCTCCAGACCAATCCAGTAGTCAAGTGTTGGGTCGCCAAACCCATCGCGGTACTCGTCCCACGTCCGGGTGAAGTTGATGGAATTGTAGATGCGATTGGAAACGACGATCCATCGATTAACACTCATCAGAGGAACGGAGGTGGAGACATTTGGAACTTTGATATTTGTGAGACTTAAGATCGGATGAAAGTCTAAAATGTCAAGAGACGATATTGAGCTATGACTTGCGGATTTTCTAATTAAACAATCTAATAACAACCACTTACTGAATCTTTGTTTTTCCCGACGCAGAAGCATAGGCCTACAAAAGTTTGGACATGAAGGATACAGGCCCTAGTGATATCTAATCACTGAACAGCAATTTTGTCCAATCTCATTAATCAGTTATTATCATATCTTATTTATCGTTACCGCTTTATTGTCATCATCACGCTGAGTCCGATATGAATGAGATGCATGTCAATGGAACGTCAGTTACATTTAGTCAGTCAATCAAAATTTAGCAGAGTTGATTTGAATAGCACAGTAGTCTACTAACCGGGCAGTTGTAGGCATTTGACCATCGTCCTGTTGTGTACGAGACAGTTGAGACATCCTTCGCCCGTCAGATTTGATCCGCATTCGTAATACAACTTCTTGTTGAAAGTGAAAGGAATGTAGCATTCATCGGCCACGATTCCTTCAAATTATTTTAAAAAAAGCTCAACAGATTAACAAAAATAGAGTTCAAAATATAAAGAAAAAACTTATATCTGCAGGAAGTGTCAATTAAGCTGGTACATTTGGTCAAAGGCTATCACATTTTTGGCCACTACTGCTGGTATGGGACAAGACAGTGTGATTTACATTGTCCTTAAATGGTGTATAGCTTATACTTAGAGCTAAAATCTGGTCTTATTATTATACATCGATTTAACTTATATTAGGCATCTATATAAATAAAAATGAAAATTTCCAATAGTGCGGTCACAATCACGCCGAAACATATGCACCGATTGTTGTGAAAAATTACCAAAACCTTCCATTCCAATAGCAAAAAACGTTTTTCTTTCCGAAAAAAACCCAATCGTTTCCACAAAAAGTGAACTTTGCAATCCGTTCGACCGCCATTTGCAAATTCAACAAAACAGCAGGGCAGCCAGATTTCAGACACAGCAAACGAAACATCAATGAGGTCGCGTACTGTGACGTCATAAGCGAGTCGCAAATTAATTTTCGAAAGCGGCGGGGGAGGTCTTTTCTGCCACAGCAAAGCGTGGCTGGGTACAGCTAGTATATATATGAATATATCAGCTTTCAAGTAAAAAATAATATATAGAAAATCGAATATCAAAAACAATTATGCAGCTGACACATCCTACTCATGGGCTCTGCCACGGCAGCAACGGCGAACGACAATATTACGATGTGCCCTTCTTTTCAATCTGTATCAGCAATCAGCATAGCACACAATGCTGTATTAGGCGACACAACATTAATTTTGAATAATATTATGGGCTTTAGATCAAAACACTGTGAAGAATAGAGAGGACTCACCCATATCTGGCTGATCGGTCTGAGCCTGCAAATTATTTTAAAAATTTTTATAAGGCAACTAGGCTACTCGCTACCTAATAACTGGGATGATCAACAATTTGGTCTACTCTATTTTACAAAGAAGAACGCAATATTTGTCTGTTAAACATGCATAATATAGACCTATATATGGCCCTATATGTTTTATTTGGTAAGCATAATACTATATAGCAATTTTATCGTCTCTCTCTCTCTCTATCGCATAGCTTATATTTCTGCATATTTATTTGTGCAAGTATATTTTTAAACAACAATAATAACTGATTGAAGTATAAACAGAATATGTCAAAATAAAAGTTATGTGTTCTATAAGTTAACTCTATTCTTTGAGACTGTTCTCAACAAGAATATAGGCCCTATATCTTTATTTCTACCTTCCAATTAAAGCACAATTAAATGTACAACAATTTTTGCTACGGACTTACAACAAACGTATTCGATAATGTAACTACAAAATATATAGAGATGATGCACCTTCATTATGATGTGCCTAGGCCTAAAACAATATCTTCTAATATGCAGGGACATAAAATATCTCATATTTAAAAGCATCCACTATTATACATGTATACCAAATTGGAAAAGGTTTTCAAAATCTTGACCTGATAGTGTGTACACGGCAGTGATGGTCCATAGCATTTAGGTCGGTTGAAGAAGATGTCGCATGTTTTGCTCACATTGTTGTAGTTGAAGTTCTCGCAGTACAAGGATCGTTCACATTTTAAGGCACAGACCAAGACGGAGTTTAAGGACAATGAATTGGACGGTTCATCAAGGGCGCAGAGCTGCGATCCAGGAGGAGCTTCCAACACTTGGTACATGCGCACATTATCTGTCAAAGCGCAAGAAGCTTTTGCGCCTTCAACAACAACACTGAAAATCAACCGAAGCATCGCATAACCGACCATCATCACATAAGCTTATGATAATCTATCTTATAAACTTTTAGATCTAATACGTGTGACTTTCAGCTCGACTGTGTGTGAAAATGTTATTTTCTGGCAAATTTAAGGCATTAGCCATCAGCGTCGACATAATTATGCAATTGGTGATTCAATGGAGCCGCGACTTCGCCTCGTTCGTATTGTTTATACGCCCTGCATAGAGCTGAAGGTAGCGAACAAAAGACGCAACATTGGTACAGTTGTTCTCAGTAAGCTTATAGGCTACTGAAAAATGAAATAAACGTTTGCTATCAATCCAACAATGCCGTCCGGCGTCCGCAGTCTATCGATTTAGTCATGTCAATATAATTATGTTTAAATGACTGCGGTTCGCTGTTTTACTACAGTGCGTTCTCTATAATAGACCTACTCTGCCATGCCGCAGTGATTTGGCGTTTGCTTGAGAGTTTCCAGAGTCGGCTTCATCGAAAAGCCATGCAGAATAAAAGGACACATTTAAAGGAGCGCAAAACTATTCTATAATTATTGAATTAAAACTTTCATTCTTTGCAATGTTTTACATGCACTGTCGATTCATGTATAGACCCTTTGCCCAAGCCTACTTGTACTTCCAAAATTAAATATGTTTTGTTTAAGCTTTAGGTCCAATGCTGAGCAGTGAGGTTGCAAGGTTGTCAGCACTAAGACGGCCTTCTTTCACCGTGGATTTAGGTAGCAATCGGCTCCTATGCTATGCACGGTGAAAGCAATGCTTCAGAAGTTCAGTCGTCACTTCAAAACAGCGACATACACTACCGTTAATCAACAGCGAAAAAGGAATTGCTCGAACTGATGAATGAGCACGAAAAGAGGCGCATATGTCTTTGTTTTCAAGAGAGGAGTCGTTCGTTGTGTGGAATCTGGTTAACTGCTGACCTGCGTCATCAACTTTACGTTCACGCAAGTCCGCAATTAACCAGATTCTACACAACATTGTGTTTTCAAGATTCGACCAAAATGTCGCACTTGTTTCGCGAACTTAGGTAAAAATCGATTGCGGTGTTCTTGAACATCCGTCAAATGAACTGCAACTAACATCAGGCCCAAAATACGCAGTTGCCTTCGACTTTGTACAAAACAAAACAAGTCCTCGTCTGACTTGGTATGTCTTAATAGCCCGAGCAGCAGGACAACTGAAGCACAACGACAATTATTGAATTAGCTACAATATCACAGTTCAAAAGTAAAGTCAAGATATACTTTAAAACATGGGCTTATAGCCTACTTTAATGGAAAACTATAATAAAGCGTCATGCTTGTATGCATTGGGCTATTGTATAAATGTCTATAATAGTTGGGTAGGTCTATACCGTATATTAGAAGCGTGTGCCACGAACTCATTTTTACACATAGGCATGCAGCGATCGCGCATGAGCTCTAGGCTTATACTTGAGTGCAAAATTCCCTTAGTCATTTATATGCACTTTAGAATTTGTACGATCACTGTTGTGCGTTGATTGGGCCTGCTGGATCATGTAGAAAGAAATCTTTGGTCTGACGCCACGCGTTGCAATCTTGACAACTATGATCTTTAATAGCAGCGTGATTACAGCTTGAAGAACGATTTCAATGCAGTTAGATCTCACGTTTGTACAATTATTAAATAATTGCAACATGTCAGACGTGTTTCCTCACAAATTTTGTGGGGAAACAGGTCTGACATGTTGCAAATAAGGAAGTAAAATTCAGCTATATAGGCTAATATAATGGTGTTCAAAATGTCATTCTTGTTCACGGACACACGACCGTAGACGTAGACACTAATGTTTGATGGTCCGGTGGATGATCATCTGGTCAAACGTCTGCTATTCTTCAATCAGACGCGCCCTACACCCTAAGGTTATCGATGTCATGAATACGCGTGAACGAAAAACGCGCTCATCCAGTAAATGTAGGCTACCTGGTACTCCGGATCAAGGTCTGGACTGCTGGGCGGCCACATGTGGCTACGGTAGGTATGAAGTCGAGCGTCTCGCGGGACAACTGCTACGTCTACGGTCGTGTGTTCGCGAACAAGAAGGACAATTTGAGCACCATATATAGCTGAATTTCACTTCCTTTCAGCTTTTCCTTGTTGGAAAGTTTTTTTTTCGGTGCTGCATTTTAAACTCTGATAAACTTGACAAACTCATGAATACTTCTAATCGGCTTTAGGAATTGGTAGTAATAATTATGGCCACTGTTGTTGCGTTTAAATTTTCAGACAAATCCTAACAGTTTTTTATTGAATAAAGACACTTTTTGTAGGGTTCTACTTTTCATCGGGACACCGTGTAGTAACAGAACAACAAACTCTAAAATAACGTTAATATGCAAATATATTGTAGTAATAAGTAGCCTATAGACGAACGTAGCCTAGATGCACATTCCTCAATAATGATGAGTTTGTAGTAGTTCCCCAGAATGTTTGGCTTTTTCTCCTTGTTGAATGTAGGCAGAAAACTACCGGGCGATACTGTCCAATCGGGGACCGCTATTAATAGATTTTACGTAATATTATCAATATTTTTACCTTCTTGTTTGACGAACTGCTATTGGTCCATTCCTGTTTTTCTTCCGTTGCCTGTCGTTTTATGATTGGCCGTCAATCGAATAACACAGATTACGTATTAGGCTACGATTAGGTTGTACTGTGAGAGGCGCTTTATAAATCCAAATCCAAAATAGAATACGTTAAAGATGCTATTCTATGTAAATCTCTTTTATGTGAGCTACAAACGTTTGGTAAAACAAATTTTAAAGCTCGGTTTTGAAGGTCAAAACGTCTAGAGAGACTTGATTTGAATGCTGACGCGCATAGGCCTACATGCTATATTAATATATATAAATATATATATATATATATATATATATATATACAATACAATACAATTCACTTTATTGCAACCAGAAAACAAGAAAACAATAAAAGTACAAAACATGCATGCATTGGCTACAAAGGGGGGCCCAAAAGGGATGGACATCCCGCTGGGAAGGGTCACCCAAGTAAAAAAAAATCCCAAGAAAAATTAATCAAGAGCTGAAAAGAAAGAGACTAAAACAAATTAGGTAATGACAGATTGCAGAAAAGCTTATATTGTCAAGAGCATGTAGAGAAACAAACTTAACTAAGTAGTTAACTAAAATCTTAACTACACATGGTCATGTGCACTTCAAGTAGCTTTAGTAGAGGAGAGTAGAAGAACACGAAGTTTCTTTTTAAATACCTGCAGACTACTCGATTGACGAATGTCAATTGGTATTGTGTTCCATAGCCTACTTTAGTGCCATAAGATTTAATAGTAAAACGCCTAGTATTAGATTGAGCTTTGACAGGGCGAAAAGCAAATGAATTCCTAGTGAAATGCGTTTGGATGTCAGAGGCGTGAGGGAGGTAACCTTGGAATACCAAAGGAAGGAGACCGTGTTCGAGTCGAAAAAAGAACTCGCAAATTTGGAGATCCTTTATCTGGTCAATTTTCAGGAGATGAAGTTCATTAAAGGAACGGCCAGTGTGTTCCCGTTTACGAATACCCTCAATTATACGAACAGCCCTCTTCTGTAAGATTACAAGTTTATGAAGCCTGGATTCGTATGTCGATGCCCAAACAAGGTTGCAATACGTGAGGTAGGGGTAGACAAGGGTATAATATAAATTCATTCTAATTGTCTTTGGCAAGATATAAGCAACGCGGGAAATAATACCAATATTTTTAGCAATTTTAGTTTATATATGTGTATATATATACGTGTGAGTAACTGAGTATAGTATATTGTGGATTCAATCTGTGGTGGAAGGATTCTGGATATGCTTGAGAGAATTCGTAGGTTTGGGGATTTTATTTTAAATGTTTGATACCGTATGTGTTCTTTCCAGACTCGCAACAATTTTGATGATCAGACTTGAGTGCTTGCGGTTCCCATGATATATATATATTATAGGCTACATAGATTTGGATGTGACGCGGAATTTGTCTTTTTTATAACACCTAAAATCAACGAAGTTTGTTTTATCGAGGTTACGGGTTAATTACGGTATTTTATTAGAGCGAAGCCATTCTCTGCTACATTTTCCAGTCGCTGATAGGGTGACTAATAATTTATTGGTATTTCAAGTGAGGAGTTAGAAAAACAAATATATAGTATGGAATGAAAACAATAATCAGGGACAACATTAGTTAGGTCGTTTATGTACAAAATAAACCCGATAGGTTTTTAATGTCGAACCTTGTGGAATCCCGTAATTAGGCTACATTTAGACGAGAGTAGGCTAACTAAAATTGCAAGTTACAAGTTGATTGCCTATTCTGTTTTTCAAATAAGCCTAGCTTTCATACCATTTTAGTTACCAAGCAAACCGTAGCCTACAACCTTTGCAATTTCTTATGTTTTAAACTTGGTTATAAGGGTATGCTTACTCTTGAAACGACACCAGAAGTATTCATGTGAGACAGCAACTAAAGCCAGTCATTATTTGGCTACAGTGCAAATATTTATTAAATTGAAATTAATTAATAATAACGAAATACACCACGCAAGCGCTTTAGGACAGATGCTGTCAGATATTACGCTACAGGATTAACTAAATACAAATCTGAAGAGAAGTTAGGCCTACTGTAGCCTAAGTGCTTGCCAACGGAAATTGCATCACATACAACACAAAGGCAAATGCCCAACTGAGTGTATAACAGTGTATATTATAGACCTATTTAATCCTAAATTGTCCTGTAAATGCAAGTAGGTCTAGTTTACATGTGCGGAAGGTTCGAATAGCAATAATGCTATAATTATAATTATGCAGTCTATGCCAGTCTGAACATTATTCGAGATCCATTTAGCGTCGAAACAGTTGCAAGCCCGAGCTGCGCAATTGGTTTCCAGTAGTAAGAAACGGATCCAAAGTTGGTATTCAGATCACAGATTCCACAGGCCGCGAACCACCACCCTACTCCTCCGTGTATCGATGAGCAATCAGCTGAAGATATGTCGTTATCCACGTCGTAGGTGGAAAACTTCTTGTGGTTTTGCAATGAGAGCGGAGAGCTGATCCTGTTCATGGCATCTCCAGCGTCTCCACTGAATCCGTCCAGATGAATAGCGTACCAGTTGGACTCAGGATCGATTAGGATCGAGTCGTACTCGGCTGAGAACCAGGACCCGTTCTCGGTGGACAACATCTCGAAACGTAGACGGTAATTTCCGCTGTAGGTCAGTTGGTGCATCTTCTCCAGGCCGATCCAGTAGTCAAGTGTTGGGTCGCCAAACCCATCGCGGTACTCGTCCCACGTCTGGGTGAAGTTGATTGAATTGTAGATGCGACTGGAAACGACGATCCATCGATTAACACTCATCAGAGGAACGGAAGTGGAGAAATTTGGAACTGTGATATTTGTGAGACTTAAGATCGGACGAAAGTCTGAAATGTCAAGAGACGATATTGAACAATGACTTATGGATTTTCTAATAATTATTAAACAATCTAATAACAACCACATAGTCTACTGAAGCTTTGTTTTGCCCGACGCAAAAGAATACAAAAGTTTGGACATGAAGGATACAGGCCCTAGTGATATCTAATCACTGAACAGCAATTTTGTCCAATCTATTATCATAGGCTTATCTCATTTTCGTTACTGCTTTATTGTCATCATCACGCTGAGTCCGGTATGAATGAGTTGCATGTCAATGGAACGTCAGTTACATGTAGTTAGTTAGTCAGATAGCATAGTTGATTTGAATAGCACGGTACTAACCGGACAGTTGTAGGCATTTGACCATCGTCCTGTTGTGTACGAGACAGTTGAAACATCCTTCGCCCGTGAGGTTCGATCCGCATTCGTAATACAACTTCTTGTTGAAAGTGAAAGGAATGTAGCATTCATCGGCTACGATTCCTTCAAATTATTTTTTAAAAGCTCAGCAGATTAACAAATTCAAAACAAAGTTCAAAATATAAAGAAAAAACTTATATCTGCAAGAAGTTTCAAGTAAGCCGGTACACTTGGTCAAAGGCTATCACATTGTTGTCAACAGTACTGCTGGCATGGGGCAAGAGATTTGCATTGTCCTTAAATGGTGTAGTGCTTATACTTGACGCTAAAAACTGGTCTCAAAAGTGAAAATCTGCATTAAGTAGCGACTGTAGCGTTATAGAACGTGCCACAATAATTGTGCTGCAGACGATTGTTTTATTCTACAAACCGGTCACAGTTGGAATTGTCTAAACTTTAGACAATTGAAATACATTACTTTCTTTTTGCGATAAGCTTACTGTTTCAATACAGTTTCGTTATATATTTAAGCTATCAAGGACGAAGTAGGCTAACTATTAATCAACAGATTCCTTCGATACTGACTTTCGACTTAGGCTTAGGCCCTACTTTAAACAAATGAGTTTGGTATCGCAACGCTGAAATAAAATAAGTAGGGCCTAGGCCTACCACGCCCATATGCGCTCAACGTTATTCGCATAATAATTATATATATATAAATGCGAATAACGTTGAGCGCATATGGGCGTGGTGTTATATGGACCATGAAAACAGCGAAGTAAATATTTAATTTCATGGTTCAATTTCCAAAATTTATTGCAGTCAGAACATTTCAGTCAAGTCTTCCTTTCAATCAAGCGATCCTTTTCAATCCTGGTTGCTTCGCCAGCAATCAGCTCAGCACACAATGTCGTATTATGCGGCTGAAGATTAATTTTGAATAGCCTAATATTATGGGCTTTATATCAAAACACTGTGGAGAATATATAGAGAGGACTCACCCATATCTGGCTGGTCGGTCTGAGCCTGCAAATGATAAAAATTTTTATTATAAGGCAAACGATTTGCTACCTAAGAACTGGAATGATCAACAATGGTAGGCCTATATTTTATTTTAGAAAGATGAATGCAATATTCTTCTGTTAGGCCTACATGTAAATGTGGTATAGTCAGCATAATTATATAGAAATTGTTGTCTCTCTCTCGCGTAGGCTAGCCTATATTTCTGCATCTTTATTTGTGCAAGTATATTTTTAAGCAACAATTGATTGCAGCATAAATAGAATATTTCCAAATAATAACTTTTTAAGTAGACCCTTATTTTTGAGATTGTTCTCAACAAGGGCTTCTTTATTTCTACCTTCCAATTAAAATCACGAATAAATAAGCAAGACGTTTTGCAACGGACTTTCAAGAACTGTATTTTGAAGTTACCATTATTTTATCAGGATCTTGTTCTATATTATGTCTCACATTTAAAAGCATCCACTATTATAATCATATCAAGATGGAAAAGTTTAACAAATCTTGACCTGATAGTGGGTACACGGCAGTGAAGGTCCATAGCATTTTGGTCGGTTGAAGAAGATGTCACACGTTTTGCTCACATTGTTGTAGTTGAAGTTATCGCAGTACAAGGATCGTTGACATTTTAAGGCACAGACCAAGACGGAGTTCAAGGACAGCGAATCCGAAGGTTCATCAAGGGCGCAGAGCTGTGATCCAGGAGGAGCTTCCAACACTTGGTACATACGAACGTCATCTGTCATGGCGCAAGAAGCTTTTGCGCTTTCAACAACAAAACTGAAAATCGACCAAAGCATCGCATACCCGACCATCATCACAAATGATAATTTATCTTATAAACTTTTAGATCTAATACGGTACGTGTGACTTTCAGCTCGACTGTGTGTGAAAATGTTATTTTCTGGCAAATTTAAGGCATTAGCCATCAGCGTCGACATAATTATGCAATTGGTGATTCAATGGAGCCGTGACCACGCCCTCTTTCGTATTGTTTATACGCCCTGCCTAGAGCTGAAGGTAGCGAACAAAAGACGCGACATTGCTACCCTCAGTATAGGCCGCTGGAAAATGAAATAAACGTTTGCTATCAATCCAACAACGCCGTCCGGCGTTTGCAGTCTATCGATTTAGTCATGTCGATAGGTTTAAATGGCTGCGGTTCGCTGTTTAACTGCAATGCGTTCTCCATAATAGACCTACTCTCTGCCATGCCGCATTGATTTGGCGTTTGCTTGAGAGTTTCGAGAGTCGGATTCCACGAAAAGACATGCAAAATTTAAAGGACACATTCAAAAGAGCGCATAGCTATTCTATCATTAATTTAAAACTTTCATTCTTTACAATGTTTTAAATGCACTAACGATTCATGTAGGCCCTTTGTGCTAGACTAGCCTACTTCTCTTCAGCCATTATGTTTTTTGTTTAAATTTTAAGTCCAATGCTAAACAGTGAGGTTGCAAGGTTGTCAGCACTAAGACGGCCTTCTTTCACCGTGGATTTAGGTAGCAATCGACTCATAGGCAATGCACGGTGAAAGCAATGCTTCATTCGTCACTTCAAAACAGCAGCATACACTACCGATTAGAAAACAGCAAAAAGGAATTGCTCGAACTGATGAATGAACACGACAAGAGGCGCATAATTATTAGGCCTATGTCTTTGTTTTCAACCGAGAAATCGTTGTGTAGAATCTGGTTAACTGCGGACCTGCGTCATCGACTTTACGTTGACGCAAGTCCGCGATTAACCAGATTTCTGCACAACAGTGTGTTTTAAAGATTCGACCAAAATGTTGCACTTGTTTCGCGAACTTAGGTGAGAATCGATTGCGGTGTTCTTGGACTTCCGTGAAATGAACTGCAACGAACAGCAGGTCCAAAATACGCAGTTGCCTTCAACTTTGTGCAAAACGAAAGAAGTCCTCATCTGACTTCTTTTGTCTTAATAACCTGTAAGCAGCAGGACAACTGAAGCTCAACGATAATTGAATTAGCTATTATAGAACGATACAATATCACATTTCAAAAGCAAAGTCAAGATATAGGCTACTTAAAACATGGGCCTATACTTTAATGGAAAACTAGCATCATGCTTGTAAGCATTGGGCTATTGTCTAATGTCTATGATAGCCTATAGTTGGGCATATTAACGCTCAGAAACTGGATTTAGATTCGTTTTGTTAAGTTATAGGCCTAATGGATTCAAAATGTCCTATACGCACACCCAAATGGCCAGACAAAGCCAAAGATTAAGCTACACCAGTAATATTCAGCTTATAATACAGTAGCCTATATTATAATATAAAGTGGAGCGAGGTGGTTGTGGGTAAGTTCGTCGCCTTGCAGCCGAAGGGTTGCAGGTTCAAATCCACCTCAAGTCGCCGCGTATGAACTTTGGGCAAGTCCTTCACTCGCAATTGGTCGGCGCATCGGCGTGAAACTTCTATGCAGTGTCCGCTCTGTAGTCGGGAGCGCCTCTGAGTCAGGAGCTTGAAGGGGTGCTATAACAAGTGCACATACAAACAAATAATAATATAGCCTAGTTATATGACAATTGCATATTCTAGTTCATATATGCCCTTAGAAGATCTTAATATAAATATAAAATAATATGTTAATATAGCCTAGGCCCTACACTCATCTAAATCCGTGATTGAATTGATTTAACTAAGGTTGACACGTGCATTATGTGGTCTGCTGTTTCAAAAACTACATCATTCCCCATAATATTATCTCGCATTCACCCCCATAATCCGCTTGACAATGACGATTGCTGATGTTAAATCCTGGTCATGGTTGCAGCATCTCATGAATGCTGAGCATGCGCATTCGCAGTCCCCGCACTCAGATGCATAAATTAGCCAGAACTGGATAACTCTGCAATTAGTTTATTGATGCTGACCGCGCGCAGCAAATTATTTCTTGAAATGCCAGCGAGTTCTATAGGCTACATAGAAGCGAGTGCCACAAACTCATTTTTACACAAAGGCATGTAGTACCCGCGCATGAGCTCTAAGCTTATAATACTTGAATGCAACATTCCCTTAGTCATTTACATGCACTTTGGAATTTGTATGATCACTGTAAGTTGTGCGTGCGTTGATAGCACCTGCTGGCAGTGCTGGGTCATGTAGAAAGAAACCTTTGGTCTGACGCCGTGCATTGGATGGCGAAAGCTTATAATTATATAGGTCTACCGCAATCGTTGCAACTATGAACTGTAGCCTAATAGCAGCGTGATTACAGCTTGTTGTGAACGATTTAAATGCAGTTTGATCTCACGTTTGTGCTGTTATTTGTGGGAAACAGGTCTGACATGCTGCAATTCTCCACCGCTGTAGACTGGCGAATTCAGTTGTGCCCATCTTGAAAGCCGCCACTTGCACGCTATAAGCGTAGGCACCGAAGGGTGTCATTAAATCCATGGATATTAGGCCTATCTGTTGTAATCTAGTGTTCGGTTGGTAATGAAGATACGTTGGAAGATAGTTCCAACATTTTGAGCCAGTACATTGTATAGACTATAGAGAATAGACGCGTGTTAGTATGTGCATAGCCTAGGGAGGGTCATAAACAGTTAATTTTCTAGTTGGATAAGAGTGGCGATCAGAAGTAAGGTTAAAGAAATCATTAAATACAAGTGGTAAAAGACCATGGTTATAGCGGTACATAAACTCTCTGAGATGCAAGTACCTAATTTGATCGAATTTTAATAATCCAAATTCCTGGAAGTACAGAGCAGTGTGGGCTTGGCGAGGAATATTAGCTATAAATCGGATTGCATAGATTCTATTTGTGAAGGTTGACTAGACTCTCACAAGATTAGATTTGTAAGTAGACGTCCAAATTAAATTACAGTAGGTTAAATAAGGATAAATAAGAAATTAGTATAACAGAGACCGGATGGAGAGAGTAATTAGTTTAGATGAGCGAAATAGCACAATAATAGGCTAGTCTTAGCAATTTTGCTAGAAATATTATTGATGTGCTCCTTCCAATTTAGATGCTGGTCAATGTATACGCCCAAACATTTTTGTGGATGTTGCTTGGTTATAGTCTGATAGGAGTGGTAGGAATCCCTTCAATAAGTAGAACAGGAAGTTTATTGGGATTTTTTCTTATGTGATCTGAAGAGGATGTAGTTGGTGTTATCCAAATTTAGAGTAAGTTTATTTGATCGAAACCAATCAACCACTCGGTGAAGTTCAGAATTGACAGTTTTCAATAGGGTATAAATAGATTTATCAGAATGAAATAAGTTAGAATCATCAGCAAATATAGGGTGTCTCGATAGGTCGTGAACGATTTTGAATGCAGAAAAATATATGTTATACACAATGTAATGTGGAAAGTTTTATACTGGCGGATAGGTTATTCAAATGAAAATGTTAATATAAAAAAATTAGATCAATAGCTCACTTATTCAAATTTTACCGCCAATATCCGTGACGTCATCAAATTCGTGCTAAATAAACGTCCAGTTAAATCGCAAACAATATTGTACGACCATCATTGTTAATCCACACTTAATTAATTAATACAATTTATCATTTAGTATTTAATAATGTTTCCTTTACTCTTTATTACAGCCTCAAGTCGATTAGTCATCGAGCCAAATAGATTTTTCAGAGTTGTCAGAGGTAGGCCTATTGATGTCCATGCCATACAAAGCCGACGTTTTAAGGTCGTTTGGGGTTCGGTATCGGCATAAACAGTTGCCGCCATAATATTCCAAACATTTTCCACTGGTGACAAATCCGGCGAATTCGGCGGCCAGTCCCTCGGTGAGATGTAGGCTATCCATTGGTATTCTTGTTCAACCATTCGACTGAGGCCTTTGATGTGTGTGCACGTGCACGGTGTTATTGAAATAATCATTCGCCGTTGTTATGAAACATTTTTGTGACTGTTAACTGAGCGCAGACTACACTTCGCTTGCGAGTTTGACCTCTTTTTCCAGTATCTCATTGATGTAATAAGTCGAAGTGACTGAAGTTTTATTTGGAATGATATGAAGTTTTGTTAATCCAACCAGGGCCGGCGCCAGAGTATTTGGCACCCTAGGCGAACCTGTCGCACTGCGCCCCCCCCCCCCCCACCCGCGCCCACGGCAACTAAGATTGAATATTAACTTTCACAAGGGAATGCTATGGTGCCTTTTGTTTTAATTCATATTTGCATTCAATAGAAAGAAGAATAGTCTGAATAGAATAGAACATGACATTGTGTAATCTATTTATAATGGTATATTTGTTTAAACCGGTAATGTAATTTCAAAACTTCATTTTTCGCGCTTTTGCTTTAGCAAATGTAGAAACGAGTTCCCTCAGTTCAATGTTTTTGGCAATGTCATATTCAATTGACCGAGTAGCTAGTCCAAGTCTTTCTTGTAGCATGGAGCTTCGCAAATATGTTTTTATCAGTTTGAGCTTAGAGAAGCTTCGCTCACCACTAGCCACAGAAACTGGAAGTGTCAAGAGAATTGGCAGAGCTATAACAGTGTTGGGGACATAGGCGCAACCACCCTATGGGACCCACGGGACGCGTCCCTCCCAACTTTTGAGTGGTCCCCTAACTTTATTATTATGGTCCCCCAACTTTTAGGTCGTGATTCATTATGGTCCCCCCCAACTTTTAGGACGTGATTGCACCTATGGTTGGGGACACTATCTGTTAGATTATCTTTCAATATAAAGTTTAGTACATCATGTGGCGATGTAGGCCTACACCTTGCAACTCGTCTTGAAATGGCTTTAAGTTCACAGCTGCTTAGATCAACTAGGCCTACATCAATATCTTTGGAGTGTCCATGTTGCAAAGCTTTTTGAGATTCAAGCAATGTTCCATAACTTAATTCTTGACTAGTTTTATTCTGCAAACTGTGAGCATCATAGAGGAAACCAAACACAGAACTAATTTTTTGCATCAGAGTGAATCTTTCTTCAACCGATTGTATTGCCGTGTCAAGAACAGCGAGGTAAAAGTTTACTTTGAATTTGTCTTTTTGGATTTTAATATAAATTAACTATAAAATAAAAACTAAAAATTCCATGTTAGTGCCGCCCCAGAAATTTGCCGCCCTATTATATTATATTTACACCGTTTACACGCCAGATTTTGATTTCGAAATGACGTCACCGGATGTGGCGTTATTTTCTATAACATAAGTAAGTAAACTAGTGATCAAATTTATACTATGCAATTATACGTTTAATCTAGCTGGAAAAAATAAAATGTAGTATATTGCAATAAAACGTTAAATATTAATAGAAATTAACTATAGATTAAAAACTAAAAATTCCATGTTAGTGCCGCCCCAGAAATTTGCCGCCCTAGGCGGCCGCCTAGTTCGCCATAGTGGTTAAACCGGGCCTGAATCCAACTGTTTATGCCGAACCCGAAACCCATACACTGAACACCTTAAAACGTCGGCTTTGTATGGCATGGACATCAATAGGCCTACCTCTGACAACTCAGATAAATCTATTTGGCTCGATGGCTAATCGACTTTAGGCTGTAATAAAGAGTAAAGGAAACATTATTAAATACTAAATGATAAATTGTATTAATTAATTAGGCTAAGTGTGGATTAACAATGATGGTCGTACAATATTGTTTGCGGCTTAACTGGACGTTTATTTAGCACGAATTTGATGACGTCACGGACATTGGCGCTAAAATTTGAATAAGTGAGCTATTGATCTAATTTTTTTATATTAACATTTTCATTTGAATAACCTATCCACCAGTATAAAACTTTCCACAATATAATGTGTGTAACATATATTTGTCTGCATTCAAAATCGTTCACGACCTATCGAGACACCCTATAGTACAAAATACATAGAAGGCGACATATTAGGTAAATCCTTAATATAGATTAAAAATAAAAGAGGTCCAAGATTAGATCCTTGAGGGACACCATGAGAAATGAATTGAAGATTAGAATTACAATTATTAACAGAAACCAGTTGAAAACGATTTTCAAGATAGCTAACAAACCATTGTAATTGTGTGCCTCTAATTCCATAGTTATAAAGTTTTTTGATCAAATTATGATGATTTACGGAATCAAAGGCTTTAGCTACATCAAGGAAGATACCAAGGGAGTAGGCTACTCATTATTTTCAATTGCGTTAGAGATTTTGTCTTGTATGCTTAGAAGAGGCATGTAAGTAGAATGACCCTGTTGGAATCTATGCTGATACTGAAATAGTACTTTCTCTTTTGATAAAAAAAACTATCTAAACGTGCATACATTAATTTTTCAAATATTTTTGCGAAGAATGGGAGTACAGAGATCGGTCTGTAGTTAGAAACATTTTTACTTCGGGTCCTTTTATGAATGGGTATGATCTTGGCAGTTTTCAATGCAGAGGGGAAAACTCCATTGGTGAACGAGCAGTTAACAATCTCTGATAGCGGAATTGCAATTTTAGGCAATGTTAATAGGGCTA
This sequence comes from Lumbricus rubellus, assembly GCA_945859605.1. Taxonomy (NCBI): domain Eukaryota; kingdom Metazoa; phylum Annelida; class Clitellata; order Crassiclitellata; family Lumbricidae; genus Lumbricus; species Lumbricus rubellus. The sequence continues at coordinate 21,753,497 of OX243817.1, forward strand.
TGGCAGGGTCAATTCCATCGACTCCTTTACTGTGTGTAGTGCGATTGGTGTGCCCAAGGTTAATTATTTCACAAGGTGTAGAAGGAATTAATGCTAAAGAGTGTGGAGGGGTTGGGATAAGTAGGACAGAGAAGGGTTAGTTGTAGCAGGTATTTTATTAACAAGAGATTGTGCAATGCCCGTGAAGAATAATTATTATTGAATTTAGTTGCTATAGTCTGAGGACTATACTGGATAGAGATATTAACAGAGAAACTGTAATTACTCCATTCAATGTAAATGGTGACCAAATTAGTGACCCACAGACTACCAGGTATAGCAACTAAATTAATTCCTTCTACGGCGCCGTAATAAAGACCCCAAGTTGCTTTCTGCCGCTATTAGAGCGAAACCATTCTGCCACATTTTGCAGGTGAGTGTTAGTGCGATTAATTGGTGTTTCAAGTCTGAAGTTAGAATAAAATTATTTTAGTATCGTCTGAAAATAATGGGAAAAATAGATCAGTACAACATTAGGTAGGTCGTTGATATACAAAATAATAAAGTTATGTCTTAAAATAGCCTACATGTAAAACCTTGTGGAATCCAATAATTACTTTTAGAGGAGAGAAATTACCATTAGGCTTACAAGTAGCAAGTTGCATTCTGTTTTCCAAATAAGCCTAGCTTTCAAACAATTTTGGTAACCAAACAAACCATTCGACCTTTGCAATTTGTTTTGAACTCGGTTGTAAGAGCCTGCTTACCAGTACTCTTGAAGCGACACCGAACGTTCGTAGATTTATTAATGGGTGAATCCTTGATGGCGTTGTGCTAGGCCTCAATATTTTAATACTTTCCCCACAAACTTCTTGTGTGATTTACAGGGTGGTTCAGCATAAATGTCCCGACTTTGACGGCGTATAACTTCCCCAATTTTTGGAATTTATTTATATTTTATACGTCAAGTTAAAGTCATTTCACTCTAGTATTTGCACTGAAAAGGTCGAACTGGTGCTTGGTTAGGTTTCAATTATATGCTTGGAACAGCGCTATAGTTACCGTATTTTGTTGTTTTCTATGACGTAATATGGCGCCGTCTTCACGGGATATTCACAAATCGTTTTTTGCTAACGCGAGCATAAACACAATTATTTTAGGTGTTTGTATGAGTCTCTCCCATGAATATCCTCTTTTCGCTAAACCATCTTCTTTCAATTTTATCAACAGCCGTGCGCACTGCCACGCGCTGCTTTAGACGCAAAGAGAATAATGGCTGTCTCGCTATAGCCGTTTCTTTGCGTCAGTGTTTTAGTGCTGTTGGACATCACTTTGACAAATAACTTTAGATCATCTTTTAGGATACGGTGTTTCTAGGACTACCTGTATCGCGCGGAATGACCTGGGGAGATTTGTTTATAGGGTCGCCCAGGTCATTGTCTTGACGGACAATTTACTCTAACACAAGATCAATGCTAGCGGATATGAACGCCGTAATTCCCATGGTTTACGATTAGAAAGTCCTGTTTTTATCAATTTTCCGTTAATTTCGTAGCAGATAATTCAAGGTTTTGTCTATTCCATCCACTGTTAGAAAATTCGTTAATCATTTCAACCGAATTAAATCCCTTATCAGTTCTGAAAATTAAGATCAAAACGCAACCACCGTCTGTCAACGGCGCCAGATCGCGTCATAGAAAACAACAAAATATGGTAGCTAGCGCTGTTCCGAGCATATAATTAAAATCTAAACTTGTACCAGTTCCATTTTTTAGTGCAAATACTAGAGTGAAATACCTTTTATTTGACGTATAAAGTATAAATAAATTCCCAAAATTGGCGAAGTTATAAGCGTGCAAAGTCGGGACATTTATGCTGGACCACCCTGTACAAATATAGGAAGAGAAGTTTTTCTGTAAGTGCTTGTCTACAGAAATCGCATTCAACACAAACACAAACTGCTCAACTGACTGTGCATTTATACATAGCCTAAGCCTATCCAGTCATAAATAATTGCCCCGCAACTGCAGATCGATTGACCCAGTAGGCCTAGCTCACATGTGCAGAAGGTTAGAATAGCAATAAGGCTATCTGCAGCCTATGCCAGTCTGAACATTATGCGGGATCCATTTAGCGTCGCAACCGATCCAAGCCCGAGTTGCGCAATTGGTTTCCAGTAGTAGGAAACGGATCCAAACGGAGCATTTAGATCACAGATTCCACAGCCTGCGAACCACCACCCTACTCCACCGTGAATCTCTGAGCAATCAGCTGAAGAGAGGTCGTTGTCGATGTCGTAGGTGGAGAACTTCTTGTGGTTTTGCCATGCCATCGCAGGAGGGTTCTTGTTCATGGCATCTCCAGCGTCACCGCTAAATCCGTCCAGATGAATGGTGTACCAGTTGGATTCAGGATCGATTAGGATCGAGTCGTATTCGGCTGAGAACCACGACCCGTTCTCAGTGGACAACATCTCGAAACGTAGACGGTAGTTTCCGCTGTAGGTCAGTTGGTGCATCTTCTCCAGACCAATCCAGTAGTCAAGTGTTGGGTCGCCAAACCCATCGCGGTACTCGTCCCACGTCCGAGTGAAGTTGATGGAATTGTAGATGCGACTGGAAACGACGATCCATCGATTAACACTCATCAGAGGAACGGAAGTGGAAAAAGTTGGAACTGTGATATTTGTCAGACTTAAGATCGGATGAAAGTCTGAAATGTCAAGAGACGATATTGAACTTTCTTCAATTACCGTAAACAATTATACAGGTGCAAAAGATGTAATAGCAATTGAAACCTCGTTTGCATTCAGACGAAAAATGATGAAAACGTTGTAGATAAACGTTCGGGGCGTGCAGGGTATAGGCCATAATGATATCTATTCACTGAACAGCAATTGTTTGTTCCAATCTTAACTAGTTATTGTTAGATCTTCAATATCGGAATCACCATCTTTACTGTCATCATCACAGCATGCTGCCACGGGATTGAAAGACCACAGTCAGGTGTTAATGGGTTGGACCGATTGGTTATGTGTTAAAAGTCAGTTAGTTAATCAGTCAGTACTGTTATCTAGTCAAATAATTGAATTGTTCAGTCACATAACTAGACCTACTAACCGGGCAGTTGTAGGCAATTGACGATAGTTCTGTTGTGTACGAGACAGTTGAAACATCCTTCACCCGTCAGATTCGATCCACACTCGTAATACAATTTCTTGTTGAAAGTGAACGGAATGTAACATTCATCGGCCATGATTCCTTCAATTATTACAAATAAGTTGAGCAGAATAACAACGATTAGACTAGAGTTCAAATTCACGCGTAGCCTAGGCTAATATAAAGTCAAAGTTTCCTGCATTAATGAATTTCGACTTAGCCTACTTCAAACCAAATTAATCTCGTATCCCCGCTGATATAGGCCTATTATATTAAGCCACGCCCGTACGTAATGCTATTCGTAACCCAAGCTTAGGCCTAGGCCCTACATATGATATATCGTCCATGAGAACAATAACGGAAATATTTAATTTCATGCTTCAATTTCTGAAATAGGGAATATAATATAGTAGTAGGAAATTGTAGCATGAAATTAAATATTTCGCATTTTACTAGCCTATATTATAGCAGTCGGGATATTTCAATAAAGCCTTCCTTTCAATCAGTGTTTTAGTTGTCCAAAATTAACTTGGGGGGTCAGTAATTTTGTACAGATTACCAAAGTACACAAATCCCTGCCGTTACAGAAATTAAAAACGGTGATTTGTAACTTTCTTTTTCCGCTCTCTATGTAATTATACTCGCCTTTATTCATGAAATACAGTTGTATTCACTTTAATTACAGTACTTGCCAAATGTTTCAACTGTAAATGATCAGAGTCAAAATGAAGATTTTATGCTGCCAATATGACATTCACATCTTTGTATTATTAGACTGGCAAGCTTAGATAATTATTTCACTTCTCAATCTCGACATTGCGTGACTGCTACACACTTGTTCATGTAAATGGCTAAAAGCATGATTTAGCTAACATGCCACAGAATTCTAAAGTTTTTAAATAAGAGTTACTATTCACACAAAAATAATGTCGAGCTGTGTTTAGTAACTTCCTTTTTCTTAGGAAGTCCGGTGGCTTTGTCCAAAGCACCATGTCTGCCAGCCTTAAGCCATGAAATAACATATTTATCAACATCCCATGCCGTAAGAGGCGGACGGTTGATGCCAATCATCAACAGATCATTGACTGAATTCACAAGGAGCCTGTTTCTTCCACTGGTGTGGTAGAGATTCATCTGACTGAATCCTCTCTCACACTCAGCAGAAGAAACAGGTAAAACTTCCAACAAATCGACAAGTGTCTGTAATTTCTGACCCACAAGTACACCATCACTGTTTTTAAACATAGCATAATCAAGCACAATATCAGCTGCCTCCGAATTACTCATTCCAAACGACTTGCACAACAATGCAACTTGTTTTTCCCCAAACAGCGCCCGTTTCAGAGGATCCTTTGGCCACGATGTTTTATTTAAAGAATTAGCAGCCTCTAGGAATTCAGTGGATGGAAATCTCTGCTGCAAATTATCATACAAAGACTGAAAGAACTGGTTTTTCAAATTATCAAATTTCTCCACGTCGTCGGCACCCTGAACAATCTCAACACCTTTATAGCATTTGTCACTATCAAAAGATGCCCAAAATTTTCCTAATGTTCTTTCATTCTCCTGTTTTAAAGCTGGTTCCCTACTCTCAGTCACGCATTGTATCGACAAGTATTGCAGCCAATTAATTTGAGACACGAATCAAGAATCATACGAATATGGACGAAGGGGCCAAGGAACTGGGGGGGGGGTCAGAAGCTGACCCCCTCAACACATTTTTAGTCACTTAACTGAGGGGGTCAGACAACGAACTGAGGGGGTCCAACCCCCCCCCCCCCCCAACCCCCCCGACAACTAAATCACTGCTTTCAATGAGTTACTGGACCAGCATGGCACACAAACAATGCTGCATTAGCCTATGCGGTAGAGCAACAGAGCTCTTTTTAACGTGCAGTTTTACACAAAATGTGCAGTTCTGAATGGATTTGTGCAGTTGTAGAAGCACTTCTGTACAGTTAAAACTAGCAAAAAGGTCGTTGTCCTCCGATTGGAAGTAATTTACCACGGAGGATGGGAAAGAAAAGGAGTTGTAGCCTACAGTTCTAAAAATTCCTTTAAAACAGCCCTGTAGAGCAATAAATTTAAAAAATAAAACGGGCTTTACAGCCTTTACATCAAAATACTGTTAAGCAAAGAGAGAAGAGAAGACTCACCCAGATAGGGCTGATCGGTCTGAACCTGCAAATTATAAAAACACTTCTTCATAAAGTCAGCGACTTGTTACCTAATGACTGGGATTGTCAGCAACACTGAGAAGAACACAATATTCTGCTGTTAAATATGGTATAGGCATAATGATTTATAGTGAATCTTAGTCTCTCTGTTGCAGAGGCTGTAGGCTATGTCCGCATATTTATTTGTGCAGGTTTATTTGTTAGACAATAATCGGTCACTGCACAAATAGGATAATTGCAAATGATAACTGGATGTTCTAGAAGTAGACTCTCATCTTGAGATTGTTCTCAACAAGCATTTCTTTATTTCTACCTTCCAATTAGATCACTATTAGGCCTAAATGCACATTGCACAAGAAGCTTTTGCTACAGATTTTTAACAAATGTATTTTGAAGTTACCATTATTTTATCCGGATCTTGTCCCATTATGCAGTGACATAAGATGTCTGATTATGACATTGTCTCACATTTAAAAAATTCCACTATTATATTTCAAGAGATAAGAAATTTTTTGACCTGATAGTGGATACACGGCAGTGAGGGTCCATAGCACTTTGGTCGGTTGAAGAAGATGTCACACGTTTTGCTGACAGTGTGGTAGTTGAAGTTCTCGCAGTACAAGGATCGTTGACATTTTAAGGCACAGTCCAGGACTGAGTTTAAGGACAGCGAATCCGAAGGTTCATCAAGGGCACACAGATGTGATCCAGGAGGAGCTTCCAGCCCTCGATACTCATGTATGGCATCTGTCAAGGCGCAAGAAGCTTTTGTGCCTTCAACGACAAAACTGAAAATCGCCCAAAGCATCGCATAACCGACCATTTTTTTTATCACATAAACGCTATTTGATCCAATACGTGTGGCTTCGAGATAATCTGCGGGAGCAACTGCATGTAAACACTTTCACACAAAATTTGTAATGTAGGCCTAATGTCGACAATTTTATTGCAATTGGTGATTCAATGAAGTCGTGACTTTGCCTTCGCGTAGTCTACATTGTACATAGTTTATATGCCCTGACAGAAGCGCAGTAGTCGATTCGAGACAAAAAACCTGGAAATTGTAATCCTCAGTAGGCTATTTATGGGCTGCTAAAAATGAGATAAACGTTTGCTAACAATCCAAAACGCCGTCGGAAGCCGATCGATTTGCATGTTGGATAGCACTGGTCATGGGCGCCCGCAGAAATTTTTGCAAGGGGAGCAAAAAATTTCGATGATCGCGGTTAAATGTTTTAGTAGCCTTGCGATTAAAAGCTCGAAAAAAGCAAAGCTGGAAATTAATAACACGAGTATTTTTCAATGAGGTTTCTTAACGCAAATTTCTCAGTTTCATTTCGTGTATCAGCTTTATAGATTAATAGTTTACTTATTGTGAAGAAATTTGCAAAAAATCTAAGGTTCTCTACATTTTGACATCCCTATACTCCTATATTGTCTGTACTGGCAGCATGCAAAATGGAAAACTGCAGCCTGGCTTCTTGCAGACTTGATTTATATAATATCTCCCTGACATAGGGCCTAATTGAATTCGGTGCACTATTGAGAAATTTAAAATTTTGGCATTGGTATTAAAACTTAATTTTGTGCAGTTGTGAAAGGTTGCATGACAGTGAGATTCCAATCAGGTAGCCCATAATCGATAGAAAAATACTATTTGCACGGGCGCCCGCCAGATAGTTAAAAGCCAATGGTCATTGTTCCAGCTTTTAGCAAGATGTTGATAATGCAAGGCAGAAAATTAAGAGCATGTTTATTTCTACATATATTTCTAAACATGGATTTATGACTTTTAGTGTGTGTATCGTTCATATCATTAGTGGTTTAATGCGACGAAATTTGTTAAAAACTCAAAAACAGTAGTCAGAAAAATTAATGTCAATTTTCCATTGCCCCTATGTGCGGGCACCCATGGCACTGGTCTATGCCATATATATATAGGCCATATATATATATACATATTTATATATGAACTCCTTCTCTTAAGCTAAATCTGTTGTGTCCAAATGAGGTTCATTGTTTTAAATTGTGAACTCGGATCAGCTTCTATCACCGATTACGCAGGTCCGCAATTAACTATATAATTATATTCTACACAGCGGTCGTTTTCACGATTCCGACTAAAATGTTGCATTTGTTTCGCGAACTTAGTAAGAATCGATTGCGTTGTTCTTGGACTTCCGTCAAATGAACTGCAACGAACAGCAGGTCCAAATTGTGCAGTTGCGACTCTGTGCAAAAGAAAAAAGTCCTCACGTGACTTGTTTTGACTTAATAACCTGTAAGCAGCAGGACGACTGAAGCACAACGACAATTAGGCTAAATTAGCTATATCGAACGATACAATATCACAGTTCAAAAGTAGAGTCAAGATGTACTCAGGGCCGGATTAAGGCATGTTCAACATGTTCGGCCGAACAGGGGCCCAACACTTTAGGGGGCCCCCACACATTTGCCAGAAAAAAAATTTGACAATTTTTTCTATTTTGGGCGGATGAAATGGCATAATTTTCACGAAAATTCGACCAAACGACTAAAACATTTTCTGCACAAAATTTTCCGAACACGGCCCCCACATATCTTAATCAGGCTTTGGATGTACTTTGAAACGCAGAACTATAGGCCTAATAGAGTCTACTAAAATGGAAAACTGGTGTCATGCTTATAAGTAGGGCTATTGTCTTTATTATAGTTGGGCATATTAACGCTCAGAAACCGGGTTTAGATTCGTTTGGTTATAGTAATCGATTGAAAATTACCTCTACATGCAATCGCCAGACCCAGCCAAAGATTTAGCTATTTCAGTAATATCCAGCATAGATTACGTTTGAACGGCGAGACACACAACCCGATAAACCTCCATATATGCACTAGAATGACCACACACATTTTATTGAAATATGGTCCTATGAAAGATTCATTATGTAGGCCTATACATGTATATACCGTATAATAGGGCCTATATGTATATGTATAATTGAATATGCCGAAGGTTTTTGAGATATTGTGTGGTTTTATGCCACATTCATCTCTTCACTGGTATTTCCCAGTTTTTTCTTTCTATTTTCTGTTTATATCTCTAGCCTCATCATCTTGATTTACAATTTTCGTTCCGGGGTTACCCAGGTTAGCGGTACTTGTCCCTTTCTGGATGACCCTTTCTGAGTATTCACTGTTCATACAATCAAGGTGTCCTATGAACATTAATAATTATTTTATTTTTTCATGTGTACCATTTTCCTTTGCGGTCTGCCTTAGTTATTTGTTTCTCTGTTGTTCTTTCTCAGAATAAACTGATTTTGATTTTGATTTGATTTGAATATTCTATAAACTTATAGGCCTATAAAATAGCCATTATTATATGACAATTGCGTATTGTAGTCCAAATATACCCCTGTTAAAAGATCTCGATATAAACACAAATAAATATATGTAATTGCATATAGAATATAGATATTATATATATATATATATGGGCCTCTATAAATTTGTGATTGAATTTAAACCGATTAGCTGAAGTTGACACGTGCACAAACAGTTTATCAAAACTGCATCTTTAATTTCGTTAATGATCAGTGACGTTAAACCCTGGCCAGGGTTGCAACAACAGTTCATGAATGCTAAGCATGCGCATTCGCAGTCCCTGCAGTCCGGTGCATTCAGTAACCAGAACTGGGGAACTATGCAATAATAATATTGTTTTGATGCCGACCGCGTGCAAAACAGATTATTTCTTGAAATGCAGGCGAGTTCTATTCAGAGAAGCGATTGCCACAAACTCATTTATAAACCATAAACAGCGTCCGCGCATGAGCTAAGCTTGATTGCACACTCCGCTAGTCATTCAGGACTACATGCACTTTAGAATTTTTAGTTTTTGATAACGGCTGTGCGTGCGTTAATTGGGTCTGTTGGGTCATGTACACTGTGTCCCAATAAATCGAGACCCCTTTTTATAATGTGAATAAAACAGGCAAATCTTAATCGATTTTCAAAATTTTAAAACTGTTTTTATCCTGAGATAATTATCTTACACTGATTCAAATATGAAGTTTCTGGCATGCATATTGACGTCACAATTACGTCATTTGCATCAGAAAATTCCAATGTTAAGTACCGAAAAAGTTGTGTTCGGTACTTAACATATGAATTCTCTGGTGCAAATGACGTAATTGTGACGTCAATATTCATGCCAGAAACTTCATGTTTGAATCAGTGTAAGATAATTATCTCAGGATAAAAACAGTTTTAAAATTTTGAAAATCGATTAAGATTTGCCTGTTTTATTCACATTATAAAAGGGGTCTCGATTTATTGGGACACAGTGTAGAAAGAAACCTTTAGCCTGACGCCGCGCGTTGCATGACATAGGCCTCTACTGGCATACCGCATTCGTGACAACTATGAGCTGTAATAACAGCGTGATTGCAGCTTCTTTAGAATGGTTTCAATACATTTAGATCTTACGTTTGTAGCCGTACGTTTTTTTGTCGAAACAGTTCTGACTTGCTACAATAATAATAATATTATTATTCTCAATCGCTGTTGATTGGAAAATTTAGTGTTTCTCACACGATGCACCAAAGGGTGCAGTTGAACCCATAGGCATCGATGATTACGGTATGCTGTGACCACCTTTAATCGTGAAACTATGAATGAGCTGTAATAGCAGCGTGATTGCAGCTTTTTTAAATGGTTTCATTACATTCAATCGTGTCAAACATTACTATGTAGCCACAACTTTCGTTTGCATAATTTGACGATGCGCTCAATGTGTTTTTGTGGTTGAAAAATCAGCTGTCGTGTCTGCAAGGGACATTGAATATTGTATTATATTGTACTATTTTAGGCCTACCTACTAATAACAGTTTAAAACTACGCCTTCAATTCTGGGCCGAGTTAAGGCATAGTTTAAGGAACCGGCCGCCTGGCATCGAAGTGTGTAGGCCCTAAGTAACTCTGCCACTGTGCTACTTTTGGCAGTGCCAGCCCCGAGCCGGGATAAAGGATGAAGACGACACTTAGTCTAGTCATCATTGATATGACACAGAGTTGTTAAACAGCAATACGCAGCGCGTTAGTCAATAATAATGCACTTGGTCTTTGTACGCTTTAATATCATGCCGTTAGAGTTGTGATATATTATTATTCAATACGATAGGTCAGTGCACATTTGGTGCCAAATAATTGCCTAAATAATATTTTTAGAAAATGGTTAGACTGGCCTTCGTAGCAGCACTTGCTTGCATTCTAGTTCTAATCTTCTAAAGTCAGTTAAATCGCAAAGATTATCAGACTGATGACTGATATGCACACTATATTGACTAGAAGACTTTTATCATCATTCGACAGGTCTTCAGTTCAGTGGCAACGGCGACGCCAAGCTCATTTGGAGCCCTCCAAAAGAATTGGGGAGTGCCATACACGCCATTGAGGCACGTATAGAAACACTGGTTGAACCAAAAACCGCTGGTAAATGAAATGGCGCAACTGCTATTGACAAACAAGTCGTTGTCCCTATCGCGAGTGGAAAATTTCATTCCGTTGTGCACTACGTTAGATTTATTCTTGATATTAAGGGCATCGCCTGCATCTCCCACGTAACCAGACACGTTCAGTGCGTAACCAAGTGACTCGGATGTTATGAAGAATGAATCGTATTCAGCTGAAAACCATTTGTCATGATCCACGGATTGCATTTCGATGCGTAGACGGTAGGGGGCGTTGATTGTCAACTGGTGCATCTTCTCAAGGCCAAGCCAGAAGTTTTTGTTGATGTCTCCGAAGCCTGCTTTGTAAACTGACCATGTCTCGTAGAAGGATAAACTGCCGTCTACCCTCTGCTGGATGACGATCCAGTTGTTGATGGACATCAGTAGAGAGGGTTTGATGATGGTCGGAATTGATACGCTCACCGTAACAAATGTCGCCAGAAAGTTGTCTACCAAATATTGTGGAATTATAACAGAGCACACCGTTAGGCCCTAAATTTAAAATGAAAGACAGACCTATTGCATATTGACATATTGAGTGAATATTTTCTGCCAATGTGATGAATATCATAGGCGTAGGAGACATTTCAGCGCTGGGGAGGGGGGGGGCAAAAATGAGACTTTTGCCCGAAATTTTTTTTCCGTCCGGCCGAAATCTTAAGAAAAATTTCCGTTACGTTTGCCCGAAAATTCTGACGACCTTTTTCTAGTCATCCGGCCGAAATCTTCTGAAATTTCCCGTTACTTTTTGCCCGAAAGGTTTTTTGTTCGTGCAAGTCTGATTTTTCGGGCAAGAAGACCCAGAAAAATAGAAAAAAGTTTTAAAAAATTAATTTAATTTAATTTATTTTTTATTTTTCCGGGTCTGCTTGCCCGAAAAATCAGACTTGCCCGAAATTTGGGGGGCATTTGCCCCCCTGGACCCCGCCTCCTACGCCTATGATGAATATACATGTAACAAAATATAGCTGAAGCAGCTGAACTTGACTCAGTAGCAATGTCAGATTCACTGCAAGCAGACAAGAAATGTTTCTTAGAGGTTCGCATAGTCAACCCACATTCTCCCATAATTTTATTCATCTTATGAAAGGCCAAAGCTACAACCTTTCTATCCATATTGTAAACAACGTACAGTCTCGCGTCAATTTCTTCATGTACCTTGACTCCCCTCGATGCTACATACAGGAACTTAGTCATCTCCAGAATAGGGAGCAAAAGTTGACATAATTAAGCCTGTTAAACTCCATAACATTAGTTGTACCCTGTGCTATCGCATAAACGTTCTCTTTACAATTGGTGAATACAATAACGTGATTCACCTGATAGCTTTCTAATGCAGACTGTTAGAGTTCGATCAGCGAATAGACACCCGTTGCAACCATCGCCAGTTAGATTCTCAACACAACCGTCGTACAGAAGACCATCATAAGTGAACGGTAAGGAACAGTTCTCGGCAGGAATTCCTATGCATAACATTGGCTTAACCGTTACAAGTAGGTCTACTCTTTAGTTTTATAGGGTATGAGGATGGTATATTAAGTATTTGATACGATTCACTGACCAGATTTGTTCATCCAAAAGTCAATGAAGCTTCTTTTCAGCACATGATGGTTATATTTTGTTTACTATGAGAACAATAAATAATTTAAATTGAATTGAATTTGATTTTAACATAATATTAAATATTATATGGTCGAGATAATCTTCTGAGAAAATCTTCTGTCGCCTCTGCGCCTCTATTCTGAATCTTGCGATTTACACGTTTGCAATTATAAAAATAATTATACATGCAATAAGACTCACCAATGTAAGGCTGGTCGGTCTGAGCCTGCAAAAATAACGAAACAGTTTTCTCTGTGAAGACATAACTAGATAACTGATTAACTAGCTACGGTCGATTGCTTTGAATTAAAAGCATTAATGTTAAAAAATTGTTCAATAGCATCCGGTCACAATATCATGCATATGGACTTTCTGCTAATAACATTTTTGTGCACACACGCAACTAAAAATGCAAATAACATCTTTGTGCATACATGCAACTAACACCCTTTTTAATACATCGAAACGGTAATAATATTGGGCACAAAAAAGGCAATAAAAATTAAAAAGGCTACAAAATAATTATTAATGCACGAAATTAAGACCAATTAAGCTCGAAAATCAAATGTTTGAACATGTTGTCGGTGATGATATTCTGGACGAGAATTGTTTTGATTCCTACCTTCTTTCTAAATGAAGGTAAACGAAGCAACACGAGAAATATCTTCCATGAACTTTTAAAATATATATATTCTGTGAGCTGAAATGCAGAATTTGATAGGTTTCTAAATTATGTAGAGATCTCTGCCGTAAAACATAATAGATTAACGATATTTTAGTCCTACATTTTACTAGATAATTTTTCGAAAACAGTTTATTAGCTACAGGCTATCCAAGCAGGAACGTAACTAGCGTTGGGCTTGGGGGGATTAAGCTCCCACCCCCAAACGAAGCTGAAGCCCTCCAAATAAATCAAAACGTTGTATACTTACGGCTAATATGCTACCGCACTCGTCATGTTCAAGGCCTAAGCCCCCAACCCCCAAACGAAAAATCCTTGTTACGCTATACTGTATCTAAGAAGGTTTTAGAATAATACTGTTGACCTGATAGTGAGTACACTGCAGCATTGCAGATGGTCCATAACACTTGGGTCGATGGAGGAAGACATCGCATGTCATGTTCATGATGATGTAGTTGAAGTTATCGCAGTACAAAGATCGCTGACATTCCAAGGCACAGTCGAGAACGGACTCCAATGGCAGAGAAACAGAAGGCGCATCGAGAGCGCACAGCTTTGATCCAGGCGGAACTTCAAGCACCCGGTACTCACGTATGTTTACCATCATAGCGCAAACGTAGACCTCTGCGAGCTCAACAACAAAGTATAAACTCGTCCAAAGCATCAAATAACCGAACATCGTAATAGATAAAACTATTTTGGGACTGTCAGATCTTGTCACGCAGATACTATGTTACAGTAGGCCTAACGTGTTTTTTTCAGGCAAATAATCTAAGGAATGCCAGCGATTATGACAGTTTTTCCACTTATCGATACACTAACTGCACTGCGAAGTCACCTTCGATGCGCCTATTATAATTTATATATCCTTAGACCAACCGAGTAGAGGAAAGATTCCAAAAAGCGAACACAGCAACCTTGTAGCATTTTTTCGTGTGGCTAATGGCTTCTCCACATTCGTGAATCAATAGGCAGCGCTTCCTTCAGTAGACTACATCCATAAATGGATGCGAGTCAACTGGAAAGCAACGCTGAGCATTGATTTAGACATGTGGAGAAGCTATTAACTTTGTTGTTCGTAGTTTCTCTGTTCGACTAGATGCTTCTGTCGTCTTTGTGAATCTATAATTTATTAGCGGCGAGGACATGCACAGTCCAACAGGATAGCCTACATCTAAAACAACGCACACAAGACGTCAATACCTGGATTCTGGAACGATCTACATTACATCGTTTTTTTACAGTGAAAACGTTTGGAAGACTGTCCATTTTATGTTTCGCTTATGAACTTTTGATTGCGTTGCACTGAAACAATGAAGTTATGATTATACTTTACGCATGGCTGTTGCTTTGGGTATATATAGGCTACAAAGTAATTTGCCTAAGTTACGATGCATTATGTTCGTAGTTCACTCGTCGTAGGTCTAATACCCTTTAGGCTACTTTGTGGGGTCGGATTAATGGAAGCGAGGCCTTTAGTCAAATTGTCGCTGAAAATTTGATGCGCGATAGTTTTGTATAGGGTGCTTTGTGTGAACCCAAACGTGTTACCGTAGTAAGCTTATTTTATTCGCAGAGAGAAAGTCTGTGGTATAGACTGCCACGTGCACGTTATAGAGGAGTGACGGGCGCCAACATAATATTATTATTAGCGTCTGGCCTATATAAGGAGGTAACTTAGAACAATTATTGCTAGAGAACTTCGCCACTTGTTGCCCTCTGCTGGTACCAGTCACGAATCTGAATAAAGGAGGAGGGACACTAATCATCCTTGTTATGAGTCTTATGACACGGTGTCAGCAACTATAGACCGTTATGCTGCTTCTTTGCCGCAGGGCTGTTTTAAGAAATGTTTGGAACTGCACAACTCCAGCGCTCGTGAATAAGCCGGTGTCCGCGCTTGGCTTTCGAGTGGCGCTTTAGAAATTATGAGATTACGATTACGATTAGGCTACGATTTGTGGTCTACTTTTGGTGGAACTTTCTGGTCTGCTGATTCGGCAATCTTGTGTAAAAACATTTAAGTTCTGCTTGTAGACTACATTGCTGCTGTACAGTAGACAAGCAATGAATTAGGCCTATCAATTTTTTAAACTCGAGACACTGTTCTAGCTTCTCCTAGAGACCATAGGTGCAATCACGTCCTAAAAGTTGGGGGGGGGACCATAATGAATCACGTCCTAAAAGTTGGGGGGGGACCATAATAATAAAGTTAGGGGACCACTCAAAAGTTGGAGGGGACGCGTCCCGTGGGTCCCATAGGGTGGTTGCGCCTATGCTAGAGACCTAGGCTATTATTAAGGTAGGTTGCACAACTAAGTAAGCTCTGCTGTTACGATGTCGATATCTCGTCGTCATGCATTCAAGACATACAATCGTATGAACACGTAAGCTAAAGGAGACTATAATGAGTACATGTCTACTTTCAATCGAGAATAAATAGACGGTCGCTAAGAATTATCAGATGACGTCTTTGTGGGCAACCATGAAAAGGCGCTCGCAAACAGAACACGCATTATATAGGCCCCTATATAGAAATTATATATTATATTATATAAATAAATACATATACATGTATTATAAAAAAAAAACGAAAAGAGAAAAACGCACCCAAGATGGTGGTCGGTTAGATTTTTGTTTATGACAAAACGGCGTTAAAATTGTAAAAAACGGCTTTAAATTCTGCGAATGACAGTGATCTAATTCAATATTGAGTCGATAAGTCTTCTACCAATCATGTCAAAAAAACAAGATAAAACAATGCTTAAGCCGGAGGACTTAATCGAACTGCTAATGGACGATAAAGTGCTTAACGCGCTGACGGCCAGAATAGTCGCCGCAATTAGACTGGAATTCGACGCATTCAAACTCGAAATACACGAATCCTTGAGGAAATCTACTTCGGAAATGCTTGAGGAGCGTTGCGAGGGTTTGGAAAACCGGTTATCTCAACTTGAATCGGAGAACAAAACTCTGAGAACCCAGGTGAACTCCATTGAAAATACGACCTTCAAATCTACAATCGTAATCCAGGGTCTGGAGCCAACCGAACAGGAACTGTTGCCTCGTGGCGACTCTCAATATAAAGGTCCAGTGAACACCTTCATGAACTTTGCACATCAAAAGATGAACCTGCAATTACAACCTCAGGACGTCTATTGCGCTTATAGGCTTCCAGGTGATGGTAAAGCTCAATCTTGCCAGCCAATGGTTATACAATTCACTACGAAAAGTATGCGTGATACGATCTACTATGCCAAAAAAGCATTGCGTACGAAGCTTTCATCCGATGACAAACCGATATACATCAACGAATACTTGACGAAGTCAAACGCCAAGATATTCGCACGCTCCAGACAGCTGGTCAAGGAGAAGTCACTCTATCGTGCCTGGACATCAGGAGGAGTAATTTACATCAAGCGCTCTGACAACCTGCACGATAAACCACGCAAGATCCTGTCAATGTGTGAACTTGAGAAACTTCTACCATCGTGAAGTTCCTCCATTACTGACCCTCCAGCGAACGAACTTTATCCAATCCAGTTACTCAGTTTCATCTTTACGTCTCACCCACGCTGTGAACTTTACAGTCTGTGAACTTTCCAGTCTGTGGACTTTCCAGTCTGTGAACTTTCCTTGCAGCGATGTCCAACTTCCAGGTAACGCTTGTCAACGATCAACTGACCTCGTCTGGAATTGTGACCGGAATAATTACTACTCCCGTTAGTTTAAATTTTTTTTTTTAATCTATGGTTGAACTAATTATTCGCCTTTCAAGGCAGTTTTGTTCTTTTTTCTTGGGTTGTATCTTACTGCGGTATCTTGTATTATGCTGGACGGTGATAAAAGGCTGTCTATTTTTGTACTTAAATTCGGCTCCAGGGAGCTTCATTCTTTTTTTATTTTGGTAATTATTGATCGTCCAGTCTATTAATCGATGTTGTCTTCCTTTTTTTATGTAGCTCTTCTCACAGTGTGTCGCCGCTCATGAATGACATATATTGTGATGGTTTTGCATTTGATAATTAAGTAAGTTCTTATTGTTTTTTTATGATCTGATTGAATTGTCTGATCCCATCCTCATGGTTCGAGTGTTATGGGTGGTCAATCGTGTTATGTTGCCTATCTGGTGAAACTTATCTTGCCGTGGTCATGGACAAGTTGTCTAGCTGGGTCCACTTTCCTTTTTTCTCTCTTTTCTCGTATCTCTAGTAAATTTTCTTAGTGTCCTTTTTTTCTGTGTTTTTTGCAACTCTTACCAGGTTGGTAAGCGGTTAGTTTTTGGCACTTTTTACGTTGTTTATTTGTTTTGCAATGTTTGAACTATGCTATTTATGCAATCGTGTCGATGGAGGAACCTCTGGTGTCGCTATATGTGCTGTATGTAATTCCTATTACCACGTTAAATGCCTTGGCTCATTGTGGACCCCTAGGGATGGTGCTAATTGGTGTTGCAATGAGTGTGTGAGTTCTAACCTTCCTTTTGCTGATGTATATTTATGTGATGCTATTGATGACACTATAAATACTAATCATGTTTTGTTGGCTAATCACCATGACAACTGCCTAGATGTGAATGAGATCAATGATGAGTGCAGATTTTTACTAATGGATGATGGCATTGATGCTGACATCAACTTCTATAACATGAGGTCTAGTTACTCAAGTACTTACAAAGAGGTTGAACAATTACCTGAGTTTTTTTCTAACATTAAGGCTACTAATCATTTCTGTATCACTCATCTTAACGGTCGGGGGATTAACCTAAAATTGGCTGAAATTTGCCTTTTATTAGCCCAGTCCAATACCATGATTTTGGCTCTTACAGAGACGTGGCTTACTGATGACCTGGCATCAACTATTTCACTCCCCGGCTTTAATTTTATCCATTGCTCCAGGGTAACTGGTAAGGGAAGGGGAGGGGTTGGCTTTTTTATTAGATCTGATATTGTCTTTGAAATCATTCAGGCTGACTGGACGAAATCCAAATCGAGTACTTTTGAAAGTATGTTTGTGAAACTGCCTCAACCAAAAAGCAAAGATATCATAATAGGCTCTATCTATCGGCCTCCTGGGCAGCCTATTAATGACTTCACAACTGACTTTGAAAATACGTTGATAAATCTATCCAAATCTAAAAGTCGAGTTTTTTTGGCAGGTGATTTTAATGTTAATCTCCTTCGTTATAAGGAGCACCCCCCGACTGAGGCTTTTCTCAATACCATGTTTTCTCACAAGTTTATTCCTACTATACTTAGACCAACTAGAATCACGGAAACTTCAGCTACACTTATTGATAATATTTTTACTAATAGTTTATGTGTGGGACAAGACTCCTGTATACTAATAAATGATATCTCAGACCATCTTCCAGTTCTGCTTCATATTGACCTTTACCCTTCCTCTCGCACCTCATTATCTCCTAGTTATAAACGTACATTTAATGATCAGGCCAAATCTACCTTTATTAATTCCCTTCTCACAACAGACTGGACTTTTGTTGATGAGCTCTCTATAAGCAGTGGGCCTACTATTGCATACAATGCCTTCTTTGATGCCTATAAACGCTTTTATGATGAAGCCTTCCCTCTTGCACTTGTGAAAGATAGGGGGCGTAGCTCTATTAAACAGCCTTGGATGTCTAAAGCTCTTCTTAAATCCTGTAAACATAAAAATAGACTATATAAGAAATATTTACAGAATCCTTCTGTTGATAATAAACGTGTATTTACACAATATCGTAATATATTTAAAACTATTAGAAATGAGAGCGAATCTCGTTACTATGCTGATTGTTTCCTTCAATGTGGTAATAACCTCAACCAGACCTGGAAAATAATTAAACAAATCATGAACTCTAAGGAAGAGTCTTGTCTCCCTGACACCTTCCGCATTGGATCTGATATGGTTCGAGATGCAGGGGAAATTGCTAATGCATTTAACAGGTACTTTACTACTATTGGTACGACTTTGGCTGATAAAATCCCGAATTCCTCCACCACATATGAGTATTTTATGCCTACTCCACCCAGATTTTCTTTTGGAATTGTCCCAACGTCTGCTAATGAGATTATTCAAACTACCAACCTATTGAGAGCCTCTTTTTCCACAGGCCCTGATGACATTAGTCCACCAGTTGCCAAATTGTCTATAACAGCCATTGCAGCCCCACTCTGTAGCATAATTAATTCTTCATTTAATACAGGTGAAGTTCCAACTTTATTAAAAATGGCTAAGATTATACCTATCTACAAAGCGGGAGAGAGGGATATGTTAAATAACTACCGACCTATATCTGTTTTATCTTTCTTCTCAAAAATTCTTGAAAAGCTAATGTCTAATAGAGTTATTGAATATCTGAATAAATATAGCCTATTATCATCCACACAGTACGGATTCCAGAGGGGTCTTTCTACATACATGGCTCTATTGGACATGCAATCCAATATTGTTGATGCGATGGATAGCAATAAATTTTCGCTAGGTATTTTTTTTGACCTTTCTAAAGCTTTCGATACGGTTAATCATAAAATACTAGTAGAAAAACTTGAATATTATGGACTTAGAGGAACTACTAGAAACTGGTTTATTGACTATCTCAGTGACAGAACCCAGTATGTGTACTTTAAAGGTGTACAGTCTCGATCTCTGTGCATTTCCTGCGGTGTGCCACAGGGATCGATACTGGGTCCGCTTTTATTTTTGCTATATATAAATGATCTATCAATGACTTCCTCAATTTTAAAATTCATCTTATTCGCTGATGATACGAATGTCTTTCTTTCCCACTCTTCCATAGATCACCTTTTTAAAATAGCTAATGAGGAACTAACAGTAATTGCTGAATGGTTTAAAATAAACAGACTTTCATTGAACCTTGAAAAAACAAATTTTATATTGTTTCACTCTATAAAGAAAATTACGTACGGTGACAACAGACTCTTAATTAATAATGCCCCCATTGCCCAAACAACCTCCTCTAAGTTCCTTGGAGTTATAGTTGATCAACATCTTACTTGGAAGGAACACATAATGGCGATTTCCAAAAAGATTGCAAAAAATATTGGGGTTTTACATAGGATTAAGCACTGCCTTCCAAAGTCCATTCTAACCAACCTATATTATTCACTCATTTTTCCATATCTCTCATATTGTAATATTTCTTGGTGCTCGAATTATCCCTCACGTCTTGATCATTTGATCACATTACAAAAACGAGCAATAAGAATAATCTGTGGTTCTCATTGGAGAGCTCACACTGCTCCCCTGTTCAAAAATAATAATTTGTTAACTTTACCTAAGATAAATAAATTCCAGATTTGTTTATTCATGTTTCGTTTTCATTTACACTTATTGCCTATGTCTTTTAAACATTATTTTACTAAGGGCTCCGATATTCATGGTCATTTCACCAGGCACTCGCACTCATATAGAAGTGAATTTGCTCACTTAAGAATCAAGCAGTTCTCAATTAAATATTTGGGTCCTTCGCTATGGAATGGATTGCCTGGTGACCTTACTAGTCTACTGTCTTTTGGTCTGTTTAAAAACACACTTAAACGATTTCTCCTGCTCAATTGATGAATTTGTATATTTGCCTTGTTTGTCTAATTTAGAGCTATTACTATCACCTGTTTATTCGCCTTGGTGTAATTATTATTATTTTACCATCATATGATGTATTTGTTATAACCATAAGGTATTCTGATGAGTCCATCTGATCTGATGGGTTTAACTGGGTTATTTGTGATTAATTAACCATGGCTATATTGTTGTATAACCAATGATGATAGAATTAATAATGTCCCACTTGGTATAGTTACGATGCTGGGTTTTTTTTCCGACTGGTAATAGGTCTGCTCAGTAATTTTCAAATATATAGTTACCAAGATGCTTATTGTGTTTTTCCTCTGGTTCCTTTGCCTCGATATGATTACTACTATCTTACATGTGCTTAATGATTCAGGTTGCCATTACTGACTTATGTTTGTTGCTTATTTGTTTTTGGTTTTGCTTTGGATTTTTTTATTACTTTTTTTATTTTTTTTATGTTGTTGTTTTGTGGCTTGTTGCCAAAGGTTTTTTTGATCGTGTGATCTTATGCCACATTGATTTCTTTTCTGGTATTTTCTTTTAAAAAAAAATTCCATTGTCTGTTTATAACTCTAACCTCACCATCTTGACTTACATTTTACGTTCTGGGGTTATCCAGGTTAGCGGGACCTGTCCCTTTCTGGATGACCCTTTCTGAGTGTTCACCGTTCTTACAATCAAGGTGTCCTGCGAACATTAATTTTATTCCTGTGTAGCCTAGTATTTTTCTTTGCAGAATACCTTGGTTTTGTTTGTTTGTCTCTTGTTCATTCATTCTCAGAATAAACCGATTTGATTGATTTGATTGATTGATATATATATATATATATATATATATATATATATATATATTCATTCATTCATTTATTCAACTCCAGCGCGACCAAAGAAGTTTGTCTCAAGATGAGAAAAGATTGTCTTAGAATAGGCATTAGAATATGCCTAACTTAGAGGGCCTAACACGGAGAATGCTCGGTTCTGCCAGTGGAATTGCGAGCAAAAAGGATGGAGCAGGGGCATTGTTCAGTCGAGAGGAAGGATCGTCAGCACTGAGCTTATAATAGCCTATACGCTAAAACACATAAAAGATCCGAGGAAAATATTTGTGTAGACGTAGGACTAATTCAAAGCCACGAGATGAGACGTCTCGCAGTCGCAGTCAATAATGATAGACCTACAATGCAATTTTATTTAGACTCTTTTTAGAGGCCATGTTTAGATATAGCCTACAAAATCGCAGAAAATAGCCTAAAAGGTGAGGCCTATAAAAGTCTTAGGCCTATTTCTACCCGGTAGCGCAATGGATAACATGCTGGCGTAGAGAGCGAGAGGTAATGAGTTCGCACCCCGTAGGGCGGACATGCTTTTTAGGCTGCTATTAGCCCTGTGTATTGCAGACTGTCTGTTCTGTTAGTAGTTCAGGTTGATAATTAGTTTGATGTTAATTAGACTAGCATTTGGCCTACGGCATAACTTGTGCATGTAGCCTACAGCGCTGTGCGTTTGCAAGCGTTTCACAAAAAAAAATTTAACGATAAACAAGAGAAGCGGTAGTCATTGTCAGGGCCTCCGACAGGATTTGGAGGCCCAGGGCCACAACTAATTTTCGAGGCCTTTTTTCAAATATCTTTTGAAAACTCAACAGATAGGTTCAAAACATCTTCCAAATCTTCAAAGCCACGAATATATCGATAATGCTTTGATAATTTAAAGTTAAGCGATATCAGAATCAATGCTTAACATAGCCAATCATTAGCTATTTTGTTTTCAATAAAATTGACAATGTGGACAATTTTGTCAAATTGACTATTGCTGGTATAGGCCTATAGTGTGCTGTGTAGGCTACACATTGCAAAGCGAATCGGACGATAAGAACAATATATTCATATTAAAAGATTATTTAGGTATGAGTGTTTGACTTACGAGTAATGATTTATAATAGAGTTTAGACCAGCGGTTCCCAACCCGCCAAAATTGGCCCGCGAGGCTACAAAAATTACCCGCCAGGCCTACAAAATGACCCTTAGGCTATCTCTCACAGAATTAACAAAAATATTATAAAAAATTGACACTTTGGACAGAATAGAACATGAAATTATTTTATAATGCAAATAATTTTATTTTCAAGTCTATAAACATCAAACATTCTACTTTGAAAAGTTTGAATAAATTATAACAATTTTTATATGTTTTTTAAAATTAAATTTTAGCATTGTGCCCCCCGCCAATGCCTTAATGTCCTTTTAACCAATAAAAAGTGGCCCTCGTGTCCTCCAACTTAGAAAAAGTGGTCCTACAGTCAAAAAAGGTTGGGAACCACTGGTTTAGACTGCTGACTCTTGCCAAGTCTTGGTGAGTGTTGACATTGACAACTTTTCAATTTTACAACTAAATTAACTCGTATTAGATATACCAATTTTTACAGTTTGCAATTTAGCGTCAACGATTTCGTCACGAAATAATTAGAATTTGTATAGCGCTATATTTCAATGAATAACTCCTTAATTCCGTAATTCCTCGTTTCAGTAAATAACTCTGAAATTTCGAAATTCCGAGGCCCTTTATCAAGCGAGGCCTGGGGCCAAATGGCCCCGGCGGCCCCCCCTGTCGGAGGCCCTGGTCATTGTTCTATTATTATTATTATTATTAGACATGATTATTCTTATTATTCGTTTACTAGAACGTTTCTTATTACACCAGATGTCTATATTATGGTTTCAAAGTGATTCATATAGGCCTAGCTGGAGATAACAAAACTGTCTAAGATTTCACAAGTTTTGGTATCAAAGACTTTTTATTTTATTAGGCTACCTATGTGTTTTCGTTCGGACATAAGCAGGGCCTCCGACAGGGGGGGCCGCCGGGGCCATTTGGCCCCAGGCCTCGCTTGATAAAGGGCCTCGGAATTTCGAAATTTCAGAGTTATTTACTGAAACGAGGAATTACGGAATTAAGGAGTTATTCATTGAAATATAGCGCTATACAAATTCTAATTATTTCGTGACGAAATCGTTGACGCTAAATTGCAAACTGTAAAAATTGGTATATCTAATACGAGTTAATTTAGTTGTAAAATTGAAAAGTTGTCAATGTCAACACTCACCAAGACTTGGCAAGAGTCAGCAGTCTAAACCAGTGGTTCCCAACCTTTTTTGACTGTAGGACCACTTTTTCTAAGTTGGAGGACACGAGGGCCACTTTTTATTGGTTAAAAGGACATTAAGGCATTGGCGAAGGGCACAATGCTAAAATTTAATTTTAAAAAACATATAAAAATTGTTATAATTTATTCAAACTTTTCAAAGTAGAATGTTTGATGTTTATAGACTTGAAAATAAAATTATTTGCATTATAAAATAATTTCATGTTCTATTCTGTCCAAAGTGTCAATTTTTTATAATATTTTTGTTAATTCTGTGAGAGATAGCCTAAGGGTCATTTTGTAGGCCTGGCGGGTAATTTTTGTAGCCTCGCGGGCCAATTTTGGCGGGTTGGGAACCGCTGGTCTAAACTCTATTATAAATCATTACTCGTAAGTCAAACACTCATACCTAAATAATCTTTTAATATGAATATATTGTTCTTATCGTCCGATTCGCTTTGCAATGTGTAGCCTACACAGCACACTATAGGCCTATACCAGCAATAGTCAATTTGACAAAATTGTCCACATTGTCAATTTTATTGAAAACAAAATAGCTAATGATTGGCTATGTTAAGCATTGATTCTGATATCGCTTAACTTTAAATTATCAAAGCATTATCGATATATTCGTGGCTTTGAAGATTTGGAAGATGTTTTGAACCTATCTGTTGAGTTTTCAAAAGATATTTGAAAAAAGGCCTCGAAAATTAGTTGTGGCCCTGGGCCTCCAAATCCTGTCGGAGGCCCTGGACATAAGTAATATATTTTATATTGATCATGGTCAGAAAATAGTAGCGGCAAACACAACCTGCCAAATTGCATTTTTAAATCTATGAAGCAAATGCGGCGTAATTTCCTGTAATGCATAAGCTACCTACTAATTTGGAAGGGTGGACAGCGCAAATTTGTAACAAAACAGCTTTTAGGTTTAAAAGTGATGAATCTATAGCCTAAAGATACATCTTGTTGTAGGTCGCGCTCTCAGCCGGAAGCTGGTCAAACAAAGGTTGCCAACAGTACTGTGCGACAAGCTTCTCATAATATTATGTTGTTGGTCGACCCATGGCAAGAGCATTGGGCAACTTCTTTTTGTGTTGGGCAAGCTTAAGACCTTGACAACGTCTAAACAAGCCGGACTGTGTTATCAATGAACATAATTGACACTGTCTCGTCAAGGTTCCATGTTCCTTGTGGCTTCGGAACTGGCAGACTGTCGTCGCGCTTTTAACTATAGCTATCAGAAGTCCACGGTTTCCTTTTTTTCGTATCGTTTTATTCTGCGTTTTTTAAATTTTCATGTAGCCTAACTCTATTTATTTACTTGCAGTATGTTATTATTTATCCTAAATTTATTTTGTCTGTTCATTCCCGTTTTCTATTCCGTTTTCATCGGTTTTACATCTATGTTTTACGTTTACTGGGTCTAGGACAATACCCCCCCGGAAAAAACCTCCCGGACAAAACCCCCGGACAAAACCCCCGGACAAAACCCCCCGGTATGAAACCTCCCGGACAAACCCCCCCCACATACATACATACATACATGCATACAATGACATACATGCATACATACATATATACATACATACATACATACATACATACATATATGTACATACATTGTATGTACGTACATATGTACATACATACGTACATACATAGCCTACATACATACATACATACATACAATGTCATACATGCATACATACATACACCGTGATTCAATAAAAACTAAGCCAAATTGTTTTTCATATATCTCTAATGCCTGAAAACATATCAAGCTGAAAGTTTCCAAATATTTAGAGAATTGGACCAAGAATAAGATTCCAAAATTTCATGCAATAATGTTGAACGGATAAAAAAATATGAATATTTAAACTTCATATGACGAAATTTCAGTTTACAAGCAATTTTCTGTTACATTCAATCAAATGTTTCCTTGTTATCTCTAATGCCTGACGATCAATCATTCTAAAATTTTCCAGATATGTAGAGAATTGAACTAACAATATGACCCCAACAGCATGGTTTCATTATTTAATTAAAACACATGCTCAAAATGTCCTCCTCCTGCTTGCACGCAAACCTGCAGGCGCTGGCGCCATGCATTGGGAAACGGCATCGTCGATTATCCTCGGGCTGGCGCTGTTCTGTTGAAAAAGAAAACAGCCTTCTGGGGCTATAGATTTCTGATAACAGGTGGAAGATGTTGTGACAGCAGAACATTGCGATAATATACTCCGTTAATTTTACACCAGGATCCTTGAAGACCAACATTGGGAACTATCAAGCATCCAAACCGCAATGAACACCATAATAGACTTGCTGAAAACTGAAATTTCTGGAGATGATGTTTAAATATTCATAGCTTTCTATCCGTTCAAATTTATGACATGACATTTTGGAATCCTATTTTTGGTTCAATTCTCTAAATATCTGGAAAGTTTTATTATGATTAATTATCAGGTATTTGAGATATAAAAAAACAGTTTAGCTTACTTTTTATTGAATCTGACAGAAAATTGCTTGTAAACTACAATTTCGGCATATGAAGTTTAAATATTCATATCTTTTTATCTGTTCAACTTTATTTCATGAAATTTTGGAATCATATTCTTGGTCCAATTCTCTAAATATTTGGAAACTTTTAGCATGATATGTTATCAGGTATTAGAGATATATGACAAACAATTTGGCTTAGTTTTTATTGAATCACGGTGTACATACATGCATACAATGACATACATACATACATACTGTCGTATCCCGTGTAAAAGGGCACTTTATTATCCTAGTGGTTAATCGGTTGGGTTTAACTTACTCAAGAAATTCTTCCAAATTCAACGAACTCCCAGTTCTTATGAAATATATATAATATAAAGTTATTCAATATCATTCATATGCACAAACAAATAACAATCCTATTTACCTAGTGTGGCGAGTTACTTAGGAAATATTATATTTGCGCTTATCTGTCGAGTTGTATGAAACTCGAATGTCTTCGGCTCTCTCCGTCGTCCGATTCTTCGCAGTCAAGAATGTTGATCAGACGGTTGAATATGCAGTCATGGAAGTGACCACACCAAACGTCTTACTCGTATCTTGCCGTGAATCAGTTGCACACGAGATGAATCATCGCATTCACCTCACAGCTCTTCTCCAGTTGACCAAACGTCCTTCGTACTTCACACGCCGATCAGCTGTTCGCTTGCCGATTCAAATTACACGACTCTTCAGTCTGTTGCCTAAGAGTTCGTCTTCTTCGCAAGTGTCTCACACTTCACACGATGATTATTATGCACTAACGCAAATTTCTCATTTAAATTGCGTTGCACTTAATGCACAATACTTTGAACTATCGGTTGATCGTCCGAACAGTTCAATTACCTTCGTCTCTACTCTGAAAATCACAACTTTGGATTGATCACCGCAGCGAAACAACCACCATTTCCAGATATACCTGTAGAGAGTCAAAAACTTAACGTCCACTTCGCTGACGTCATTTTTAACTCGTCACGTCATTCGCTTCCAGTTTGCACCAATCACGAATAGGATTAGCGTCCTTTGTTGTCATGGTAATCTTGACCACTCGTTATTACGCTTAGCTGCAGTCATTGGTTTTATGTATTAATATTTTATATGTTGCCACACAAGGTAAATAGGATTGTTATTTGTTTGTGCATATGAATGATATTGAATAACTTTATATTATATATATTTCATAAGAACTGGGAGTTCGTTGAATTTGGAAGAATTTCTTGAGTAAGTTAAACCCAACCGATTAACCACTAGGATAATAAAGTGCCCTTTTACACGGGATACGACAACTATGGGGGCTCGTCCGGGATATTAAAACTGGATTTTTTAACTAACACTCGAAATATCAACGAACATTAATCTCAAGTATTGAAAATGTATAATTTAAAAGTTATCGCTGTTGCGATCGCGAAAGAACGACTTTATTAATAAGCGTTTACTCGATGCGAATTGTTTAGTAAAGGTTAAGGTCAAGCATACGATTAACCTCGCGTAACCATAGAGTACGCATCTCAAGAGGAGACATTTTCTTAATCTTATTTTAAGATTATCTTTTGAAGAATTTAATTCTTGTATAGCGAAAGCTATTGGGAAATACTTGTTAACTGAGTAAACAAGTAAGTAGACCATGTCGTCATTTGGAGAACATGAACAGTGGGTTAAACTCGCTAAAGAGATGGGAATGGAAGGTGATGAGTTGAAGACGTTTGTGCGTGATAGACAGCAGGAAGCAAGAGACGACAGACTGCGTGAACGAGAAGATCGAAAGCTTAAAGAAGAGGCAGCCAGAGCACAAGAATTAGAGTTAGCAAAAATAGCTGATGCTAGACTCGAACGGGAAGGTCGTGAGAATGAGGCAAGATTAGTTCGTGAAGCAACCGAATGTCAAGCTAGGAGAGATATGGATCTTGAAGTCAAGAAGCTTGAGTGTGAATTGAGGATGAGAGAAATTGATGCTAGAAATAATCAGAATCGTGGTGAAGCCACGTTCACAATGGTTGGTGATGGTTCATATCAAGGAAACAGTAACCATAACAGAGGAATGAAAGATATAAAATTCCCTGTATTCAATGAGAATAAAGATTGCTTGGATGCATATTTATTAAGGTTTGAAAGGACATGCACGGCATACGAGATAGCAACAGAAAATTGGTCTCTGATGCTAGCCAAGCATCTTGAAGGAAAAGCGTTAGAGGTGTATCAAAGAATGTCATCTGAGGAGACACAAGATTACGAGTGTTTGAAAAGACATCTGTTAAAAAGATTTCAATTAACAGAGGGTGGATATCGTAACAAGTTTAAGATGAGTAAAATGGAGTCAGGTGAAACACCTACAGATTTTGTGCATAGATTGAGGAGATATATGCAGCAGTGGCTACTTCAAGCTGGATTCGAGAAAACCTACGAAGGAATGGAGAACTTATTATTAAGAGATCAGT
Source organism: Lumbricus rubellus (assembly GCA_945859605.1). Classification (NCBI taxonomy): domain Eukaryota; kingdom Metazoa; phylum Annelida; class Clitellata; order Crassiclitellata; family Lumbricidae; genus Lumbricus; species Lumbricus rubellus. The sequence goes on from OX243817.1 coordinate 21,782,301, forward strand.
TCTACCTTACGTGTAGCAATGAACTTAAGATGTTCCTCAAAGAAAGAGGCAAGATGAGTCTAGAGGACACATTAAACTGTGCCGAGTCTTATATCGAGGCGCACGGATATAAATACACAGAAAGTAATCTAAGGCCTCCAGTGAAATTCAGTAACGAAAGGCCGAATGTGAAACCGTTCGACGATAAATCAAGAGAGAGGTTTAATGGAAACATAAATAGAGGACGAGGAGACATGAAACAGAACAGGGAGACGAATCATAATGGAAGTATGAATAGAGGATTTAGTAGAGAAAGAGAACAGGCGGCTGAACATAAGATAACTTGTTTCTCATGTGGCCGAACCGGACACAAGTCATATGATTGTTCACACAAACAAAAAGGAGTTGTTAAACATACTGCGGCGGCTATACAAGTATATGAGAATAGGGCGTACAAGATAGCGCAAGCAAATGAAGAGTTGAAACTAAATGAAGTTGAAAAAGAAGAAGAGATATTGAGCTTATATGTAAGTAAACAAACGGAGACTTACAAAGATGTGGATATCAATCCTAAATTGACGGAAAAACAGAAAAGAGAATTAAGGGAACTACTGAGAGAACATGAGGACATATTCAGTGATAAGCCAGGAAGGACAGACATGGTAAAGCATGAGATTCATCTGACGAGTGATGAGCCAATTCGGTTACGAGCTTATCCAACGCCATATCACCTCCAAGCGGAGATAAACAAAGAATTGGAGACGATGCTAGATAATGGAATTATAGAAAGATCGGAAGCAGCGTATGCAGCGCCGCTTGTAGTTGTTAAGAAGTCAGACGGAAGTAACAGACTTTGCTGTAATTATAAACAACTCAACAAAGTGACAGTATTCGATCCAGAACCGATGATGTCGAATGAGGATATTTTCAATAAACTCAGTGGAAGTAAAATCTATAGCAAGTTCGATTTCTGTAAAGGGTATTGGCAGATACCAATGAGCGAAGAATCAAAAGACTTAACCACATTTATCTGTGCAAGCGGATTATATAAATTCAATGTGTTACCATTTGGACTAGTCAATAGCGCGTCCAGTTATAATCGCTTGATACGGAAAATATTACATGGAACTGAAAATCTAGAAAGTTATGTCGACGATATTCTTGCTCATACAAAAGGATGGGACGAACACATGAAGACGTTAAGAGAGTTTTTCACAAGAGTGAGAAAAGCTCATTTGACATTGAAACCGAAGAAATGTTCACTAGGATATGGCAAGATAGATTTCCTAGGCCATACATTGAACAACGACGATATAAGCCCTAAGGGAGAATCTATTGACAAGATTGTGGAAATGCCACAGCCTAAGACGAAGAAGCAAGTGAGAAGCTTTTTAGGAGCGATAAATTACTATCGAAAGTTTATTCCACATTGTGCAGAATTGATGGCACCGTTGAGCGACTTGACTAAAAAGTTAGCTCCTAACAATGTTGAATGGAACCAAGAGTTAGGTGAAAGTTTTAAGCAGTTGAAAGAAGCACTAGCTAAGACACCAATCCTTAGGTTACCAGACTTGGAGAAAGAATTTATAATACAGACAGATGCATCAGGAAAAGGGATAGGTTGTGTTCTTATTCAACAATATGAAGGAATAAACCATCCGATAGCATATGCGAGTAGAAAACTGTTGGAAAGAGAGATGCGATATTCAGTTGAGGAAAGAGAATGTTTAGCCATAATGTGGGGAATCAGTAGATTTGATCGATATTTGTGTGGAAGAGAGTTTGTGATCGAGACTGACCATTGTGGACTACAGTACATGAAGGAAGGGAGGATGAAGAATGCAAGAGTCATGAGGTGGAGCCTTGCCCTTCAAAATTATTGTTTTACAATACGTTACATTAAGGGATGTAATAATGTAATGTCCGATTATTTAAGTAGAGGATTGACCTAAGATTTAAGTAAATCAATGGTGATACTATAGGTAGATAAGAAGTAGTTGTGTTAGGTTGTGATGTTGTGTAAAGTAGTATAAGCATAGGCATAAGCAGTTATTGTAATTTGATAATTAGATAAGTTGATAAAGCCTGTGTACAGACTTTTGAAGAAAGGGTATTAAAATTGAACAAGGCTTCCGCCACTTCCTCTGTAGTTATTCCTTTCAGTGGAATCGCTTCTGTGTATCTGGTACTCAAATCCACTATCGTCAATATATAACGATAACCTCTTGATGACATAGGTTCTATCACTCCGATAATGTCTACACAGACATGTTTGAATGGTACATCCAGTACCGGAAGATGTCCCATCGGTGCTCTGTGGCTCACCTTTTTGTCTACCGACTTTTGACATACATCACAACTCAGGACATACCTTTTAATTTCTTGTCCTATCGATGGCCAATAAAATTCATTCACAATTTTATCATGGGTTTTCTTCATACCCAAATGTGCTGACAATAGCGAGTTATGGGCCACGGCTAATACTTTACCTCTAAGTTCCTTCGGGACCATTAACTGCCACTTCGCATCATCTTCCGTTGTCTCCATGAATCTCCTATACAAAAATCCGTTCTTCTTCACATAAAGAACTTTCTCTGTTACACTGTCATCACCACTCCAATCAATTGCTTTATCCCAAAACTTCTTCAAAGTCTCATCTTTGCTTTGTAACTCTTTAATTTCTTTTGTTGATACATTTAAATCCGGCATCTCAGTAACTTTCAACTGTTTGTATTTTGTTACTTTCTTTGATTCCGCTCTGGTTTCAACTGCTGCTGTCGTTTGGCACACATCATCATTCTCGATGACGTCATCCGTTACATCATCATTTAATTCACTTGTGATTTCACTCGCAAAATGAACTTTCTTTTTGTCACTTTGTCCTTGTGACTCAACACTTAAAGATTTCTGAATCTTTTTCAATCTATCCTCTCTATTCTCGTTATCATCTGTATCACTCCGATCACAGTTTATCATGTTATCTGTAGTTTCTTTCACTACCAGATATTTTAGTCCCTTCATCCTACCGATAATTACTGGTTTCACCGGTTCTTCCATCACCATTGCTTCAACGTTTCCTGTAAAATACTCACTTTCAATATTAACCTTTGCTGTCGGAAAATTTCTCAATGTCCCATCGATTAATATGCATTGGGCTTCTCTTCCTGTGAAATCAACATCATTTACCAGTGATCTCTTGACGAGCCCCCATAGTTGTCGTATCCCGTGTAAAAGGGCACTTTATTATCCTAGTGGTTAATCGGTTGGGTTTAACTTACTCAAGAAATTCTTCCAAATTCAACGAACTCCCAGTTCTTATGAAATATATATAATATAAAGTTATTCAATATCATTCATATGCACAAACAAATAACAATCCTATTTACCTAGTGTGGCGAGTTACTTAGGAAATATTATATTTGCGCTTATCTGTCGAGTTGTATGAAACTCGAATGTCTTCGGCTCTCTCCGTCGTCCGATTCTTCGCAGTCAAGAATGTTGATCAGACGGTTGAATATGCAGTCATGGAAGTGACCACACCAAACGTCTTACTCGTATCTTGCCGTGAATCAGTTGCACACGAGATGAATCATCGCATTCACCTCACAGCTCTTCTCCAGTTGACCAAACGTCCTTCGTACTTCACACGCCGATCAGCTGTTCGCTTGCCGATTCAAATTACACGACTCTTCAGTCTGTTGCCTAAGAGTTCGTCTTCTTCGCAAGTGTCTCACACTTCACACGATGATTATTATGCACTAACGCAAATTTCTCATTTAAATTGCGTTGCACTTAATGCACAATACTTTGAACTATCGGTTGATCGTCCGAACAGTTCAATTACCTTCGTCTCTACTCTGAAAATCACAACTTTGGATTGATCACCGCAGCGAAACAACCACCATTTCCAGATATACCTGTAGAGAGTCAAAAACTTAACGTCCACTTCGCTGACGTCATTTTTAACTCGTCACGTCATTCGCTTCCAGTTTGCACCAATCACGAATAGGATTAGCGTCCTTTGTTGTCATGGTAATCTTGACCACTCGTTATTACGCTTAGCTGCAGTCATTGGTTTTATGTATTAATATTTTATATGTTGCCACACATATTACCTAAACTCGCCAATTAAATTGCCTAGCTTAACTTCTACCTATAATTAATAATTATACATGCATAGCAAGTGTTTAATTTGATAATCATTTAATATAACCACGACACATACATACATACATACATACATACATACATACATGCATACATACATACATACATACATACATACATACATACATACATACATACATACATACATACATACATACATACATACATACATACATACATACATACATACATATATACATACATACATACACACACCACAGCTGGTGGGTGGGTTTTATACGGGGGGTTTGTCCGGGGGTTTTAACCCGGGGGTTTTGTCCGGGGGGTTTTTGTCCGGGGTATTGTCCTGTTCCCACGTTTACTAGAGTTAATGTGTTCAGTAAATAAATAAACAAAATTGATGTGTATCATTTATTTATTTTTCTCCGGGGGTGGGGGAGTATCTATTTCAGAGTAGAGTCTCCGTTGAACTATTAGAGGGGAGACTCTGTCACGCGACACCAGCGAATAAGCAGGTCTCTCTAATGCAATTATAGTTTGTTGTGGATAAATTTCAAATGTTAGCATTAGTGTAATTTATTTATAATTATATAATTTGTGCAGTTGTGAGTCTGCATTGCAGGGAGATTTCAATCAAGTAGGCTACCGGTAGGTTCCCGGACAATTCGGCGCCGGACAATTCGGACCGGACAATTCGGACCGGACAATTCGGACCCGGACAATTCGGACTGAACAATTCTTTGCAGCCCAAATTCGTGATGGGACTTCTCCATCACCCAAAATGTATACTGTCGAAACTAATATTAATCTGACACCTCACTACATATCGGGCATAAAAAAATTATGGGCCTATAGGTATGAAACCTACATTTATCTAAATGAGATGCCTAAAAGTTGATAATTTACTGCATTTAGCTACTAATTTCAGTGTCTTACTTCTGTTATTGGATAAATTTTAGAAGATCAGACAATATTTGCTTGATGCTATATAATTATATTTCATACCATTGATAAACAAAAGTTTCATAGCCGTAAGAACAATATTTTTACATGCACTCCAAATTGCCCGGGTCCGAATTGTCCGGTCCGAATTGTCCGGGTCCGAATTGTCCGGTCCGAATTGTCCGGTCCGAATTGTCCGGCGCCGAATTGTCCGGACACCTACCGGTAGGTTATGATCAATGGATTCAATACTATTTGCATGGGTGCCTGCGGAAGGGGTAAACCCATTTGGCCATGGTTACAGTTCTTATCAAACGCTTGAAAAAGCAAGGCAGACAATTAAAAGCATGTTCATTTTATAGAGGTTAACAAAGTAGATTTCCTAGTTTCACTTTATGCATAATTAGTATAATTGATTCTCTATTCATTTAATGCGACAAATTATTTGTTAAAAACCCAAAAGTAGTAGTTATAAAAATTGGTGTCGATTTTTCAGGGGAGGGGGAAATGCTCCTTCTTGCCCCTATGTGCGGGCACCCATGAACACAAGCAAGAATATTTCGATGTAGCCTGGTAAATAAGAAATTAAAATTCAGTCTATGGACTTATATAGCGTCTCTGAAGCCGAACTACTCAGCGGTGCTCTTAACCCAGCCACACTTTAAAACAGACCATTTTATGAAATAGAGTCCGATAAGAAATGGAAAATAATATTCCTACATTCTTAGCCATTTCGGTAGATATGTTCTTGATGTGCTCCTTACATTGCAAGTCGTGTGCTCCTTACATAAGTTACATGGCAAGTCGGATACTCATCCAGGTAGCCTAGTTTCCAATGAATTTATAAGATTTAGCCTATGCCTTAATTATCAGTAGACGCTACAAAGCGTGATGTCGGGGTATTGGTTCTCTATGAGATCGAAAAAGTGGACAAAAATGGTTTTTGAAAATTTCATTTTTACGATGCAATACTTATCACAGGTGTCATTTTAAAATGTCCCCTTACAATTATAGTTAACAGCTGCACTGGTAACGTTAAAATGCTTTGCGCCATGGCCAATGCCCATGCAGAACTTCATGCTTAGAAAGAATTTAGTCATGGAACATGGGCGGACACCTAGGGGGGGCAGGGGGACGGTCCCACCCAATAAAAGTGTTGGGGGACGGCCCATGCATTGGTCCCCCCCAATAGTTGGGCGTAAAGACCAGGAAACAGTATTGAACATTTTGGGGGCGGTGAAAATAGCAATTTTTCCTGACTTCTTTGGCTGAATGACTAAAAAAGGTCATCAACTTTTTGGAGGTGAAAATAGACATTTTTCATGACTTTTTGACTGGATGACTAAAAAAAGGTGAGCAACTTTTTTGGCGGTGAAAATAGAAATTTTTCATGACTTTTTGGCTGGACGGCTAAAAAAATTTCTTTGGAAAAATGTCAGAAATTTTTCGTCCGTCAAAAAATCTCACGTCTTTCCTTCGGCCACTTGTTCGTTCCGCCCCCCCCCCAATCTTCGCCCAGGTTTCCGCCTATGGAATTTAGAATGAAGCAGCTAAGTGTTTTTAGCAGGAGAATTACAGCGTACGTCTACAGAATTATCCTATGTGCTCGTCAATGTGTAGGAAAGCATAATAGTTTTATGGCCACACATTCAATGTCTGTGCACTGTATAGGCCTACACTAAATGTGTTGGATCATCGCTCGTACCCCAGCCAATCTCGCATCAGTTGCCAATCCCAAATCGGTCAGATACCGACTGTAGAACGCAGGGGTTGTGAATGGATTAGTGAGGGAGTGTGCTCCACATGCATTGTACCACCATCCTCCTTTCCCCGCATTAGCACAGCAGTTGCCAGCCCCATTCTTATCGTTATCTGAGTCCCATGTCGTGAAATTCATCCCGTTCTGGATGCCTGCAGGATTTGGATACTCGAATAGACTTCCACCATCTCCGGTGTACCTGCTGACGACAATCTTGTACCAGTTCGATTCGGGATCGATCCTGAAACTGTCGTATTCGGCAGAGAACCAGGACTCGTTCTGAATAGATTTGTACTCAAAGCGAACTTTATAGTTTCCGTTGTTAGTCATCTGGGTGAGTTTCTCAAGGCCGAGCCAGAATTCCCCGGTTGGGTCACCAAATCCATTCCGAAAATTGATCCAGGTTTCGTTGAATGGGAGTCCTCCATCAAAACGATAAAGAAAGACGATCCATTGGTTGACGGAAATAACTGGAATAGGTTGAGCGAAGGTAGGAACGGAAATGGTCGTCTGAATTGGCTGCGCTACAAAAGCTGAAACCATTAACCCAGCCAGGAACATAAATGATTAATGAACAGCTTAAAGCTACGCCTACTGTAGTCCAAAGCATTAGGCTATATGTATGCCTAGGTTATTGTAACAGGATACAAACAGTATAAACTCTTAGAAACGCTCGGTCGCAATTGAAGGCGGTCTCCACGCGTTTAATAGCTAGTCGTCGGTCGGCGGAAACAATTCGTGCAAATCAATGCAGACCACTTTTACTCGACTGTTTCTAATAAATGGTCGGCCTCCATTGTAAGCGCCAGTTTATTGCAGACGAATGGCGCAACGATCGTATCGCACAAAGAAGCATGTCGGATGAATCTGGGCAAGTCAACCAGCGCTGTTTTGGCTAATCGACATTCGTATTATAAAGAAAAACAAATGTGACATTTTGACCTAAGATCTACAGGGCGACGTGTAGAAATAAGCGCTGCAATCTTTTAGCGTTTAAGACTAGGCCTAGTGTCGCGAAGAATAGAACAAATCGTCGCTTGAGAATTATTTTTTGGGGTAGGCAGTAGTCCTACCGTACCGTTCCTCCATTCTTGAAAATCTTGAGAAAAGCAAGATAGAAAACGCTTCGGTTCTATTGGTCGCAAAAATAAGAAGTTCAGTGTTATAAAATGTTTGGTAGGAGTAAAGAATCAAAGCAAAGAAGTTCGGTCTATATGGAGGTTACTCCGCTCTAACCAATCCTCCACCGAGTGCCACATCTTGCACATAGGCTACTTACCAGTTGGCTGTTGACATCGTACCAATGTCCAGTTGTCGTTGTGACATGACATGCATCCATCTCCAGTCAGATTGAATCCGCACTCATTGTACAACCTCTTCTTGTAAGTAAAAGGAATGTGACACTTCTGATCAGGAATACCTGTGGAAATGCAATTGAACGTTTTATAACGCCGCTTCAATTAACCCTAATAAAACGTTACAACTCAATGTCGAGGGTCTGTCAGCAGCAAAGCGGACACTCATTGGGACGTTAGCACATCAAAAATGCCCGTCCTATATGAGGCCGATGAGGCTGCTGTTGAGTGGTTCTGCTTGAACTGCAAAAGCTAAATAAATAATTAACCCTACATGAAATTGAGTCACTTCCTGTGCATGGTGACTGAGATTGTAATGCTATACCTTGTGCGACCATAGTTATTACTATGCCCAAAGCTCTGTGATGCCCAATGTGCAGTTGCAGTTCAATGTTGAGCATTATTATGCAGCTGCAAAAGCGATTACTGACGATTAAATTAAAGGCAAAAGTAGGAGCATAGTACTACATTTTATCAATTTACCATACCTTGAAATGATATAATGTGCTGGGAAAGGTGAATTGTTAAACTTAATCGCAGGTTTCAATAGACAATTCTGTTTCTAGCTTGGCAATTTTTTAACTGAAGAGCACTTTCAATAGGCCAAAGATCATGCATGCTCAGTTAGGACTGAGCCTACTTCTCAATATTGCAGTCGGCAGCATAGTCTACAAATTCAGATATACAGAATCACGTGCAAACAAGATAAGGATTAACAATACTACAGAAGACATTTCGGGCTCATCCAATATCGTCATGTGTTTGAAAATCAAGGGGATTGGTGGATCCAGAAATTTTAAATAATGATCAAACATGTAATAAAAATTGTATTACATGTTTGATATTTAATATTATGTCTTTCTTTAGAGGGTAAGAAGACTGCGGCAAGTGGCTTTGTCTCCTTTTATGGGCTCAAGTTTCCTAGATTTATTGCGGTTTGTTTGGCTCAACGCAGTTTTCAGGAAATGTCTCATCTATTCTCGTACCATGCGCCTTGTGTTCCTCTTGCCTTCCATCATACTTCCCAGCTCAGCTCCAATCTTTCTTTAAGCCAACCCGAAAAAATTAGACACAACGAATGTTCTCGTGTGTGATCAAAAATGAGGCAGAAGCGTGTCTATCTTGGTTTTTAATGGACACAAGCATCACAATGTGCCAGAGAGTTTTGATGGCTGTCGGATATTGGGTTTATGGAGGCCCTTTGTGAATGCCGACAACACATAGCAATTAAACTTTTGGAATTGCACGCGATGAAGACAGCGTATACAATTATACAATTAGCCTATACAACTATACAATTATACAGACTGCAGCAATGCTTAAAGCATGCAAAGAATAATCGAGAAGAATAATTATTGCGGAGTCATGACTTCGATAAACCCATGACAGATGATGCTGACAATGCGTAAGAATTCTATAACATTAACCCTCAGGCTACCAAGCTTTTTTGTAACACTGACTACCAAAGAGAGGGGGGTTACCACCCCCCTGGATTTGGGGTTTGGTTTGAGATATCATAACTTGTAATACACCAATGGATTCAGCATTCATTTCTGCACAAAATGGTATATTTAGGTTTAAAATATATGATAGCACCCCGAAGTTATGAATTTTTACCGTAGGCACCAGTCGATTCCACAAAATGTATACTTTCGCAAAAGCAAAATATTAGATTCTGTGTGTTTTTAACATAATTTATTTAATTAAAAATAGTTTACATATAATAAAGTCCAATATTCAACTATAAAAACTAGTAATAAGTTAGTTTTAATTACAATAACAAGAAAAAACATGTATTAGCTGCTGAAAAACGTTTACGAAGACTTATCGGTTTGCGTTGTAAAAAAATCCCAACATTTTCACACATTTAAATTTATTTTGAGCACTTCCGGTCATCAAATGTCAACGTAATTGGTATAAAAAATAGCCCTAAATGCCCTCTATAGAATGACATGATTTATTTCTCTTGAAAAATTAATTATGAATAATTTTTAATAGGAAAAACATGAAAATTTTATGAAAATAAAACACCTTTATTTATATTTTAATTTATTTTGAGCACTTCCGGTTGTCCAAAGACAACTCACTGAGCATGGAAATGTAGCCCCACATTCCTTCTACAGAATGGTGTAATTTGTGTCTCTTCATGTCAAAGGATGGATAAGATACAGCCGATAATCTAAGGGGGATGGTATTCACCCCTCTGGTGCCTCGGGTATATCGGGTATAACTTTTGAATGGTATGGTATAATTATCATCACACATTTTAGCTCAAAATGTGTGCAAATGAATCCTCTACAGCTACCTAAAACGTCAAAATTTTATTCCAAACGAAAAAAGTTTGATTTGGGAAAACCTAGGGGGCGGTGGATACCACCCTCCCTCCCTGGTAGCCCGAGGGTTAATAACGACAATAGGCTAATAAAAGTTAGTGCAGGACGTCAGGTACCAGACTACTCAGATTTTCACGTTTCGGTCATTTTCTTAGTCTACGTTAATATGTCTCTGATTGTGCGTTCTTTACATGGTTAGGATGATTGATCCAAGCAGCAGTGGGTACTGAGCCAAACCTCGTTGCAGACCGCGGAACTTCTAGCAGATCCATCGTCGAGGATCTTAGCTGGCTGTCTGCTCCCCGAATGCACAAATCAGACTGTCTTTGTCTCTGTCTCTGTCTGTGTGTCTGTGTCTCTCTCTCTTTATACCTCTTTTTCTGTCTGTCTGTTTCTATGTCTGTCTGTCTGTCTGTCTGTCTGTCCGTCTGTCCGTCTGTCTGTCTGTCTGTCTGTCTGTCTGTCTGTCTCTCCCTCCCTCCCTCCCTCCCTCTCTCTCTCTCTCTCTCTCTCTCTCTCTCTCTCTCTCTCTCTCCCTCCCCCTCTCTCTTCCCCCTCTCTCTCTCTCTCTCTCTCTCTCTCTCTCTCTCTCTCTCTCTCTCTCTCTCTCTCTCTCTCTTTCATTAACCTGTCAAATAATCTCGAATTGCACAAATGGTGAGTTCTCAATGACTCTGCATATTATGCTTTTTTTGCCACTGCATTTCCAAGTGGAGTTGTCTACCTCAAGTCCTGAATTAATCACCAATCAGATATCAATAATTTCCCATATCCTGGTCTTCATCGACCTGAGACCAGTTGAGAACAGGTCATATCTATTTCCTTGTGAAAACAATGTTATTTGCAGTTTGCGTCTCTGCTACAACTTTTTGCTACTCTTTATGCTTACACCCGGTTATTTACTCGGGCATTGTCACTCTGATCGACAATGTGTCATTATATATTCTCTGTTGTTTGCCGCAGATTTCTTTTCATACAGCAAAGATCTCACGCTCTCTTCAGAGCCGACAGTTGCAACGTATTCGTGTTTGGTGAGATATTAGGTTTCAATATTTATTTTTGTACTGTCAATGAACTAGGTCTCCCACATTTCCAATAAAATTATGTCGGTGCTTTATAAAGTATCTGCTTTCCATTCGTGTTCTACTGCAACAGGGCACATTCAACCAGGGTTGAAAGTGGTTTGGAAAAGTTGCCGGGTCTCACTTTGGCGGACGAGCACGCCTTTGGCCCATAAATTTTTCTGACGACGTTTTTCCTATAGTTATTTGCCCCAAATTACCGAAAATTCTACAGTTTTTACCGACTTTTGGTTTCTGACGGCCTGTTTTGCGACCCGACTGAGACTCGGCAACAGCAGGTCTCGAAAATCGAGTCCGGGTCTCAGAACCGGACCGACCCGGCTCACTTTCAGCCCTGCATTCAACTATGGCGTTTTGTTTCTTGTACGGATTATACCATATATCATGTATTCCAGACCACAACGTCATTGCTTGAGCAGAATCTATTGATTCATACCAGCATTTCAATCGATAGAATCGGTAGAGAAAATGCAACGCTGATTCTTCAAAGATTCAGCAAAACTGTCAATCAATAAGGATGAAACAAAAGCAAAAATTGTTGTCTACTTTCCGGTTCACGTAACTCCGCATGATTTTTTCCATCGCCGTTTCTGTAATTATCTCAAGGGTAAGATCTTTTGACGATTGGTCTTCGATTCCCCCCCCCCATCGTCTGAAAACTGTTGCACCGTGAATTCTTTGGGGCTCATTTGGTCAATAGATTTCAAGCAAAAAAAGATTAAATTTTCCACTTCACAAAGCGGCTCCATTTGTCTCCTCTATGCCCTTGCAAGCAGTATCTCTGAGAGAATCCAATACTCTATAATAGGCTGTATTATGTTTTCTAATACGATAGCCTACTCTTTCTGAACGTAAGATGAAGAAGATTTTTAAAATCCAAATAGCCTACTATAAGAAAAGTAGAGACTAACCTGCGTAAGGCTGATTGATAGGAGGAATCTGGAAATTATAACAAGTTTTCTTTAGGTTGGTAAGCAATCAGTTATAGCTCAATATGATGAAAAAAGAACTATCTCTTACAGCGCAAGAATTGTGTACAATCAGATGAAATGAAATCCATATTTATAAGCACAACTCGTCATGGATTGTTATACAGAACGATCGTTCATTGTGACCTGTAAAGAATGTGTTCAGATGAATTTACGACACAGCTGCTTACATGTAGTTACATGTAAATGTTAAATTTCCAAATGAGTTGGCCTAGGCTGAATCTTTGGCAATGTTTTGAGCAAGGGCCTCTTCATGTCGGCCTTCTAATTGAACCACAGTGAAATCGGTGTGCACTTAAGACATCAGTATGGAATTTTGAGCATAAAGTAGAAATTTTTACTTTTAACGATTGTGTAGAGATCAGCCCCTGTAAAAAACAGACCTGGAATATTTCATAGGCCTATTTCAGAGAAATGTCGATTGCTAGGGTCCTTCATAAGGCCTGCAATGCCCTGCATGTAGGCTACTGGGATAGAAACGGAGTTGTAATAAATAATTACCTGATAATGGACACACTGCAGAGAAGGTCCATAGCATGTTGGTTGATTGAAGAAGAGTTCACATGTTTTGCTCGCATTGTTGTAGTTGAAGTGTTCGCAATACCAGTATCGTTGGCACTCGAGGGCACAGGTCATGGCGGAGTTCGAGTACAGGGAATCCGAAGGTGCGTCAAAGCCACAGAGTCCTGATCCAGGAGGGGCTTCCAGTACATGGTACTCACGCACGTCCATAATCATGGCGTAGGACATGCTGACGAGTCCAACAACAAAGTAGAAGGCCGTCCAAATCATTGTATGATCGACCATCGTAATTGGCAAAATCTTAAACAAAATTTCAATCAATCTTCTTAATAGTGAAATCTACAATATTTGATGTATATTTCTCTTGAAAATTAATTAATTAGCTAATAAATTTGAATTTAATTAATTAACGATTAATAGCCAGCAAAGATGGAATTTAGATTTAGATATTGAACTGACTTGTAAATTATAGACCATCAGAGTAGCCTATACCCATAGGGGAGCCTAAACCTTGCTTTGTCTAATGCAGCTCTACCTTCCGAGTACCTTGAAAAATGAAATAAACGTTTTGCTATCCATCCAACAACCTCCGTGCACCACTACTGCCTCGGCTATCGATTCTATGCATGTGAAAAACGCTATTATGACTGTCGCTCGCTGTCTAACTGTGTGCGCTGTTTACAATGCCATCCATGCCACTGGATCTGTTTTTCTGGATACTGAGCTCATCAGGATAATGCGTATAAGTGCAGGCGGAAGACGTGTACAATACAAAATTATAGGCCTGCACTTAAAACAGCACTCATGAAGCTTCAATAGCTTCATAGAAATAGGTCTCTAACCTCTTCGTGCTTTGCTGATAGGGTTTTATTGCATTAGGGCCTACAGCTAGCACGGGGCTTGGTACGGAACAACAGCCGCGAGATGGACATTTTAGGAAACCATAAAATTCTTTCAACTCAAATGTCGTAAATTCGTGGCTTGGCCTTGCGCTTCGCATTCGTGTGGCTCTTTAGTCGTTTAGAGCACACCATTTAAGCCCATTATTAATCAGAGTTAAGTGAAACCAACTCTGAGATTATTATAATTATTATATGATCATTGATCAATGTTCATATTCATTGAGTGTCATGAAAATGCAATTATAGCCTATTGTAATTTCATTGCAGTAGCCCACTAGTGTGTTTCTATTAATTAGATCGGTAATTCATTAGCGGCAATTCATTAACGACCTAACCTTACATCTTCATAATTATAAATTATTTAAAACTTTTATTATAGGTCTAAACTATCCACCCAAAACAACTGTTTGAGGCGAAATGTTACATAACTATTCATGTGATCCCTTGTTTTTCGCGGACAGTTAGCCTACTGTTAACAGTGTTAAGCGCGACCGACTTCCGTCTGAATTGGCAGCCGTCTTCTTCAGTTAGGCCTAATCTGCTATCGTTTCTGTTCAAAGTTTCTTTTTTAAACAGATAGACAGTTCCAGATTTCGTCCAGGCTAAAACTTGACAAATCGAAATGTTTTAATTCAAAAACGTTAAGAGCAAGCAGGAACCAATCGAGCGTCCAATTCACTTATAGCCTAGGGCCAATAGCTACATAGGCCTACTATCATGCACACAATCTTGAATACAAACACGTCGTGTTAAACATTATTGCTACTGTTTTGAATAGTCGCTTGGGGGCTTATAGAAATAGTCGCTAAAGTGCGTGTTGACACTAGGATGTTCTGTTACAGATCCTCATTTCGTGCTCTTCTAATCAACAGTTCTTCTAGTTACAAATTTCTTTCTTGAGTATAAAAAACCTGTTGAATCGTTGATTTTTCTATAAATTGCACACATGCGTTGTTCATTTTAGGTGGAATTCTGGAGTAAGTAAGTAAGTAAGTAAGAAAATAAGCGTGTAAGTAAGTAAGTAAGTAAGTATAGCCTATATTTAATGAGCCGCCTGAAAACGCACTGCGGGAGCAACAATCAGTTACGCAAAAACAGTGAGTACCGAATATCGAAGCAGGACGTTTTGGCGCCGCCGTTTTGGCGCCGGACGTTTTGGCGCCGCCGTTTTGGCGCGACCGTTTTGGCGCCGGACGTTTTGGCGCCGGAATTTTTTCACCCTCGTTCTAGAATATAAAAATTATGATATTGTAGGTAATCGTAGGAGGTTCATTTACGCACATTTTGAGGTAAATTTTGTAATGATATTCCACGCCATTCAAAAGTTATGCCCGAAATAGCAAAGAATGTATGTATAAGACATGCGTCGTGAGGGTCGATTAGGGTCAGGTTAGGCGTCGTGAGGGTCGGTTAGGGTTAGGCATAGGATTATTGTAGTCATTCAGTCCCGTATAGGGTACAGATTACGGTTAATTATTACACCACTTAATGAAACTTGAAAACTAAATATTACACTGCGTACTGATGTATTTGTAAACTGAACCGAAAATAAGCTGCTGAGATCAATTTTTATATGGGCGCCAAAACGGCGGCGCCAAAACGGTCGCGCCAAAACGGTGGCGCCAAAACGGTCGCGCCAAAACGGCGGCGCCAAAACGGTCGCGCCAAAACGGCGGCGCCAAAACGTCACGTACCGTGAAAATATATATTACATAGCCAAATAGTCAATAGGCCTAATAAAGTCAGGGTAAAAGGCAGTCACTTAGTGCTACATAAAGTAGGCTAAATGGCAGAATTAAAGCTATAGTCATTTATATATCATACGTGTAATAAAACCTTTCCTGATTAATGTATCATCATGTGGAGAAGGACATTTAATTTGAACCAGTGGTCAACATAATTAATTAGAACTCATTTGTCGGCCTCTGTGTGCTGCCGCGAGACTGCCAGAGAAGACATTCTCCAGCCGACCCAGCATCAGTCGCAACAATGTATCTTTCCAGTGGCGTAGACAAAAGGTTAAAAAAAACTCATTGGCTTAGGAAAAAGTGTGTTTAAAAGGTTATTTATCTACTTAAATAAGAAAAACAAAACAATTATTTGTAGTAACAATTGTTTTCATTGTTTTATTCTATTTGTTACTTTAGTTCCTTTTTATTTAATGTAGACTAATACTGTTGGGTTGGTGTCAGGAAGGGCATCCGGCCAGGTCATAAAAAACAAACCCTTCCATCATAAATTAGTGGCTACGCCACTGTATCTTTCTGGCGTTGTTTTTATCAGTCGCATTATTTTGGCAGTTTCAATAACAGCTAGAATGCCAACAGTATAGTAGGAATTATTTTCCTTCACTCATTTCTTAAGAAAAGCGGGCTTGTGCAATAACCTAAAATAAAATTAGACCGATAAGGAAATTCGATAAATGTTTCTCACTTTAACAAAGCGCTACATTGCATGCGTGCAAACAGCATTCTGGCATCACGCTGGCAGCGTAGCGTGGAACATTAGGCCTATGTGCGTACTTTCTGATAATATAGAAAATCCTTTTAAAAACTAAAACTGCCAAAGCTGTTTAAAAGAATTTTTTTGAACTGCACAACTCCTTCTTTCTTTTTCCATCATCCATGGTAAATTACTTCCAATCGGAGAACAACGACCTTTTTGGCTAGTTTTTGCTGTACATAAGTGCTTCTACAACTGCACATTTTGTGTAGGCTACAACTGCACGTTAAGAAAAGCCCTGAAAACTGCCGCACTATTATATATGCGAAACGACCGTACAGAAAGAATCGCAGCTTCATTTTCTCTTAATCATCATTCGTGCTGCACGAAGTCCGCCGTTTGTCACCCAGCCACCGCTGTAAGCCCATATAAACCCTCCGTCAGTGTATGTGCAGGTGAGACAGCATTGGTAACAATCATTGAGCCACCATCCTCCTCTGTACACCTGGGCGCAATTACCTGACCTTGTGTCGTGATCGGCATCATAAGTTGAGAATCTCAATCCATTGGTATGGAATGCGGTTGGCAGTGAAGTGTTCGTCAGGCAATCTCCTGCATTTCCATTGTATCCTGAGACATGAAGGGCGTATCCATTGCTTTCCGAATCAACAGAGAAGGTGGCATATTCGGCGTAGAACCAATTACCGCTCGTATCTGGTTGTACCTGAAAGAAATAAGTAGCCTATAGCCTAAAACCTTACATGTGCCTTAACGGCACCGACGTGAAGGAAAAAACACGAAACGAGAAGCGAAATAGATACCGATCAACTCCATGCAATCGACTGCATTGCACCTGCAAGACTGTGGCGGCGCCACCCAAAGTTGTAAAAACGTTTTTAGTTTTTATTCTTTCCCACAAAAAGTGTTTTTCCCCAATAGACGTGATCATGGTGTCGTTTACCGTCGCGTCCCCAACCAGGCATCTATCCATCCGTCCCGGGACCAAAACGTGGCCATATTATTAGGCTACTTGTACAGTTATATGTATTCCACACTATTATCACAATATTATCTATGTTGTTTATTAAATCAAGACGGGGTTATTGTCCGGGGTTATTGTAGTGATAGGCTAATTGTCCGGATGGTTTTTTGTTAGTGGGTTATTGTTTTATAACCGCCTTTAAGGAAACGACACAAATTAATAAAATTTACTTCGTCCAACTTAAACATTATTAGGCATACAATATTTAAAATTATATTTTTCAGCTCTGAACCTTAATCGTTAAATTCCACAAATCTAAAACTAAGCGAAGTGAATCATATTATTCACGAACGCCTGCCTCATCGCTTCTGAGTACAGTGATGTTGGTAATGGACAATAAAGCAACTATCATTCTTCTACGGAAATACTGTGATTATTAGGTAAATTAAATAACTGAATTATAGAGGTATAATTTATAAATGCCTCTATGCGAAGAGAATAGACAGCGTTCGTAGTCAGAAGATGGATCTGTTCATTTCCGAGCCAAAATTCGCCTCCTTCAGAATCTCCAAATATCCTATATTCAATCCAGTTTCGGTAGAAGTCCACAGAATTGTCAAAACGTTTCAATACGGTTATCCAGTCGTTTACAACCGGGAGAGGAACTCATGTTCAAGAAAAGGACGCCAAAGATTATGTGGCAATCCCATCCTACGTCGTGGAGTCAGATTCAAGAGAAACGGTCAGAGGAGAGAAATTCTCCGAATTCGACCTCACCCTTATAACCACCTCCACTGAAATGTTATGGTCTTAGAAGGTCACATGCATAGACCCCAATAGGGGGAGCGAAAAAAATAGTTTCTATGATTTGGAAAATAAGCCAGTGTAAGAATTATGGAAAAATAACTGGAGGTTGGACCACTATACACTTGAAATCGGGGTGTGAAAAACAGACTTCAACATGGGGCTCTAAGAAAGACTGGCGGGTTGAAACCACCCCAAGCCCCCCCCCACCCCGGCAATTCTCACCCTGAAATAAGCTCACATTTTTCGAATATCTTCATTCTCGCAGTAATTGTGATTTTAAGACTAAAACTGAAACTATCAAAAACTTTGAGCAAAATATATTTTGTTATGGGCATTATCACTTACCAGCGATCGGCAAACCAGTAAGAGGATCCAGTTTCTAAAAGTAAAACATTAATAAAAGAGACGGAAGATCTCATTCCACAATTATTTCAGACCAATGTCTTATAATAATATAAATAATAATATTATGTCAAGACTTGTTCTTTTAAGCGCAATTAGACCCACTTCTGCAGATCACTCAACATTATTTAAAACTTTTTTACAAAGAGCTGTAGCCTATTGGTCCCTTAGTCACTATCTTCAGACATAAGAAACATGGATACCTAAATTTCTGACATGGGCGCCCGTAAAAAATAGGTTTCAATTTTCCAGGGGGGCAAGTGCCCCCTCTTGCCCCTATGTGCGGACATAGGGGCAAGAGGGGGCACTTGCCCCCCCCTTGGAAAATTGAAACCTATTTTTCTCACTACTACTTTTGGAGTCTATAACAAATTTCTTCGCATTAGAGAATTTAAAAAAACTACTTTTAACTAATACTTTTCGATTTTTTAAACAAATTTCCTTGCGAAAAGAAACATTTCATATTAGAAATTTTAAAAACTGAAAATGAGAAATTTACACAAAGAAACCTCTGTGAAAATACCTATGCATGTTCTTAACTCCCTGCTTTACATTTTTTGACCTTCTGCAAAAATGTTTTTGACGTTGTCCATCGTGTTCTGCCCCCTAATGGAAATATTTCTGCGGGCGCCCATGATTTCTGACGTCGCTAAGTAGTGCTACGTGGCTTCTAAGTGCCTGTACTCTTTGCAACCAGCTCTCGCCTCATCTGGGCAGAAAGGCAAAGAACGTTGACGGTTATGATGCCACTAAGAGATTAGATTCAATGGAGCGAATGTGATTCTATAAGAACTGGAGTTTGACTGCCTTAAATTTGCTGGTACTCAGTTCTTGGTTTTGACTCAGCACTTGTTTATTTCTACTGAAGTGAAGCTAAGTGATCTGTGATCTGTGTGGAGTTGCATAAGCATCGAGCAGTCGTTAGAATAGATTTAAAGTTCGCAATCAAGACTGAAGGTGCTGCTAATGGACTCCATTGAGAATCGTCGTAGCCTACTTAACTTCCGGCTATTTTTTTATAATCGAAGGTATAAATGGTGGTCAAAATGTCATTTTTGTTCACGAACACACGACCATAGACGTAGTAGTGTAGTAGCTGTCCCGGAAGACACTCGGCTTCATATCCGTAGCTGTGGCCGCCTAGCAGTCCAGACCTCGATCCGGGTGCATGTACCGGAGTAGCGCGTTTTTCGTTCCCGTATTCATGACATCGATAAGCGTAGGGTGCGTCTGATTGAAGAGTGGCAGCTGTTTGACCAGGTGATCATCGATCGGACCTTCAAACAGTAGCCTCTACGTCTATGGTCGTGTGTTCGTGAACAAAAATGACATTTTGACCATCATATTTAGCTGAATTTTACTTCTTTTCAGCTTTTCCATGTTGGAAAGTTGCATTTTTCGGTGCTGCATCTCAAACTCTCATAAATTTGACAAACTCACGAATATTTCTAATCGGCTTTAGGATCTCGTGTAACTATGGCCACTGTTGTTGTGTGTAAAATTTCAGGCAAATCCTAAATATTTTGACGCAGTTATGACACTTTATTGTGGTTCCACTTTAACGCGGACACAGTGTATGTGCACTTGTAATAGCGCCCCTTTAAGCTCTCTACTAAGAGGCGCTCCCGAATGCAGAGCGGACACTGCATCGGAGTTTCACGCCGAAGCGCTGAGCAATTGTGAGTGAAGGACTTGCCCACAGTCCTTACGCGGCGAGGTGGATTCGAACCTCGAACCTTCCGGCTCCAAGGCAACGACGCCACCACTACACCAACGCCCCCCTCGTGATGTAATGTTACGAAATACTCAGTCTAAAGCGTTAGAAAACCTCTTAGCAATCAATTAAACAGCGAATTGCACTTTCTAGAACCGAGACTATCTAAAACGGTGAACTTACCATCATGAATTTACAGTCGCTGTCGTATTGTGTTTTCAACGGTGCGAAACTGTAGAAGTAACACAATCGGCTTGCAGTGTAGTAGCTGAATAGATTGCACTCAGGTGATAAGTTGCATTCTGCGGCACACTTCAGCTGTAACTCTGCATCAAAACTTTGTATTGCGTCTTCTGGAGCTGGACAACAATCGGCAACCCTAAAATAATGACTTTGGCCAAACTGCATTTCACATCGGAAAACAGTTGGCTGCATGATTACCACGTAAACAACCAATCTGACCGAAAAGGTGTGAAGAAATAATTTAAGATGCATATTTCTGTCTGATGATCTGCTAGGTTGGATGTCTCTTCCCAAAGCGCTGAGAGTTGAACTGGCCGTAAAAGTAGAAGACAACATCAGACTGAACAATGGCAGGCTGCTATAAGCTCAGCGAGCATTGATTTCAGAGCTAAACAGTCAACGGGTATAGGCCTAACTGTTCTAGGCCGACGCTTTTTAGCTGCAGTATCGAAATTGCAGTTACGATTCATCGATTCATGTCGTAGCACAGCTGAATATTTCAGCATATCATCTGCTTTACGGTTCTTCACTTCAAAGGCAGCAATAAAGGCAACAAGTTAGAGCCAAGAGTTCATAGAATTATTGTTCATTCCTAAAGTGAATTAAAATGTATTGAGACTGCAACCATGATAACCATTCTAATGATCATCATCATCAGAAAACCTGATTTTAGGTATTTATAATTCTGATTCGACTTTGATTTTATCTAGTTTACATGTACATGTATATGCCACTGAGGATGATAAATTGTCATAATTATTTCGAGCACACAAGGACTAGATGTAAGACAGAAATTCTGTCATGTCATCCTTTGTTAAGTCTTTGATGTGGGGCGCGGTGGTGCAGTGGTGGCGTCGTTGCCTTGGAGCCGGAAGGTTCGAGGTTCGAATCCACCTCGCCGCGTAAGGACCTTGGGCAAGTCCTTCACTCACAATTGCTTAGCGCTTCGGCGTGTAACTCCGATGCAGCGTCCGCTCTGCATTCGGAAGCGCCTCTGAGTAGAGAGAGCTTGAAGGGGCGCTATAACAAGTGCACACACAAACAAGTCTTAATTGTTCGGAAGCAGGTTTATTAATTGAAGCGACCTTGTTTTATTTATGTTCAATTAATTTTGTTGAACAAGTGTGACTTTAAAAGTTAGGTCTACACCAGGTCCTCTTGAAGAATTCTCTCCCTGTTTCATCTGATCCGTCCAATTCCAATTCCCGACCAGTCACACTATCAGCGTTATGCGAGTGTTTTAAACCCAGGTTTGTTCGAATTCGAAGGGTGTTAGTATAACCTCTTTTTTCGTAAAAGGTGCCGTAATGTTTAAAATTTGACCAGAGGCTCCGATAAACGACCCTCCAGGCAATGGCGATCTGACGATTATCTAACACAACATGCTGTGATGATGATTAAATTTTATCGAATAAGCAAACATGACTTAAGTCTATAGCCTAAGTCTATTTTTTTTAATTTGCTAGTATTGCGGCGTCTGTATTGAGACGAAGACTTTATGCGAAGCAAGAAGACTGTGTAATAAATATTTAAAAGCAGCTTATAACTAATGATTCTGGTTTATCTGTGCATTTGCGTTCATATTATTTTGGAATTATACTTTCCTAAAAAGGAACCTTTATCCGTCTCAGTAATGTTACTGCAGCTACCGTTCTAACACACGGAAGAGTAATAAGCTACGTGCCGTGGAGCAGGGCGATTCCAGGTTCGAATCCGCTTCATGCCGACGCGTAGGACCTTGAGAATGTATTTCATGGACGTTGTGGGGCGCGGTGGTGCAGTGGGTATGTTCGTTGCTTTGCAGCCGGAGGGTTGCAGGCTCGAATCCACCTCAAACCGCCGTGTAGGGCCCTCGATTGGTATTGGGATTGGTGGGGAACGGACATTAGCCCCCCTGGGCATTAGCCCCCCTCGGACATTAGCCCCCCGGACATTAGCCCCCGGACATTAGCCCCCCCCCCTCAGGTAGGACATTAGCCCCCCAGTCATACATTGCACATTAGTTTAACATTGTGAGAATATGTTAAATGGAGGTTTAATATGCATAATATGAAACATTTAAAGGCATTAATTGTAGAACAACTCATTGTGTAAAGTTTCTCATAAATGTAAAAAATTCTAAAGTTTGTGAATTTCATATGAAGTTTAAAGATGATATATTATTTCTAAAAACTTGTCGTCGACTACGCTTTTCGTAAGTCCAAAGTATATGTACAAAGACAGCGTTCAGAGTTTACCATAGCTGTAAGAGATGACTCTAGGTCTGTAAAGGATGATTGGATCATTTCTAATCAAAGTTTAAATGGAAACGACGCTAATAAGTCTATGAAGCTGAGACGTAGCCTAACTAACGTTAACAAACCTTTGTTGCAGGACACTAAACAAATAGACTGTATAGGCCCTACATACGATTCCCAGTCGTTCATTTCGAATACAAGTCTATATGCCTACTGACACAATTAGAACCTAAATGACACTAAGAAGTTTCGTATAAGCATGCGAATCCCATTGACAATTTATCAGTTACGGCACTATTCGATGATTTGCACAAGAAGGGGGGCTAATGTCCGGGGGGGCTAATGTCCTAGCAAAAATGAGGGGGGGGGGGCTAATGTCCGGAGGGCTAATGTCCGGGGGGACTATGGCCGGGGGGGCTAATGTCCAGGGGGGCTAATGTCCTACACTCGGGATTGGTACTGTCTGAGTAGTCTACCAGTAATGGATGAGCTAACCAGACACGGAAACACATTTTCACTGTTCATCCTAAATGCTATTCAGATAAGTATCCAACGTCAACAAACGTCAACAGAGTTTGTTATTTTACCATTAATTCAACGTCAGCACAAAAACATAGCGCATGACAAATGAGGCCGCTATGTCACTGTGCAATTATAGCCTCAAACACATAATATGATGAATATGAATGCATCAAACTTTACTTACTTCCCTAGAGTTTGTTATTTTACCATTCATTCGTTCATTCGTTCAGTCATTCATTCATTCATTATATGCATTTTTATGGCGCCTCTTCAATGGGGCTACTCAGAGGCGCTCCCAATCTCAGCGCGACCAAATAAAACTATCTTAAGTTGAGAGAGGAAACCTGAGAAGGATTTTTACAAAGAGAGCGTAGTGTCAGAGGAAGACCATTCCAGGTAGAGGGCCCTACCACCGAGAAAGCACTGTTCTGCATAGTGGAAGAACGAGCAAATGGAACTAAGAGGCTGAGAGCAGACTCTTTTCAGTCAAACGAAGGTACCATGTGCCAGAGCAACGCTGTATCCTAGAGAAATCAAGGCGCTTGTGTAAACTGACGGCGCACTTACTGAAACAGCGTGAATTCACTTACTTCCTAATGAGTGCTTGTATATTTACCAGGTATCATAGCAACCCTTCTGCAAAACGGTGAGGACTGAGGCTTGTGTGATTTAACTGTTGTGAGGAACGCGCATTAGTGTCTGATGCAGAGAAAATACGTTTGCGCTTTCAGTGCGGAGATCATTTCTTCCGGAATTTTGAACGAATTCGTTCAATCGGAACTCCGCCTCTGTGCTTTTAATCTGACTACGGATGCTAATTACTCGAGCTGCAAGGTTACCGGAAATACTAAACTGGACAACACGTATATCTTCTGTGAAAGGGAATAATTTGACGAAGCGTGTAGACCAAATTCCAGGATTAATTACATGTTGCATTGATAGGCCTACGCAGTTTTGAGCACATAGATTTTCTCTGAATTGTATTTCAGACAAACCCTGAGAAACTCGGTGGCCGTATTTAAATTTCCATACACGCTGATTGCAAACAAAGGAAGTCATCAGCGAATTCATTAAAAATTCGGGAAGAATTGATTTTCGCACTGTCTCCTGCATAGTCATTAATCCGTCATGTCTAATTTTCTATGCCTACTGCTGTGACTCTGCTCAAAGCAGAACTTGCGATCGGCGAGTCGGCAGTGTAGTCTTTTCACCAACATGCCTTTGTTTCCGATCATAATTATCGACGATTTGCTCTGTTCCATATATTTCTCGACTTGTTTCAACCTGCGTTTTCGGCTCCAAGTTTTATTTGCAGTGTGCCAGCTTTACAATGTTTTCAGAAGGTCGTGTCAGGGGCCAGGGCCATGGGAGTTAGACTACTCCATAGGCGGAGACTTGTTCTATAGGTTTTTTGGGACGAACGAGCGGTCGATGGAAGATCTCCGAGGGCGTGACATTTTGGGGCGGACGGCTGAGTCGCAGACCGAGGACATCCGACATTTTTCCATTTTCAGCGAAGAAATTTTTTTACGACCTTCTTTAGTTATTTTAGTCAAAATTTCCTTTAAAAACATAAGCTTACCATTTTTCCTGCCAAAAAAGAACTGATGACCTTTTTAAAGTCATTTACTCGAAGATCTCCTTATAATGTTACCCGTATCAACCATTAAATATAGGGGGACAAAAGCATGGACAGTGCACACCACATACATTGGGGGACCGTCCTCTTGCCCCATAAGTATCCGCCAGTGGGCTACTCAACAGGTCGAAGAAATTAGATGTAGATAAGTACTGAAAATTCCAAGAGATTTGGCAGGTTGTAAAGCAGGTATAAATTAAGACAGATGAGTCAAAATGACCTGACGCAACCTCTTGATGGACTTCGTAACTGTGAATTAAAATTGCTCAATTAATATAATAATTAGTGCTATTTGTTGTAACAAAATAGGCGTACTCACGTTACCTTACATTGTGCACAGGCGTCTTCACAAGTGTGTATGCCTACAGAAGCATAATTTCCCTTCACTTACCATCGGTCTTACGCTTCAGCCTGAAACTCCGATTCAGTGTCCGCGCGCTGTAGTCTGGGCGCCTCTGTGTAGTGATCATGAAGTGGAGCTATAACAAATGCTCAATGCTAATACATACATTGAATGAATAAAGCAGCTGCTGGGGCGGTTATCAACCTTTTAAGTGCGGCGACCCATTGGTGACATATCGAAAGTTGGGACGACCCCCCACCAAAAAAATCGATCGAGCTACACCTTCACCGCATTTTTCAAACCATAATTGCCCACCGGTAACGGTCCACTTCTCCGAGGGTCCACTATATTCCGAAGGTCCACTATTCCAAAGGTACACTGTTCTGAAGGTCCACTATTCCGAAGGTCCACTATTCCGAACATTGTTATTGATCCATATACCCCTGTTACCGGAGGAGGTCGGAGTGTGGTGGGATGTGGTGGGGTGGAGTGGAGTAGGGGTGGGGGAGTGGTAGGGGCGGAAAGGAAATTTTACCGAAGACACAAATTTTACGTTTGGCGTACGGGTGGGGGTCTGAGTGCGGCGGGGTGTTGTGGGGAGTGGTGGGTCAGGTGGATGGGGTGGGGTTGAGTGGGGGAAAGGTGGGGTCAAGTGCGTGTAGGGAAGTAAGAGATTGGCCGGGAGCGGGGCGAATCCTAAATTTCCCGGGCAACGCCCCAGCTAGAAAGTGTGTTGTGCCGGTCTAACATAAAACGGAGCGATAGAAAAAACAAAGGTAGCTGAGTACAACATTTTAGAGGTCACGGTCTGTTGACGGTGCTGTAATTAGGTAAGGTGCGCGAAATCTGCAGATGTCAGTAACTATACCTACTAAATGGTGAAGCTCTAGGTCTGCGCCAGCATTACATTTTTTACCTGGTAATACGATGAACCCTACACGTAAATAAAGTTTGAAAACCGTTGTCTTGTGCCAGAGCCTAGGTCTAGTGTCTGAAACAATGTTATTTCGACCTTGTTGCAGTAGGCCCAATGAAATTAATCGTATGCTTAAATACATGTCATTAGAGCAGCGGTTCCCAACCCATGGCCCGCGGGCCAAAAGTGGCCCGCCAAGCCTAAAAAATGGCCCGCCAGGCCTCAAAAATGGTCCTCGTCTCTCGAAAGAAAAACTGTATGAAAAATTGACAATTTTGACAGGATAGAACACAATTTATTTTCTATTACAAATTATTTTATTTTGACGTCTATAAATAACATCAAATATTCTATTTTGAATCAATTATAACAATTTTATATGCTTTTAGTTAAGTAAATTTAGCATTGTGGCCCCTAATGTCCTTTAACTAAGAAAAAGTGGCCCGCTTGTCCTCCAACTTAGAAAAAGTGGCCCTAAGGTCCAAAAAGGTTGGGAACCACTGCATTAGAGACTATAAGTGGCAACGCTTGATGCACCTTAAACGGCTGCTATCATCATGCGACTGGTCTTAAGTTGAGAGGAGACAGTGAGTCCAAGGTCAGATAGAGTGTTCCAGTTAAACTTGGTAGTGTTGTACATGCAATTAAGACACGCGTACGAGCAGCTGTTGTACCAGAATCCACTCATTTCATCAGAAGCGCAATTAGTAGATAAGGACAAGTCATTGTCCGAGTCGAAAGCTGAAAATTTCATTCCGTTCTGAGAGTAGATGCCAGAATTGTTTTTCACGTTCAACGCATCGCCTGCATCTCCCACGTAACCAGACACGTTCAGTGCGTAACCAAGTGACCCTGGTGTTATGAAGAATGAATCGTATTCAGCTGAAAACCATTTTCCCTCTACCATAGATTGTATCTCGATGCGTAGACGGTAGGGGGCGTTGGTTGTCAGTTGGTGCATCTTCTCAAGGCCCAGCCAGAAATTGGTGGAGATGTTACCAAAGCCGCTTTGGAAAATTACGAATGGCTGGTAGAAGAGATTGCGCCCGTCTACCCTCTGCTGGATGACGATCCAGTTGTTGATGGACATCAGTAGAGAGGGTTTGATCATGGTCGGAATTGTTACGTTGACCGTGACAAACATCACCCGGTAGTTATCTAACAGAATTTAATATAAAAAAAATTAATGCCATATAGGTTGATTTAAAAAAGCGACGGAATGATGCTTTGAAAGTAGACCTAAGTAATGGAGAATTTACTACTAAACACTATGAACAATGTGAACATATGCTATTAATACGTCGAACAGCAAAAATGTTTGACTCTAAGAACCATTGTCAATTTTAACTTTTGCTCAAAAGCAAGTTATCAAAGCAGACAGCTTCAGCCTGCATATCAGGTTCAGTGGCCATGCTACTCGAACTGTAATTTTTACCTTGCATCAAGTCGAGCAAAAACAGTCTACGCGCATTGCTCATTCTCGCATTATTTGCTTGGTGCATGGCATTCAACAGTTACTGTTTGCTTTCCATAGATCTCTGAAATAGCACCACAGTGTGAGCAGTGTGTATCTAGATCAGTTGCAGACTGTAAGTATGCACCCAAATAGCACGCACTTATTTTCATGAAATCATAAATGTGCCAAAGTATAAGCGAACTCAATTATTCAATCTAAAGATGGAGCAGGCCTACAGCTGTTTCCAATAAATTATTATTGTGTAGGCTATGTAAATTGATGCACTGCAAGATAATTTACCTGATAGCTTTCTCACGCAATGTGCCAGAGTTCGATTAGCAACGAGACAGGCATTGCATCCATCGCCGGTTAGATTCACACCACATTCGTTGAAAAGACGACCGCCATAAGTGAACGGCAACGAGCAGTTCACCGCTTGAATTCCTAAAAGTAAGCCTAAACTTAAATGACGAGCAAAGTTTCTGTGTTCTATAGGATATACATGTATGTAGCCTATTCTGTGTATGTACGGTGAACGGAAAAACCGAACCTCTCCTATTGCTACAATTAGCCTATATTTGTATTGGTTTGTACAGTTTAATAAAATATGGCGGAACTACTAGTTTAAAGGACAATAATCAGATAACTATCATTTGTTAGCTATATAACGTGTGTTAAAAATTTCTTCCTTCTACCTCAACACACGCACACAGACGCGCTCACCACTGACTAATTGCTGAATCGATTACAGCTTGATCAAATTCGTCCCACTCCTGTAGCCTATTGTACGCTGACGCAGTTCTTCGACATAGCGTTCCTTTTCTTGTAAACTTTTCTTGCATCGACACAGACCAGATTTTATAGTCCACGGGATTAAGGTCTATAATCGGTTTTAGATTTAAAAGTAGAGTAGACTGCATATATTATTAGTGCAGAATGGGAATAAAAATTTAGGTTTATTCTCAATAATATTTTTACATTTTCGGTGTTAATTTCTATATTATATATATAATATATTATATATAATATAGAAATATATATTATATATTATATACTTGATACATTTCAAAAAGCCTAGGCCTTAATCCCGTGGACTATCGTAGAGAAATTTATAGCACTGTGAAAATTTTCGCTTTATCAGCAGAGGAGAACGATAAAAGCTTCTTCCTCTCTTCCTCCTACCCTCCCTCCCTCCTTCACTTCATTTAAATTGTGTAAGAAAGCATATATATTAACAAACATTATTGGTAAAACGCTAATATTTGTAAAAAATCTGGTATTTGTAGCTATAAAAGCACAATTTTACCTCTCCAATCCTCCCAGCCTTCCTCTTTACCTCCCTTCCTCCCTCATCCAATGAAATTGGTATAGGCTAAGTGCGTATTGAAAAAAAATGCTAAACAGTTGGAAAAATTGGAACTTGGTACATTTTTGCACACCAAGCATTCATACCGATATCCTACCGTCCTTCCATAATTATTAATTTTTCTTAATTTTCTTCGCATAAAAATTATCTTTGTCAAAAATAACTCATCGTCCAAAAATCTCTGATTTAAAAGTTTCTTAAGTTCAGTAATTTTTAAGTCCATAAAATACTGTTGTTGAGACACAATTTGTTCACTAAAAAAAGTAACGAGTGACGTCACGGTATTGCCCAATCTCAAATGGAAACATTATGTCCTCACCCCATAGCTCGTCTGTGAACTCACTCTGCAGTCTAATCAATCTACCAATGTTACGTCATGAAGTTTCCCATTCTAAATATAGAAATATTGGAAATATTCATTTTGTATCAGCAGATGCATAGCTTGAGTTGAGAGAGCAACGTTATAGATGGTCAGCCATTTACAAGACTAGTCTTCCTTTCAATCAAGCCCTCCTCTGCTATCCGGATTGCTGGACAAGCATAATACACAAACTAATCTATGTTGTATTATGCGACACAACAATAATTTTGAAAAATATTATGGGCTTTAGATCAAAACACTGTGAAGAAAAAAGAGACGACTCACCCATGTCAGGCTGATTGGGGTGAGCCTGCAAATAATAAAAAATTCTTTATAAGATAACGACTTGCTAACTAATAACTGGATGTTCCGCTTTGTTAGTAGGCTATAGAGTTGTTTTATTTGTTGATTTAGCTGTATTGTATTCTTTTTGTCGATTGCGTATTAAGTTTTTTCCTAATTATAATATTATCTTTGTGTTCCTGCAATTGAATAAACTATTCTTTTTTATTTAACACGATTACGGGGTAGCCTTATTAGGGAGAATTGGCCATCCCTTGTCAAACAAATTATGTTAAAGTATTACGTTCGCTGTCAAAATTGCATTATGTTTTTTGGTTCAGAAAATAAATAAAATAGATATAGAATAATACAAGAGTTTAAAGTGAATCAGAATTGAGTATTCTCTGTTAGAACCACTGTAAGTTAGGCTGTAATGCTTAATAGCCTATCTCTCCTAAACCTTACACTTAGGCCTACACTGAATTATTCCCTACATATAGGCTAGTTCTCACATCGTGTGGCACTGGTACTAGATATATGATTTCATTTTAGGCTATAGTATTTCATTTCATTTGGGACGTATTCAAACACATAAAACACCCATTCGCTAGTATCGCTACAGCCTTGTTTCTGCATATTTATTTTCATACAAGAAGCCTATATTTTAAAAAATGATTGATTACAGCATAAACAGAATGTTTCCAAATAATAATTGGATGTTCTAAAAGTAGACTCTAATCTTTGAGATTGTTCTCAACAAGTAATTCTTTATTTCCAACTTCTAATTAAATCACGGTTAAATGCACAAAAAGCTTCTGGAAAGGACTTTTAACAAAATGCCTTTTGCAGTTATCGTAATAATACCAAGATCTTGTTACAATATACAGTGACATAAAATATCTCACATTTAAAAATCATCCTCTATTATATTTCGAAATAGAAAAGGTTTATCAAATCTTGACCTGATAGTGGGTACACGGCAGTGAGGTTCCATAGCATTTTGGTCGGTTGAAGAAGATGTCACACGTTTTGCTCACATTGTTGTAGTTGAAGTTCTCGCAGTACAAGGATCGTTGACATGTTAGAGCACAGTCCAAGACGGAGTTCAAGGACAGCGAATCCGAAGGTGCATCAAGGACACACAGATGTGATCCAGGAGGAGCTTCCAACACTTGGTACTCACGTACGTGATCTATCATGGCGCAAGAAGCTTTTGCGCCTTCAACAACAAGATTGAAAATCGCCCAAAGCATCGAATAACCGACCATTATCACCTATAATATCTTATACGCTATTTGATCTAATAAGTGTGAATTTTATATAAGCTTCGTCTGCGGGAGCAACTGTATGTAATATTATTTCTTTTTCTCAACATTTTTCAGGTGTCGATCCAGCAACGGCGACGGTTGCATGCATTTACCGATTCAATGTAGCTGGGACTTCGCCTGCGTCATTTATCCGCCCTGCCTAGAGCGCAAGGTAGCGGACAAAAGCCTCGAAATTGTTAGCTTCTGTATAATACTGAAAACAGAAGTCAACGTTTCCTGTCAGTCTAACAATTCTGTTCGTTACCTATCGATTCAGTCATGTCGAAAGGCTAACATGGCTGCGGTTCGTTGTTTAAACTGTACGCCGTCTACCTTAATTGCCACGCCACTGTTTCACGTGTAGACCTATGGTGTTTGCTTCAGCTTTTACTTAGCCGCATTCAGCAAAATAGATATTGCCTATGCAAATTGAAAAAGAGCACATTCAAAGCAGCACAAAGTCATAATAAACGTTCAGACTTTCATTCGCTACAAGGTTTGAAATGCACTGACGATTCATAATATGAATCGATCGCGTTGGCATATGTAGGCCTATTATAATATTATAGGCCAACGCGTAGAGTATGCCTATCTACGTCAGCTAATTTCGTTATGCTCTAGTGAGGTTGGACAGCACAATGACCACCGTCTTTCACTGTATACGCAAAAATCGATTCATGTGCCATGCACGGTGAAAGCAATGCTTCAGGCGACGTTTGAAAACAGCGACATTTAATAATTAATTACCAGTTAGCCTAATCATCAGCGAACATTGAAATGTCCGAACTGATGAATGAACAATGAAGTGAGGCGTATGGGCCTATGTCTTTGTTTTCATCGGATAAGTAGGCCTAAAGTCGATGACGCAGGTCCGCAATTAACCACATTCTGCACAACGGGTGTTTTCAAGAGTCCGGCTGAGAGCTAGAACATAAGTAATCTGAATCGATTGCGGTATGCTTGAACTTCCATCAAATGAACGAAGTGACTGTAACCCTTTAATGCCGAGATGGTAGTAAATGGTATGGGAAATACTATACCTCCGGCATTAAGGGGTTAACGAGCAGCGGACGTTGGAGAGAGTAGGGACGATGAAAAGAAAAGAAGTCTTCATCTGACTTGTCGCGTCTTAATGGCCTTAGCAATGGGACAAATGAGACGCAGCGACAATTAAATGAATAAGCTTAAATTAATCAAACGGCACGAAATTTTAATTAATAATTTGATAGGGGCCTACATAGTTAAATGCAAAGTACTAAAAAAACTGGTCCAAATGTTTAGCCTGCTGTAGAGTAGAGAATTTAAGAATGCTAACGCTCAGAAATCTTAATAACAACAGATACAAAACGTGCAGTTTTCCTGTTCGACTCTGTACCAAACAAAGGGAGTCCTCGTCTGACTTGTCATGTTTTAATACTATAGCTTGAGCAGCAGAACAAATGAAGCACAAAGACAATAATTATGTTAGCTATCGAACGATACAACATCACGGTTTTCAAATGAAGTCAAAGATATATTTTAAACGTTAGGCTACTAAACGGAAAACTATCATGCTTGTAAGCATAATATAGCGCCAATGTCTATAATAGTTTGTCAGGTTAACGCTCAGAAACCATGTTAAGATTCGCTGTGTTAAAGTAATAGATTCAAAGAGTCCTCTTCATATACATCGTATACGTGTCATTACAGCCTAGTGCAACACTTCATGCCCCTTAAACGGCTGCTATCATCATGCGACTGGTCTTAAGTTGAGAGGAAACAGTGAGTCCAAGGTCAGATAAAGTGTTCCAGTTAAACTTGGTAGTGTTATACATGCAATTAAGACACGCGTACGAACAGCTGTTATACCAGAATCCACTCATTTGATCAGAAGCGCAGTTAGTAGACAAGGACAAGTCGTTGTCCAAGTCGAAAGCTGAAAATTTCATTCCGTTCTGAGAGTAGATGCCGGAATTGTTTTTCATGTTCAGCGCATCGCCTGCATCTCCCACGTAACCAGACACGTTCAGTGCGTAACCAAGTAACCCTGATGTTATCAAGAAGGAATCGTATTCAGCTGAAAACCATTTTCCCTCTACCATAGATTGCATCTCGATGCGTAGACGGTAGGGGGCGTTGGTTGTCAGTTGGTGCATCTTCTCAAGGCCCAGCCAGAAATTGGTGGAGATGTTACCAAAGCCGCTTTGGAAAATTACGTATGGTTGGTAGAAGAGAATGCGCCCGTCTACCCTCTGCTGGATGACGATCCAGTTGTTGATGGACATCAGTAGAGAGGGTTTGATCATGGTCGGAATTGTTACGTTCTCCGTGACAAACACCACCCGGAAGTTATCTAACAGAATTTAACAAAATGCTGTATAGGTTGATTTTAAAAAGCGACGGAATGATGCTTTGAAAGTACACTTAAGTAATGGAGAATTTACTACTAAACACAATGAACATAATGCTATTAATACGGCGAAGAGCAAAAATCTTCAACTCTAAGAACCATTGTCAGCAGCTTTACTTTTTCACAAAAGCAACCTATTAAAGCTGAAAGCTGCATGACAGGTTCAGTCGCCATGGTGCTCAAACTGTCATTTTTTCCTTGCATCAAGTCGAGCAAAAACAGTTTACGCGCATTGCTCATTCTCGCATTATTTGCTTGGTGCATGGCATTCAACAGTTACTGTTTGCTTTCCACAGATCTCTGAAATAGCACCACAGTGGCAGCAGTGTGTGTCTAGATCAGTTGCAGACTATAAGTATGCACCCAAATAGCACGCACTTATTTTCATGAAATCATAAATGTGCCAAAGTATAAGCGAACTCAATTATTCAATCTAAAGCTTGGAGCAATGGAGCAGGCCTATACAGCTGTTTCCAATAAATTATTATTGTGTAGGCTATGTAAATTGATGCACTGCAAGATAATTTACCTGATAGCTTTCTCAAGCAGATTGCCAGACTTCGATTAGCAACCAGACAGGCATTGCATCCATCGCCAGTTAGATTCACACCACATTCGTTGAAAAGACGACCGCCATACGTGAACGGCAAACAGCAGTTCACCGCTTGAATTCCTAAAAGTAAGCTTAAACTGAAATGACAAGCAAAGTTTCTGTGTTCTATATAGGCTATGCATGTATGTATTCTGTGTATGTACGGTGAACGGAAAAACCGAACCTCTCCTATTGCCACAATTTGCCTATTTTGTATTGGTTTGTACATTTTAATAAAATATGGCGGAACTACTAGTTTAAAGGACAATAATCAGATAACTATCATTTGTTAGCTATATAACGTGTGTTAAAAATTTCCTCCTTCGACCTCAGCACACACACAAAGACGCGCTCGTCACTGACTAGGCCTAAATCCTGAATCGGTTACAGCTTGATCAAATTCATCCCACTTCTCTAGCCTATTGTACGCTGACGCAGTTCTTCGACATAGCGTTCCTTTCCTTGTAAACTTTTCTTGCATCGACACAGATAAGATTTTATAGTCCACAGGATTGAGGTCTATAATCGGTTTTCGATTTAAAGGTAGAGTAGACTGCATAGCCTATATTATAATTAGGCCTATTAGCGCAGAATGGGAATAAAATAGGTTTATTCTCAATAATATTTTTACATTTTTGGTGTTAATTTCTATATTATACATAATATATATACAATATATATTATATATGATATAGAAATATATATTATATATTATATACTTGATACATATCAAATAGCCTAGACCTTAATCCTGTGAACTATAAAATCTACGAAGTGACTAGCGGACCGCCAGGCGGCCGTCCAATTTCAATTACTAGCGGACCGCCAGTCACGTGTAACCCGTCACATGACTGGCCTAACGAGTCTTGATTCTTGAATATTGTTACAATGGCGGCAGCAGTTACCGAAAATAGAAGTTTGATTAACGAAGATAAATTTTGGTGTAAATAGAATTTGATAATCCTGTCAACAGCGGTCCCAAATTATACCACTCAATGTAGATCTACTCATCCCAACATGCAAAGCGTGAGGGTCGGTTAGGGCTCAGGTTAGGCGTCTTGAGGGTCGGTTAGGGTTAGTTTTAGGGTTAGTGCAGTCATTCTGCTGAAATTGAAGCTGAACTGATGAACAATCGTCGATACGTCGCGCTCTAATTTTATTGCCCTCATTGGCAGCCATATTTGCTGGCGGTCCGCTAGTACTCCGTATTGGACGGCCGCCACTGGCGGTCCGCTAGTATTTGAAATTCGAGGGCCGCCTGGCGGTCCGCTAGTCACAGCCTAAAATCTATCGTAGAGAAATTTCTAGCACTGGGAAAATTTTCGCTTTATCAGCAGAGGAGAACGATGAAAGCTTCTTCCTCTCTCCCTCCTACCCTCCCTCCCTCCTTCACTCCATTTAAATGTGTACAAGAACGCATTAACAATTGGTAAAGCGCTAATATTTGTAAAAAATCTGGTATTTGTAGCTATAAAAGCACAATTTCACCTCTCCAATCCTCCAAGCCTTCCTCTTTGCCTCCCTTCCTCCCTTCCTCCCTCATCCAATGAAATTGGTATAGGCTAAGTGCGTATTGAAAAAAATACTAAACAGTTGCAAAAATTGGAACTTGGTACATTTTTCCACACCAAGCATTCATACCGATGTCCTTCCATATTAATTTTTCCTAATTTTCTACGCACAAAAATTCTCTTTACAGCTTGATCAAATTCTCTGATTTAAAAAATTGTTAATTTCAGTAATTTCTAAGTCCATAAATATTTTGAGACTCAATGTGTTCACTAAAAAAACAGTATGTCACGGTATTGCCCAATCTCAAATGGAAACATTATGTCCTCACCCCATAGCTGGTATGTGAACTCACTCTGCAGTCTAATCAATCTACCAATGTTACGTCATGAAGTTTTTCATTCTAAATAGGGAATTATTGGAAATATTCATTTTTTATTAGTATACGCAGAGCTTGAGTTGAGAGAGCAAAGTACATGTAGCCTACTAACTAGATGTTCAGCCATTTACAAGACTAGTCTTCCTTTCAATCAAGCCCTCCTCTGCTATCCGGATTGCTGGACCAGCATAATACAAAAACTATGTTGTAGGCCTATTATGCGACACAACATTAATTTTGAAAAATATTATGGGTTTTAGATCAAAGCACTGTGAAGAATAGAGAGACGACTCACCCATGTCAGGCTGATCGGGGTGAGCCTGCAAATAATTAAAAATTCTTTATAAGATAACGACTTGCTAACTAATAACTGGATGTTCCGCTTTGTTAGTAAAGAGTTGTTTTATTTGTTGATTTAGCTGTATTATATTCTATTTTGTCGATTGTCAATCAATAAGTTCCCCCCTAATGATCTTTGTGTTCGTGCAATTGAATGAACTGGCTGTCGTGGTTTTTATTTTTATTTTACACGATAAGCCTACTGGGTGGCCTCAATAGCGGGATTGATAATCCATTGTGAACCAAATTATGTTAAAATATTCTGTTCACTGTCATAATTGCATTATGCTTTTTGGTTCGGGAAATAAATAAAATACAAATCGAATAAAACAAGGGTCTAAAGTGATTCAGATTTGAGCATTCTCTATTAGAACCACTGCAAGTTTGGTTGTAATGCCTAATAGCCTATCTCTCCTATACCTTACCCTTACACTGAATTATTCCTTGCATATAGTTCTCACATCGTGTGGTACAACATATATGATTCCATTTTATAGTATTTTATTTGGGACGTATTCAAACACATAAAACACACCTTAGCTACAGCCTTGTTTCTGCATTTTTTAAAATACAAGTAGCCTATATTTAAAAAAATGATTGATTACAGCATAAACAGAATGTTTCCAAATTATAATTGGATGTTCTAAAAGTAGACTCTAATCTTTGAGATTGTTCTCAACAAGTGATTCTTTATTTCCAACTTCCAATTAAATCACGGTTAGCCTAAATGCACACAAAGCTACTGGAAATGACTTTCAACAAATGTATTTTGCAGTTATCATAATAATACCAAGATCTTGTTCTATTATGCAGTGACATAAAATATCTCACATTTTAAAATAATCCTCTATTATATTTCGAAATAGAAAAGGTTTATCAAATCTTGACCTGATAGTGTGTACACGGTAGTGAGGGTCCATAGCATTTTGGTCGGTTGAAGAAGATTTCGCATGTTTTGCTCACGTTGTTGTAGTTGAAGTTCTCGCAGTACAAGGATCGTTGACATTCTAAGGCACAGACCAAGGCGGAGTTCAAGGGAAGCGAATTCGAAGGTGCGTCAAGGGCGCAGAGCTGTGATCCAGAAGGTGCTTCCAGCACTTGGTACTCACGTACGTGATCTATCATGGCACAAGAAGCTATTGCGCCTTCGACAACAAAATTGAAAATCGCCCAAAGCATCGAATAACCGACCATTATCACCTATAATATCTTATACACTATTTGATCTAATAAGTGTGAATTTTAAATAAGCTTCGTCTGCGGGAGCAACTGTATGTAGCCTAAACTTTATTTCTCTCAAAATTTTCAAGGTATCGATCCAGCAACGGCGACGGTTGCATTTGCCGATTCAATGTAGCTGGGACTTCGCCTGCGTGCGCATCGTTTATCTGCCCTGCCTAGAGCGCAGGGTAGCGGACAAAAGCCTCGACATTGTTATCCTCAGTACTTATAGCCTAATACTGACAACAGAAGTCAACGTTTCCTGTCAATCTAGCAATTCCCTTCGTTGCCTATCGATTGAGTCAAGTAGAAAGGCTGGGGTTTGTTGTTTAACCTAGCCACGCCACTGTTTTACGTGTAGGACCTATGCTGCTTGCTTCAGCGTTTATATAGCCGCCTTCCGCAAAAATAGATATGCAAATTGAAAAAGAGCACATTCAAAGCTTCAAAGCAGCACATCATAAACGTTCAGACTTTCATTCGCTACAAGGTTTGCAATGCACTGACGACTCATAATATGAATCGATAGCGTTGGCCTATGTATTAGGCTATATAGGCCAACGAGTAGGGTCTCTTCGTCAGCTAAATGTGTTGTGTTCTAAGTCTATTAAATAGTGAAGTTGGACGTTCGTCAGCACACAAAGACCACCGTCTATCACTGTAGGTAAAAATCGATTCATCATGTGCCATGCACGGTGAAAGCAATGCTTCGACCGTCACTTCAAAACAGCGACATTAATAATTAATTACCAGTTAGCCTAGTCATCATCAGCGAAAAAGGAAAATGTCCGAACTGATGAATGGACACTGAAGTGAGTCGCGTGGGCCTATGTCTTTGTTTTCATCAGATAAGTAACGTCGATGACGCAGGTCCGCAATTAACCAGATTCTACACAACGGATGTTGTCAAGAGTCCGGCTGAAAGAACATAAGTAAGAATCGATTGCGGTATGCCTGAAATTCCATCAAATGAATGAAGTGACTTTAACGAGCAGCGGACGTTGGAGAGAGTAGGGACGATGAAAACAAAAGAAGTCCTCATCTGACTTGTCGCGTCTTAATGACCTTAGCAATGGGACAAATGAGACACAGCGACAATTAAATGAATAAGCTTAAATTAATCAAACGGCACGAAATTTTAATTAATATATTGATTATTAGGGCCTACATAGTTAAATGTAAAGTACTAAAAACTGGCCCAAATGTTTAGCCTGCTGTAGAGTAGAGAATTTAAGAATGCTAACGCTCAGAAATCTTAATAACAACAGATACAAAACGTGCAGTTTTCCTGTTCGACTCTTTGCAAAACAAAAGGAGTCCTCGTCTGACTTGTTATGTCTTAATACCATAGCCTGAGCAGCAGAACAAATGAAGCACAAAGACAATAATTCTGTTAGCTATCGAACGATACAACATCACGGTTTTAAAATGAAGTCAAAGACATATATTTTAAACGTTATACGCTACTAAACGGAAAACTATCATGCGTGTAAGCATAATATAGCGCCAATGCCCATAAGAGTTTGTCAGGTTGACGCTCAGAAACAGGGTTAAGATTCGCAGTGTTAAAGTAATAGATTCAAAGAGTCCTCTATCATATACATCGTATACGTGTCATTAGAGCAGTGGTTCTTAACCAGTGTTCGGCCGAACCCCTGGGGTTCGATGAGCCAGTGCCACGGGTTCGGCAGAGGTCCTCTGAAATATAATACATATTCAGTGAAAAATCATTTGCTATTTTATTTTATTTGTCAACTTTTATTTAATTGTTTTGTTTGAAATAGATTGCCTCCCAGGCCCTACCTCATAAAAATGTGTTCATCTTGTTAACCTTAGTTTTGTCTTAGTGCATCTCCCGATAATTAACACAGGTTGCCAATGCCATCTTTCTGTAACAACTGGTAGATATGTAAATTTCTTTTTTTCTGCAGAAATAGCATCGTACTACGTACGCTAAAAGCAACTATTACCCTTTTCTTATATATTTATACCACAGAGTACGTCGAGCATAAAAGAAAAATTATTGTTCAAACTTGAGGGGTTCGGTGAGTGGTCATGGATTTCTCTTGGGGTTCGGCTCCATTGAAAAGGTTAAGAACCACTGCATTAGAGCCTAGTGCAACACTTCATGCACCTTAAACGGCTGCTATCATCATGCGACTGGTCTTAAGTTGAGAGGAAACAGTAAGTCCAAGGTCAGATAGAGTGTTCCAGTTAAACTTTGTTGTGTTATACATGCAATTAAGACACGCGTACGAACAGCTGTTATACCAGAATCCACTCATTTGATCAGAAGCGCAGTTAGTAGACAAGGACAAGTCGTTGTCCAAGTCGAAAGCTGAAAATTTCATTCCGTTCTGAGAGTAGATGCCGGAATTGTTTTTCATGTTCAACGCATCACCTGCGTCTCCCACGTAACCAGACACGTTCAACGCGTAGCCAAGCGACCCTGATGTTATTACGAAGGAATCGTATTCAGCTGAAAACCATTTTCCTTCTACCATAGAT
Source organism: Lumbricus rubellus (assembly GCA_945859605.1). Lineage (NCBI taxonomy): Eukaryota > Metazoa > Annelida > Clitellata > Crassiclitellata > Lumbricidae > Lumbricus > Lumbricus rubellus. Next base: position 21,822,248 of record OX243817.1, read on the forward strand.
TGCAACTCGATGCGGAGACGGTAGGGGGCGTTGGTTGTCAGTTGGTGCATCTTCTCAAGGCCAAGCCAGAAATTGGTGGAGATGTTGCCAAAGCCGCCTTGGAAAATTACGAATGGCTGGTAGAAGAGAATGCGTCCGTCTACCCTTTGCTGGATGACGATCCAGTTGTTGATGGACATCAGCAGAGAAGGTTTGATCAAGGTTGGAATTGTTACGTTTACCGTGAGAAACATCACCCGGAAGTTATCTAACAGAATTAAACAAAATGCTGTATAAGTTGATTTTAAAAATGCGACGGAAGGATGCTTTGAAAGTAGACCTACTTAATGGAGCATTTACTACTAAACACAATGAACAATGTGAACATAAATTATGCTAGTAAATATGTGACTCTAAGAACCATAATCAGTTTTAGGCTAACTGTTGTTCAAAAGCAAATAATCAAGGCAGACAGCTGCAGCCTACATATCAGGTTCAGTGGCCAATGGCCATTGTGCTCGAACTGTCATTTTAACTTTGCATCAAGTCGAGCAAAAACAGTCTACGAGGATTCTCGCATTATTTTGTTTGGTGAATGGCACTCAACAGTTACTGTTTGCTTTCCATAAATCTCTGAAATAGCACCATAGTGGCAGCAGTGTGTATAGCCTGGGCTATATAGGCTAGATTAGTTGCAGAATATAAGTCGGCTATGTAACCAAAAGCAAGCACTTATTTTCATGCAATAACGAATGTGTCAAAGTAAGCGAACTCTATTAAGCCTATTTACTCAACGGCCAATTTTTATAATTGTACATGAGAAGTTTGTTGTCGAAGTCATGCAACACTTCCTTGACAGGAAAGAAGTTTGCGAGTTCTACGTCGAGGCCTTGTTATCTCTTTACCGAACGAGGGTATAAGATTCTGACCCCCATTTACTACACTTTGGTCCAGGGCTGTTTTTAAGAAATTTTTGGAACTGCACAACCCCTTCTTTTCTTCCCCATCCTCCATGGTAAAGTAGCCTACTTCCAATCGGAGTAAAATGACCTTTATCAAATAGTTTTAACTGCACAGAAGTGCTTCTACAACTGCACAAATTCATTTAGAACTGCACATTTTGTGTACAACTGCACGTTAAAAAAACCTGCTTTGGTCGATAACAGGTTGAACATAAACACACAGTTTTAATTAGTTTTCACCATATTTCTGTGGTTGAAAACTATGCGTCTTTTGTGTTTAGCAAAACGCATATCGAAATGAATTTTTAATGATAACTTCCGATAATTCGTTACTAGGATTTTTATCTTTGGAGAGTTAGGCTAAAACAACACAGAACATAACTGTGCATTGAGTTAGTTAACCGATGATGCCTGCTGTTAAAATTCAGGCCCTGCAAATTAATTAATTTTACCTGCCAACGTTCTGACGCAGGGTGTTACGATTCGATTAGCAACGAGACAGGCATTGCATCCATCGCCAGTTAGATTCACACCACATTCGTTGTAAAGACGACCACCATAGGTGAACGGCAACAAGCAGTTCACCGCTTGAATTCCTAAAAGTAAACTTAAATTACGACGATAGTTTCTGCGCCCTATAAGCTTACACCAAATAGAAAAGCTGGAAAGTTTAGAGCTTAGGCTACTAAGCTTAGAAATAGACAATTATATGTATACTGTTTAAGAATCATGCGCAGCATCAACACAATGTCAAGACGTGCGATGGAAGAATTAGCGCTGTAACTGGGACGACCATGGACTATTAACTATACGGGACAGTGACGAGGTGGATATCCTTTACATAATATGTAAATATAATTATATTATTGGAAGTTCAGTCATTGGCTATTTACCGACTAAGTTATGTCATAACAAAGATGATTAGCATCATCGTTATGGAGCTTTGAATAAACAACACCATGGCTTAACCGAGTGTTTCAAAAAAAGCAATCGATAATGAATCGGACTCTTCTGAAAACGACTTGTCGTGATGCATAGATTTTTATCTCGTTGCGTATTCGGTATGGGGCTTTGATTGTCAGCAGGTAGTGGTGGTAGCCATTGGGTAGCGTCCACTTACATATCTGATGAAGACTTATTTATTATTATTAGATCAATAATAAACGTTTCTTTAACAACCATCTACATGTACCTGTCTTACTTATTATGGTTGTGCTTACTGCTGTGCTTAGCCTCCTTCTTGATGTTTGCATAGGCCGCCGCACGCAGTCTGGACGCCGCTGTCCACGGTGACAATGCAGGGTCGTTCCTTCTCTGTGGTTGGTTCTACAACCTTGAACGTTCTGCCATTGAATATGCGACACCTCCCAGACTGTTCACTGTTTCGCCATCTGCTAAATAGGCCTACTTGCTTTTTCCTTTTGGCCTGGGCTGAGACCGCCGGACCGCTGCTGAGTAGAGATCTTAAAGATGCGCTGTATAAATTCTGATCGACAGATTGATGTATTACAGCTTCACCAATGGTTGCACTCTGCCAGTGCCAGTCCCAAGTCTAGATAAAGGAGGAGGGTGATACTAATCATCTTCGATATGGCAGTGTCACTAAACAGTCACAAGTGATGGATCACGTACTATAATGGTGTCAAGCATCGATGTTAAAAAATGACGAAAACGGAATTTTAAAAATGGGGGAAAATGTCATTCATTTCGAGACGAAAAAACAGGAAAAACGACAAAAAACTGAAACGGAAAATAAGTTGACTTTGTTACATCCTAAACTGCATTTTAAACTTAAATACCTTGTTTATGCAATTTTATCTGAATCGGCAAATAACACAACTTTGTTGATAATAAAAAATTAATTATTAGTGACATTAATTACAACAGATAGCTTATTTTTCTTATAATAAGATTAATAATGAGTATAAGGTTTAAGATAATAAAGTTTAACAAGAAATGGAGAAAATAAAAGGTGTTAAAAATCTTTTCAAATTTAAATTGTAAACACAAGACCGCATGAGTTCATGCTGATCGGCATAAGGCAATAATTTTTCTAATTTTGTAGTGCAATAAATGCGATGATTGATGCAAATCTAGTGTCCAGGGGTAATCTGAAATCGGGGAGGAGAGCTAATTTGAAATCTTTACACCGGTAGGCCTATTAGGACATAGGCATAGTTAGTCTGAAATTGAGATGGCTTTTAATGCTCACCTGCGTAAGGCTGATCAGGCTGGGTCTGTAAATAAGACAACTTTGTTAGTCATGAAATATGATGTTAGAAAGAAAGTAAATAATAAATCGTATTCAAACAGTAGAGTTAATATTTAAATCAAGTTGTATTATTTATTTTCTCCTACAGTAATTCTTTTATTTATTCTTACGTTTATGGGATTATCAGTAGCCTAAGTATAAAAGTGAACGTTTTAAACAATGTTTTGGAAAGAGCTTTTGTTTATTAAACAAAAAAATTTCTTTGTCGAATAATTTGTTCGAAGAAGTCATTGTGAATGTTCTATATATTGCTTTTAATTTCTAGCACCCTTTTAAATTGTAGCGTAAAAAATAATCTAAAATGTTGTTTAAACAATTTAGTCCAATAGCTGCATGATTTTGTCTAGAAAGTTTGAAATATCCAAACGGGTAGGCATGAATATAAAATATTATCAATTCACATTATCTAACCTGAAAATGAATACAGCACGATGAAGGTCCATAGCATTTCGGTCGATCGAAGAAGAGGTCGCAAGTTTTGTTCGCGGTTTTGTAGTTGAGGTTGTTGCAGTAGGATGATCGTTGACACACGAGGGCACAGTCTAGGATGGAGCTCAGGGACAGCGACTCCGAAGGTGCGTCCAAGGCGCAGGCATTTGATCCGGAGGCAGCATCCGCCATTCGGAACTCACGCACATCAATTACGGTGGCGCAAGAGACGTCCACCAATCCAACAGCAAGACAAACTGACACAAAACACTTAGCATACCCGACCATGGTCATAGAATAAACTTAAAATGTAAGCTTACTTCTCAATTGATATGGTCATGAATAAAATTTAGAATGTAGGCTACATGTACTTCTCAATTGATATCTTAGATCCTGAGCATGTCAGAACTTCTGATGCAACCAAATGTGCCGAATATATCTTCGTTGACTAATATAGGAATAGGATCTGCTCGTCGAGTCAGCAAGGCGGTCGCAACAACAACCAATAGAAAGCCTAGAAACTGCTTTGTCTAATATAATAATTGCCTTCAATGTGTCTTGAATGAATAGTCGCTGCTTTGAAGCCATCAACTGTGCACGTCATCAGTAACTGTTCTATTGATTCAGGGGCGTCAGGGTTGCCTCATTATCATGTCCAGAGCTGTCTGTCCTTTGTGTAGATTGTCGCGACGTTAATCCATGTTTCGATCAGCACTAGAAACTTGATAGCATAACGACGATGAATTTTTAATGGTCTACAACCCAACACTGACAAGTGCATTGGAGCTTATGGAAACAATGGAGTGTCAATGATTTATCTTCTGTAAGGTTTAATATATGTTTGTTTTATTTGCGCTCCATGACTTTTTCACGCCGACACAACAGCGTGGCAAATAGATGTGACGACTTTAGAGGAAGCACATTGCAATCAATATTATAAAGATCTATGCTGTGCTGCTGCATGTTCAACGAGCAATGTTTGTGCTTAGACAAAAATAATAATGATAGGAGTTTCTACGCATACTGTAGAATGTGTAGATGCTGCTATGCAGAGCGTAATGGTTAATATTTTTTTTCCTAAAATCGGAATACAAGGAAACACAGAGTCTTCGAGGACTTTACGTCCTGTGAATGGCATAACTCTAAAATAATTATCATAATATGCTTTAGGCAAGACTATTAATGTGTCAACATTAGTCTAGTTCTTACATCAAAAAATGCAGTTCTAATGGCAGCGGCCTACAACAAATGACTCTGTCAGTCATTCACACCATAGTTAGTAATCTCCTGCTCTTACCCCTACTTCGCTTCCGGGCAGCCTCTCCCTTCATGATTCGATTCAGAATTTGGATCAATGAAGTGAAAATTCATTGCATGTTTAAAGAACTCTAAATAGCTGTTAAAGATTTCAGGTTCAAGGAACAGACTTCAGCCTTGGAGATTGTTTCGAAAATAAAAAAACCGGTGTATAATTTGGACACCTCGAACGGTGTGATTGATGGTAGGCATGCAGGACCACGCTCAAGGACACATAAAAGCTTGACTTCCGGTAGAAGGAGCTGGAATGGACCAGTCTAAAAATTCAAGTGCACATGAACTCGGACGGTGAAGATGACCTTCATTCACTTAATTTCGGTCTACGCACTCATTCATTCATTCATTCATTCATTATTAGAATTTATATAGCGCCTCTTCAAGAAACTACTCAGAGGCGCTCCCAGCCCAGCCACGACAAAAGAAAAAAGTTTTAAGAGACTTGAGAAATAAAGATTGACTGGTCAGGTGGAGGAGATGGAGGTTTGAAGACGAGTTCAATGCCGAGACGATTGATGCAGAGAAGTGTGGAAACGGGAGATAGCGTCCCGTCAAAAGCGCCAAGGTCAAAAATGCGCCGACAAAAGCACGCCGACAAAGTGTGCCGTCATAAGCGCGCAGAAAAAGTGCCCGCCAAATGCGTGCCGACAAAAGTGCGTGGCATTGACCAAAAGACTGTTCTATCCCTTCGCCTAACAAATTTAAAGACAATACCCACCTTTGGGCTACTCTCTCTTTTTATCAAGGCATTTCGCACCTCTGTTGATTCACGCAGCTCTTTAAATTAAAAGTTGTTTGTCCACAAATAAAAAGTTCCAAAATAAGTTATCTTGTGCCAGCATCCGTCAGTGTTCCAGATCATCGACCACTTTCGCAAGAAGCAAGATACATGTATATAATTATGCATGTGGAGATCATGATTGGGCGTTACTGAATCGGATTTCATCAACCCGAGGCTTCAAATCAAAGTGCGTATACAACTAAACCGACGTCTCCTACATGTACAATTGTAGCTACATGTATGTTTACAACATTCGCCAACGTAGGCCAACTCGAGTCTGCTCGTCTTTCTCCATGGTTTCGCTCAAAACATTTAAATGTGAAGAGTCAACACAACAAACTTTTTAAAAACTAAGACTTATCCTTCATAGAAATAGGTTATAAAAGACTGTACTAGCCATTTGGACTGATCACATCAAATTTATCTCAACAAAAGTTGCAAAAAATATTGGCATTTTGTCCAGGGCATCCCATGTTCTTCCTAAATCCATTCGCTCTCAACTCTACTATTCACTAGTATACCCGTATTTTACATACTGCAACTTAATATGGGCCTCCAACTATGCTTCACGACTATATAAGTTGGTAATATTGCAAAAAAGGGCGGTTCGAATAATTGCTGGAGTTCCTCGTCGATCACATACTAGCCCATTGTTCTCCGAATTCCAGATTCTTAGATTTTGCCAGATAAACATTTTTCAGGTATGCGAGTTCCTCTATCGCTTTGATCACAACCTGCTACCATGTGCTTATAGGTCTTTTTTCCAGCAGGGCTCTGACTTGCATCGGTATAACACTAGAAGCGCCAGTCTGTATCGTAGCATAAAGGCCCAATCCAACTCTCGTAGATTTTCCATTAGATTCATGGGTCCTCCAATTTTTAACTCACTTCCATTAAACATAAAAGAGGCACCTAATTTGTTAATATTTAAAAAACTGCTGCGATCACATTTGGCCGTTGAAAAATAAAGTTTATAAGTTTATGCTGGTCAATAATTGTCAGTAGTTAAGTCTAGCTGTTAGTTAAGTTTTAGTTAAGACTTAAAAATCAATCTGTATGCCTTTATTGCATTCATTTACGTGAGTTGCACAGTCAATGAACTTGGTTTAACTGCTGATCTATCCGTATTTGCTTCTTGGTAATTGGGGTCCCTCCTTAGCGGGATTAATATCCCTTTTGGGGTCCCTTGTCTCCTATGTGCCAATTTGTTTTTTGCGATAATGCTTTTGCTGTGCTATCCTGTTGTTGTTTTGGCAAAGGTTTCAATAAAAGATTGATTGATTGATTGATTGATTGATTTAGGCTACATTTGACTAAGCTTCCACTTCACGTTTTGAACGTTGGGCATTTTATTTTTCTTCAGTGGTTCACGCTATTTGCATTATTATTATACACGAGTTCCTTAGTTGAGTTTCTTCGATTTTGTGTCAGTCTTTGTCTCGAAAAATGCGCGCTTTTGTCGGTGCACTTTTGACGGGGTGCCATCGGCAATGCTTCGGAGAAAAGAAAGCGATTAATAATGACGATGAAGATGATCATTATTATTATTATTATTGCCTCTAGGTATTATCATAGAAGTAGGCCTATTATCAGGGACTTGACTATTATCTATTGCATGTTATTAGTATTGTTTTCCCCGAGATAAACATGATCCCTCAGAGACTTCAACATTATCTCTAAAAGCAAATATATTATGTCTGCAGTGAACCCTATTAGCCCTGCATGGTCTAAGTTGTTAGAAGTCCCCACCACCCATAAAGGTCACACCGTTGAAGCGCTGAATCGTCAGCGAGTGGCGCTGACGTTGTTATTATTATTATTGTAAAGGAGTTGTTATTATTACAATTGCTTTGACTATTTCTTCATACGAAAACTGTTTCACATTGTTTGCATTTATGACTTTGGCATTATTTCCTGTACACGTAAACAATTATACAGGCAAACTCGGAAATGTACCAATAGCAACGTTATTGTATTTTCACATTGGAAGCAATGGCAAACATGCAACGCAATAGGCCTAAATGGAACGTGCAGAAATCGCAATTGTAGACAGAATAGAAGCAAAGAACCGATCCGAACAAAAGAGGGTGGACGATATCACACAATAGAGAAAACGATCAGGGTTAAACAATGCAGGATAAATTGCAATTGCAGAAACAGCAAATAATGAATGCCAGGGATTAAAAGCAGAAGCCGACGGAGAAGTGAAACACACACAGAGGCCGCCGAGATGTGCGACGGCTGATCGAACTGCAGACATGCTATGCTGGCTCAGACACAATTGCTTGATCTACGTAGGCGTATAATACATGTATATGAATGAGATGGAACAGATAGGCAAACGCAGGAATTAAAGAAGCGCACGATAAAATGCATTAAGAAAATAATGAAAGCTTTGCAAATAACAGAAACTAATATTATCAGAGAAAGAGAAGAACGAGGAAAGCAGCGACACTCTCGTGTTCAAAACAAGCTGAAAACATGGTCTGAAGTTGAAATGAAAAGATTATTATTATATATTAATAAGCCATTGAAGAAGCAGGATTGAAATCCAACAGATCAGAGACGATGATGAAGATCAGACAACTTTCACGTAGAAATTCAAGGACTATACAGATTAGAGTTTGAATGATTACCTACAATACAATTTCTTATTCATAACACGCTTTAACAAGACAAGTCTTGCACAAAAGCGTGCGGCCTATGATGTTGACAGTCGCTGCGGCAAGCAAAGTGAACTGAAAGTGAAAACTCAGCCAAAAAATAACACGAGTCACAACTTTCACAAGCGAATGAACTCCGATGAAGACGTAAGAGTGCAGTCGAATAGTTTCTCGTATGATGTTAAGTTGAGTTTAGGATCGAAATGTTATTTATTACTAGTCACTAGTGTAGACCGGAATGACACAAAAGAATAGACATCAAAGAAGGGTTAGCTACATTATTCTAATGGTTTGGACCAGTGGCCTAGTTGATTGCGAAGCACAGCAACGTTCAGTGTCCACTGATCGAGTGCAGTATCTACAGGGGGTTGGCCAAAAAGTTAACCCCTACGTAGGGATTACTATTTTTGGCCCACCCTATAGTTCAGTGAGGTTGAACACTGAGCAATCAGTGAGCATGGATGGGGAGGGATTAGTGGACAGGGCGAACGTCCGGTTATAGATTCAGTTCATCGTGAACAACAGTGGGAGATTTTAGTCGTTGAGGAGTATGGGTTGGGGTGGGGTGGAGTCCAATCCATATGTCGTTGAAAAACATCAATTTCTTCTGCGATCTGACTTAAAACAGAGATTCCGGTCTAATTGCATATCGCTTAGAGTGCCGCTATCGATCTGAGGCAGCAGCGCGTTCAACGAACTTCTGAAGACAAAGAAAGTAAACTGTCAACAAGCTACCTGGCAATCGAATTGACTATCGATAAAAGAAAGTAGGTCCAGAGGTAGCAAAACACTTTTCAAGTTTTTGTCGCAGTGAGCATGGCAGGGCCGGTGTCACGATAATAAAATGTACCCCAATATAAAGTACCCCCCCCCCAAAAAAAAACCTACCAAAGTCTCCTCTTTATGAAACTCTGTCTTTGATGATATTTTATTATACAAAAGTGTATATATTTTCGTATTAAACAAATTAACAACGTAAACTAACCGTTTAACCTGCTCATCTATAAATTTCTTGTAACTTAGCCCCATTCACGGTGAATGGTGAGACTTTATTTTGTCGACGGATGAAATATTCTATCTTCCGAAGACTTTATTTCAGAATATGGTCTCCGGGGCCAGTTTGTTCTGGAACAGATTCGTTGGGAGGGGGATCTGTTTTAAAATAAAGTCTTCGGATAGACGTTTAGGGGAGAGACCCTGTCACGCGACATCGGCCATAGGCATAGGTAAAGCAGACAGTTGTCTGGGGCGCCACTATCTGGGGCGCCATTTCCCCAAATATTTGTTAAAGTTTTCTCCTTTTTATGCTTGGTAATTTCTCCCATTCTACTTACAATTTTGACTTGATTCAGAACTTGCTAATGGAGCAAATACCCCAAAATTGTTTATTTCATTGCGCAGGGGCCTCCATTTAGTCGCCTCCTACGACATGCATGGAGGATGCAGCGGTCCTATTCTTCTTCCCGAAACCGCAGGGGCCTCCGTTTAGTCGCCTCTTACGACATGCATGGAGGATGCAGCGGTCCTATTCTTCTTCCCGAAACCGCAGGGGCCTCCGTTTAGTCGCCTCTTACGACATGCATGGAGGATGCAGCGGTCCTATTCTTCTTCCCGAAACCGCAGGGGCCTCCGTTTAGTCGCCTCTTACGACATGCATGGAGGATGCAGCGGTCCTATTCTTCTTCCCGAAACCGCAGGGGCCTCCGTTTAGTCGCCTCTTACGACATGCATGGAGGATGCAGCGGTCCTTTCTTCTTCCCGAAACCGCAGGGGCCTCCGTTTAGTCGCCTCTTACGACATGCATGGAGGATGCAGCGGTCCTATTCTTCTTCCCGAAACCGCAGGGGCCTCCGTTTAGTCGCCTCTTACGACATGCATGGAGGATGCAGCGGTCCTATTCTTCTTCCCGAAACCGCAGGGGCCTCCATTTAGTCGCCTCTTACGACATGCAAGGAGGATGCAGCGGTCCTATTCTTCTTCCCGAAACCGCAGGGGCCTCCATTTAGTCGCCTTTTACGACATGCAAGGAGGATGCAGCGATCCTATTCTTCTTCCCGAAACCGCAGGGGCCTCCATTTAGTCGCCTTTTACGACATGCAAGGAGGATGCAGCGGTCCTATTCTTCTTCCCGAAACCGCAGGGGCCTCCATTTAGTCGTCTCTTACGATATGCAAGGAGGATGCAGTGGTCCTATTCTTCTTCCCGAAACCGCAGGGGCCTCCATTTAGTCGCCTCTTACGACATGCATTGAAGATGCAGCGGTCCTATTCTTCTTCCCGAAACCGCAGGGGCCTCCGTTTAGTCGCCTCTTACGACATGCATGGAGGATGCAGCGGTCCTATTCTTCTTCCCGAAACCGCAGGGGCCTCCATTTAGTCGCCTCTTACGACATGCAAGGATGATGCAGCGGTCCTATTCTTCCCCGAAACCGCAGGAGCGTAGCTTATAGCATTCGATCACCTTAAGTGTATTTTGACGCAACCAAATTAGGGTTTGGTTGAATATCATTGGCTGGAACTACAGCATACATGTAGAATCTTTGGTGCCGCATTGTCCGAATGAGCAACGTAAGAGTAAAGTCTGGTATATCAGTCATCTTAATATCCAAAAACTTGATTGCACACGGATATTATATGTTTTTGCCGATGATAATGCACACACATTCTGGGTATTTTGTGCTGCGATCCCCCCGTTAATGGAAAGTAAGCAAACATTTCTACCGTCATGTCATGTAAATTCCAGACATTCTCATATTGACGTCGTTATGGTTACTCAAACGACGTCATGATCACTTTGACATGTAATGTAGTTAAGTATTAAATTACGTCACAGTTGCTACTCCAAACTGGCTGCATGTCGGTTTTTAGGTTGGGTATCATTAGATAATAAGGTAGCACTAATTAATACTTAATCGAATCGCATCGTATCTAATCATTTATAAACCATCTTTCTCAGCATCGACTGTACAGAGGATTACAGATGCGCTTTTTCCACAGAAGCCTGCACGAGGAAAAAAGAAGCGTTTCAAGAAAAGGACAGGATGCGTTAACGATTATTCAGACAAGAGCGTAGCCATAATTATGCCAAGTAGAGTAGTAGATGAACCTGTCACAGCAACTTCCAGGCGTTGAGCCGATGCAGATAATTTTCATAGACTACTATTATACGAGGGATACACACTACTCAGGTCCAAACGGTCTGTATAGGCTACAGCGCGAGGTTTCAGAAGAGGTTGAGGAGAGAGGCGCTTACGCATAAAGTCAGAGAGTTATCTAGATGTTAGGCCAAGTTGGGTTTTGAAGACCAACAGGACGAATAGTTTCATATTGAATACGTGAGTTGATCGGAAGCCAGTGTAACACGTCCATACGTGGAAATGTTGGAATCAAGAAAGGAGTTCTATGAGCAGCGGCGTTTGAGATTGATAGTATAGTAGGAGAGATGCAAGTTTGGGAGACTCATGGAGTCATGGGTAGCCGGTAGCATTGTTGGCTCCCTGTGGCGGAGGATGGATGCAGTTTAACGTCGTGCCCAGGGCATGACGTCGTGCTCAGGACATGATTGTAGATTATCGAGAAGGGTGCGGCCAAGTTAACGAGGAAAAACTGCTTCCCGAAAGTATTTTCAGATGATCAAATAGTTATTAGAGTTGGGAAATCTGCATGTTGGCGTAATCTGATCAAACAAATAAGGTGTTGCTGTCTTCTGGTCTTCTGCAAATGGGTGAGTGACAGAGGAACTAACCTACACACTCTTCACTCTGAAAAGTTTTTTGATCGCATAGAGCACAAGAATGTTTGCTCCTTAATATTTATGGGCACGAGTGTCTGGATCTAAAACAATGGTATAAGACTTTAAGTTGTGTGTTTGAAAACAACGACTCGCCATGCAAATGTGTTTGGTCTTATGTCACAAAGCTGTAGGCTATTAATTTTGATCATCACGGTATCAGTTGTTTTCTAACTCTATTAATAGTAAGTCTACACTACATAAGCTGCCGAATACAAAGAACCTATAGAATATTCAAAGCGCCTACAGGGACAAGCACATCTCCTTGTGACCTAGAATTTTCAAGTAAATTGATAGTGGCCCGCAACAAAGAAGCGTTTGTGCATTTTCGGCTATCCGATTTAAATGACAAGTTGATATAGCGCAGAAAATATATGTTAATCAGTCACGTGTTCTTTTTCAATATGGACTTGAAGAGCATCGAATACAAAGAATGTTTGTAGTTGCACAAAATTAATAAGAAACTCTTCCTTTCAGCAACTCTGTCTCTCTGTCTGCGTCTCTCTGTTTCTGTGTCTCTGTCTCTCTATGTTTCTGTGTCACTGTCTGTGTCTCTGTCTTAATATTCTCTCTATTTCTCGCTCCTCCTCTCTCTCTCTCTCTCTCTCTCTCTCTCTCTCTCTCTCTCTCTCTCTCTCTCTCTCTCTCTCTCTCTCTCTCTCTCTCTCTCTCTCTCCCCCTCTCTCTCTCTCTCCCTCTCTCTCTCCCTCTCCCTCTCTCTCTCTCTCTCACTCTCTCTCTCTGCGTCTCTCTGTTTTTGTGTCTCTGTATGTGTCTCTGTCTCAATGTCTCTCTGTTTCTCGCTCCTTTCTTCTCTCTCCCTTCCATCGGATTCTTATTCTTTATATATAGGCTATTTCTGAGCTTGAAGCGGCACTCATGAATAACCTGATGGCAACGCTTAACGTTTAGGGCTAAATATCATTTAATACAGTTAGCGCTATTCTTTCCTCTGAAAATGTGGAGGAGGTCTCTCATTGTAGCTGAGATTCTTCTTTTACGTGGAATCTATCTGCAGTCGCCAATTGGTAAGACGGAATGTTTCACTCATCACGTAACCGATGTAGAAAATTAATGCGAAGAATGAAAGACCTCAGCTGACCAGTAGCCTAGGTCTCTCGTAACAATACTCGGTCCATCTGGTTAGACTGTTAGATAACGAACCCCAACAATTCCAGAAGCAAGATCTTGTTCTGGTTTCTTAAAAATATCCGCTCTTCTCGTTCTCGTCAAATGTGCGAGATTTAATTAATATTGTACTTGATTGCAATTGTTATGTGATATGGGACTTTCAGAATTGCTTTTGTTGTTTTTGTTGCGTTATATTTTAAATCGTCCAAACAGTTGGTGGATTCACTAAAAGTGATATAGCCTAACGTTTGTTCTGTTAGAGATTTCTTTGGTAAAATTCGGTCCGTTTTCATAAATATCAGTTGCCTTTGAGCCTGTTGAATTGGATTTTGACATGCTTAGTCTACTTCTGGCCAAGATATTGGCGCAATAAACCGTGTTTTGTTTGGACCAGGACCACCTTGTAGATATAGGCTACTATCCAAATGATTTACTAGGTTTATTTGTTTATATGAGCTGTCTTGAATGGTGTAGGCTATTCGTTCACTGGAGGAAGCATTGACGAACGTTGTGTGCATTCTGCAGTTGATCTGAATTTGATTGCGACTCTTCAGGATGCGCCACTTTGTAACATAACAGGAGTGGCTAGATTCAAAGGCCACATCTACGTTTTGTGTGGATGGCATCACGATTATATCTACAACGTTATTAAGACGATTCGTGTTTACGAAGATGGGAATCAATTCGACCTCCTGTGGCTGATCGTGGTAGAAGAAATTGAAAACCCTTTCCACGTTATTCCAGACGAGAACTCAGATATCCTGTACGTATATGACAAGATGAAAAACTGCATCTGGAAGATATCTTTAGGTGACTGTATAGCTGTGAGATGGCTGTGCGATGCAGGAGGATTCATACACCAGCAAATGGTTACGGATGGTCGTCTTTTGCTGGCCAATTGGGACGAGACATGCGATCGTCTGGATGTTTACGGATCAGATGCTGTGCTCATCGAGAGTGTTCCGCTGCCTTGCGACACACAATTCTCGTCGAGTGTCATTCAGAAATCCAACACAGAATTCATCATAGCTCACCATATTCTGTCGGATGGAGGAGAAGAGGATTTGTGCGTGATAAGTCATCTGACGAGGTATGGACAGCGGATTCGTCGATTCAACCCTAAGGACGAAGCAAAGGATTTGCGATGGCCTTGTCTTTTGACGCTCGATTCGGACAAACGTCGGCTGTTTGTGATGGATTATTACAACCACGTTATCGTTCTGTTTGACTCCGATTCTCTGAGTTGGATTCAAGTTATTCTGAGGAAAGAAAACGACTATTTGCCCTGGGGATATATATACGACGAAATGAGTCAACAGTTGCTTATGTCAGAGCACAAAACGCTGTACGTTTACGAAATTGTAGACAGAAAATGAAATCTTTTAAGTGATGCATTTTTTAATAGGAAATAATCACTTGGTATGTGCAAATTGTGCATTGAATCCCATTAAAATAGGGCCCACCAAAGATTATGAATCAGCAATCCAGAAGCTTTCCATTAACCTCTTTTTTGAATCAACAATTATAGACGAGTGTCAGTGACTTGTGAAATATTATAGTCTAATATGCGACACACCAATTCTTCGCGACACACCAGCGACACACCACTTTTACGCGACACACCTCCTGTAGCTTCGCGACACACTAGTGAAACACAGTGAAAGGAAATAGTTCGACTTTGTCATATTTTAGATTGCATTTTAAGATAAAAAGACATTGTTCACGCAATTTATTTTTTAATCAGCAATCAACACAACGTTATTAGTAAACACTAAGTAGGCTAACATTAATTTAGAATGACGAAATTGTAAGTACAACTCTGCCGAAAGGCCAGGAAACAAAGGACGACTGTAGACAGTTACGCTACGACGCAATGAATTCGCTGTTGAGATTAATTTTTTAGCCATTTAAGCTATTATATTCGTTTAATTGATAAAAAAATGATAGACACACCGCTCTCAGGTACAAAAAGCAGTGAATCAGATGGAATAGGAACCTAAGATTGTCTGTGTTCGTATCTATTGAATTTTATCCCAGTATGAGTGTTGAAAATTACATAAATAATTTTTAAAAATGATTTCCTGGACAGTTCATTGACTGTTCGATATTGCTCTACGGCTCTGACATGCCATACCTTGCCATTTAGCTTTACTGCTGAAGCATGGAGTCACTGATAAAGCCATACTTTAGGCTATTTAATAGTCAATCTGTTAGTGCAGAAATGACTGGAGCCGCTGCATGCTTACTGACTACACTGCCCTGATCATCATTCGACTGGTCTTAAGTTGAATCGACGCAGCCGCTCCAACATCAGGCAAACTGAACCAGTTGAAATCTAGAGTGCCGTACACGCAATTAAGACACGCGTAGGAACACTGGTTCATCCAAAAACCACTGGGATACATAACAGCGCAATTCCCACTAGAGGCCAGGTCATTGTCCTTGTCTGGAGTGGAGAATTTCATTCCGTTCTGAAAGAAGATTCCAGATTTGTTCATGTTGTTGAGAGCATCGCCTGCATCTCCCACGTAACCAGCCACGTTCAGTGCGTAGCGAAGTGACTCTGATGTTATGAAGAATGAATCATATTCAGCTGAAAACCATTTTCCATGATCCATGGATTGTAACTCGATGCGTAGACGGTAATGGGCGTTGATTGTTAGTTGGTACATCTTTTCAAGGCCTAGCCAGAAGTTCTTGTTGATGTCTCCGAAGCCTACTTTGTAAACTGGCCATAGCTGATTGAAGGATTGACTGCCGTCTACCCTCTGCTGGATGACGATCCAGTTGTTGATGGACATCAGTAGAGAAGCTGGGCTGAAGTTCGGAATTGTGACGTTCACCGTGACGAACATCACGAGAAAGTTACCTGTCACAAATAAAAACGCGACTAATACAAATATAATAATTATTATTGCCAAGCAATAATTAACATACATGGGCGTGCTCTCAGCAGAGGTGCAGGGCAAAAATTAATCTATTTATGTATTTCAGAGATGAGTCTGGGTTACGTTTGTAGGCTATACAGTTTTCAAAGTGCTGCCAATTGCTGCACAGCCACCATTTCTCTGAACATTGCTGGGTTCGATTTTTTTAATCGCAGCTTCCTGTATTAAGGAAGAAGTTCAAGTTTTTAGTCTAATATGATATCCGATTAGAAATAATTATTATTATTCTAAAGCGTAGGAGACGTTGACAAAATCACAATTCGCCAATACAAATCGAATTCAGAATAGACTTTATCGTCAATTTCAGGTGTTTACTTAATCAGCAAAATGTCTAACATAAATTAGATGAAGAACATGATTTTTTAATCTCATAACTGCATTTCCTAGAACCGCAAGATATTTCGTTGGTTCCTCATAACTCATAAGAGTGTCTTAAGTAATGTAAAGTAAATCACCTGATAGTTGTCTTCTGCAGTGTGCTACGGTTCGATTCGCAACGAGACAGGCGTTGCATCCATCACCTGATAGGTTCGCAGCACATTCGTTGTACAGACGACCGCCATAAGTGAACGGCAACGAGCAGTTCTCCGCAGGAATTCCTGTACATAACATTAGCAATAGCAATAAATCACGAAGTTTTGTATATCATATCATCTCATATAATATCAAATCCATGGGCGGAGACTTAGGGGACAGGGGACGGTCCCCCTCAATGAATGTGTTTGGGGGCGGCCCATGTGTTTGTCCTCCCCCTCAATTGTTGAGTGTTATGACTAAAAAAGGGTCATCAACTTTTTTACTGGAAAAATTAGTCTATTTTCTAGAAATTTCGACAGGATAACTAAACAAAGGTCATCAGAAATTTTGGTCGCCAAAAGTGGAAAATTTCGTCGGCGACTCAGCCATTCGTCAGCCCAAAATCTCGCGTCCCTCCTTCGGCGCCACTCGTTCGTCTCCCCCCACCCACCACCACCAAGTCTCCGCCCAAGTCTCCGCCCAAGTCTCGGCCCAAGTCTCCACCCATGATCACATCATGCCATATACATGTATCATAGAAAGTATCATTTTATACACTAGATTATATCATATCACATCAGGTCATATTATAGCAATTATTTGTTTATTTGAAGAAAAACAAATCTTAGTGATGGCACACCGGAAACCGTATACCCAGCTAGACCCACATGTAAGCCACATGTCCAAGTAGAAATTGGCGTAGGGAACTGAAATGCCGTTCGAGACGAGAAGCCAAAATGGCGTCCTTGGCCACAGGTGGCTATTATATTACTCTATTGAATTGGGTGTTGAACAGTAGAATACTGCCACATATATGGTATATGGACGTAGGTCCTACTTGAAAACCCAGACCGGCCTTCATGGACTTCCCAACGGCGAGGTTTGTTTTAATGTGTAGGTCTTAAAGCATGACATTGCAGTTACCTTTTAACAACAATGTTACTTTATAGAAAGGTGATTTACAGAAAAATTAAAGACTCACCTATGTCGGGTTGGTCGATCTGTGCCTGAAATGTCAAATAGGCTGTTATGAGAAAGAGAATTAAACCGTAAAACAACGAGATCAAACATCTGGAGTGTCGATCAAAGATTGTATTACCAATGGTTCTTTACGAGTAGGCCTAAGTGCTTTTTGAGTTCTTTTTAATCTATCTTTTCCTAATACGAAAGCTTCAAAAATAATGCCTCAAAACCTGTCGTTTGAATCTAAGAAATAAAGCAGGATAACTTGTTTCTCTGTGTAACTAAGCAATTGTTATTTCTGCATATCTTTTAAAAACATTTAATGCATATAAACATTTTAGCTGCTAAACAATAATTTTTCTGCATAGGTTTGTAAGTAAAAAGATTCTGGTTTTGAACACCGTTTGCCAAAGAAAGATAGGTCAACCATCATCACGATGGTTGGAAAATAAATCATAACCTGATGATGGATGCATGATGGAGAGGGTCCATAACACTTGGGTCGATGGAAGAAGACATCGCATGTTCTGTTCACATTGTTGTAGTTGAAGTTCTCACAGTACACGGATCGCAGGCATTCTAACGCACAGTCAAGGACCGAGTTCAAGGACAGCGATTCGGAAGGTGCGTCAAGAGCACAGAGCTGTGGTCCAGAAGGAGCTTCCACCATCTTGAACTCACGCACGTGTATTAGCCTGGTAGAAGAAATGCTGACCAGTCCAAAGGTAAAACAGAGTACTACGAAAAACATCACATGAACCACCATTTTCGCAGCTTATACCCAAAACAAAACGTAATGCAAGCTTACAGTAACAGTCAGCGTCAGACCATCTGATGCGGCAAATCTGTTAAATATAGCTTTCGAGTAACCTTTGATCTACTTACGTAAATATTGTGCAACAAAAAACTTAGCATTTAGACCATACGAATCAATGAACCTGTAAAATTGCCATCAATGTGTTCATTACTTGCGCAAGCTTCTACTTCGCTTGGATGGATGGCCTAAAAGCGATATCAAAGTGCCTTGTCTTTGTTTTGTCTCATGAGAAAGCAACGTTTCATAATGCAAAGTAAAGAGAAATATTGGATGCTTTGCTTGTTTTGGGAATTTGAGATGACACCTATTGATCTTATGCTTGGCAAAGTGTTGTTCACGGCTAAGTGTGTGCCTTCGAGTAATCTATTCCTTGAAAGTAATGTTAAGCGCTTTCACGTTAGATTCTACAACCTTGTCGCCGTGTTCGACATTAAGCAATTTAGCATAAAGCCTTTAACAAATTCTACACAATAATTGTGTGTCCCTAAACAGGGTAACAATATCGCCGCTGGCACTCAATCATGTTCGACATAACATAGGCCTACTAACTACATTTCATCGGAGACAGGCTACATTTACTGGTGTCTGGACAATTCGGAGACGGACAATATCGGAGCGGACAAATCGGAACGGACAATTCGTAGCGGACAATTTGTAGCGGACAATTCAGAGCGGACAATTCGGAGGGGACAATTAAGAGCGGACAAAAGGACAGCAATACATTTTTGCTAAAATGGAAATTGTATTGTTGATTATAATATTTGCTCAAACAGACTTTTTGATGAAAATAATTTTTTTTCAGCAGAGGCTGTATTCGTGGAAGAAATTATTGTGCCTAAATAGAAGTTGGATTGATGGAAACTATTCTTACCTCATAGCAATTACAACTGTATGGAAAGATGATTAGCCTATTATAATCTTTCTTGGGGTCGGTGAATAAGCTCGTCCCCCTGACATGGCTGTTGTGGGCGCGGAGAAATTCTCGGAGATTTACATTGCATTAGTATAGGCCTAAGCATGGTGTAAGAAGGGTTTACACCATGGGCCTAAGTAAGATTCGTTAATAAGTAAAATACAGAAAGCGTGTCAGTTTACAGGCTGACAATAATATTATGTGCAATGTAGATAAGGGTTTTGAGACCTAGAATTTTGTGGATTCACGTTACAAATTTGCTAAAGAGATGGTTGAGCTCGATAAGTATACATGTACGCCTAATAGCCTACTCAGTGGCGGATACAGAAATTTTTCAGGGAGGAGCCAAGATTCATGACTTGGGTCCGGAAAATTTTTGCTGATCCTGGGCAGAAAAAATCTGATGATTCTTTTTTTAGTCGTCCGGTCGAAAAGTCTGAAAAGATACCCTAAAAAACGTAGGCCTATGCCCTTTTTGTTGAAATCGAATGGGGGCCACGATACAGAAAAATCATAGGCTACCTTAAAAAAATTGATGCCCTTCTTTTGTTGAAACCGAATGGGGGCCACGATACATGGGCATTTCTAAATGGGAGGCATGGCCGGATTGGCCCCTGGATCCACCCCTGAGTATACTGTAGTTTAATTGAAAAAAATAAGCAAACTATGGTGGTTAAATGAAGTTAAAAAAACAAGAAAATTGGAGGCTAGCCAAATTACATGTATGCCTAATTGAATAACAAAATAAGTCGAATTTTTAAATGAGTAAAATACCACACTTCTACGTAATCAGACAGGAACTACAGACAAAATCTGTCAGTGTGTGGGGCCAACATTTAACTCAGGCGGTGTTTTACAGCAAATGTTTATTAAACGGAATTTATAATCAAACAACGCATGCACCCAGTCCAACATTCGGCTGTCGTGCAGTTTGTCCTGCACTCTAGTATTGGCCACACTGGTTTTTAAGACGACACTGTAGAATGGATCTGGGGCTCTGTGGTGAACGTGGTGTTTTTTCCGGGAAAAACTTTTGTCACTTGAGAGACTCACATACATCATGTTGGACGTGGCAGTAACGGTCGAAATGCATGGATGAAATTCAATGCAGGTTGTTCAAAGCGATCCATGGCAAGTTCGGCATCGCTCGACGGTCGTCTGTCTTCATAAACAACGAGAAGCACAATGGATCTGCAGACAAGCCATGCTGCCCGCTTATAAATAATGAATGCAGTTGCTCCAGATATGTAACAATAACCGCCAGCTTCATTTCAGGCGACGCATTTGCAATTCTTATGATTGATTACCGTGCGGAAGGTTTTTCGATCGATCAGCGCGAATTTCCTAGGGAAATCCAAGTCTACAGGGTTGGCCATAAAATAGACTCACCTACGGTTTTTCGCAGTAGGCTATCTTGGTCTTATGCAAGAATTTCGTAATCATATTTTACGGGCTTACAGGCAATAAAAATTAATAGGCTCTATTTACGTCCATTGGCTAAATTTCACCAGAACATTTCATACCGAACAAAAGTCTTTAACCCTTTGATGCCGAGAGTGTAGTAAAATGTATGGGAAATCCTATACCCTCCGGCATTAAAGGGTTAAACCTGTGAGATCTGATTTTAAAATTCTTACTTCTGGCCAAGACATTGGCGAAACTAAGGTTGGTCTATTTTATGGCCCAACCTGTATATAGGCTACATATCGTTTGACATTTGATCTGTCTTCTTTGTCAGGGCAGATCCTGTTGTTCACTACCTCTTAGGAGGCGCGGTAGACAGGTGACCAGTACACGCCCAAACCATTTCAAACTGAACTTTAGGCTACTCGTAATTAAATTTTCGGGATTTCTACGCCGTCCAATAATCGAAGTCACCAGACAAATACATGTAGTAGCAATAAAACTTATTAAATTTGAGATTCCCATTAAGTTAAGCATTTCATACAAGAACTAATACGTGCTGTTAAACTTTTCGCAGGAACTGAAGAAGTAGGCTACATGTATCAATAACTTATTAGTATTGTACTAAATCAATTGCTTGGTGATATACTCGCCACGTGGTCGCTGTTTTTGATTTTACTCTGCCTCTCACTTCACAAATAGTGTTTGCAAGTCGTCGTTAAAATAATGCATTTATAATAGGGCCTATTATGTATATTTCTCCATGTCTTACTCCAATCGATATTAGGACCTGTAGCCAAATAGAAGGAGGATGGCTGGACATGTAGGCTACTCCGCATGCCAGAGCAAAGACCGGCAAAGAAGGCGTTGACATGGATACCGGAGGGTGGATGGAGAAGGAGAGGACGCCCAAAGAGGACGTGGAGGAGCACGTTTAAGGAGGACTTGGCAGGCATGGAAATCGATTGGAATGAAGCAGAGAAAGCTGCAAGCAACCGCACGAAATGGAGGAATCTTGTCGACCAACGGAAGGAACTAAGAGAGAGCCAAATAGACTCACTTGTAGCGGCGTGGTCGCGTAATAGCGCCTTAAAAATTGTCGTTCGTGGTGCTATTATTATTATTGTCTCGACACATAGCATAACAATTCTGGTTTAGCCTATAATTTAGGCATTTCGATCGAAAATGCTTCATCTCGGACATTTTAATTGCATGGCGCATTACTTATCTAAGCCCTGGGCTAGGGCTATTCTGCGCTGTTGTGCAGCCTATTATGTATACAAGAGACTCGTCCAATTTTCTCTCCACAATTGGACGCAGTCTGATGTTTGCTTCTGGTAATAGTCTCAAATGACGTTGATAATGATGTGCAATTATAGCAACAATAACGCAGAGTTCGTCTTTACAAATTCCAGCATTGCAAAGGCCAATTTGTAAACCGTATAGGCATTGCCTATAAGTTTGATAATGAATGCACTTTGCGTTTGCGATTTCGTTCTTAGTGTTTCATCAATTGCGACTGGGCTCGACTCCCGGACATCGACTCTCTCTGCGACTCAATATTAGCACTTTAGCATGCACACAGTCCTCTTATTTATACCCTGATAGAGCTGCAGAGAACAGAGGGCTGAGGTCCGGGCCGGTCTGAGGTCCGAACCGGTCTGACGGGGAAAAGGAGCGGAGATCCGCGATGGCGGGGTAGGGGTTTAGGTACCGACCGGTCTGAGGTCCGGACGGGTCTGGAAGAAGAAAGAGGACTGGAGGGTTTGAACTGGCGGGAGAAGGGGCTGAGATCCGGACCAGTCTGAGTCCGGGCTAGCGGGGATAGGGGGCTGAGGTTCGGCCCGGTGTGAGTCCAGGCTGACGGAGAAAGGGGTTGAGGTTCGGCCCGGTGTGAGTCAGGGCTGGCGGAGAAAGGGGCTGAGGTTTGGCCCGGTGTGAGTCCGGGTTGACGGAGAAAGGGGCTGCGGTTTGGACCGGTGTGAGTCCGGTCTAGCGGGAGAAGGGTGTTGAGTCCGGGTTGGCGGAGGAAGGGGCTGAGATTCACAAGGACAGTAATTTTGAATTTCGCTACAATAGCGCGTCGATGCTTATGCTAATAGAATGCGCCGCAGACCGTGATGAGGTAGTGTGCACCGTGTCCGGCCCGCCGGCCTCTTGAGGGGCTACGCCGGTACCGGCAGTCCTACACAACTATAAATTGGCAAATGGGGTGTTCATTTAGCAACAGAGTCATGGGCGGAGACTTGGGGGTCAGAGGACGGTCCACGAGACCCCGAAGTTTGTGATTGTGGGCGGAGATGCTGCTTTTGTGGATTGGCCATGATGTTGAGGCCATCGCCTGCATCTCTCTGAATTGTGGTAGACTGTGAGCAGTTTGGATGTCACTATAGACAAAATTATTCCACGCTATAGTGGTCCCTGGTACTGTATAGAAAATTTACGAGCGTTAGTTCTGGCATATTGACACATAAAGGCACGGCTGATCTACGAAATACTACTAAAACAATGACTAAGCTTATAATATATTTAGAATTATTGCAACACGATACCTGGGCTTGATAAAAGCTTTTTCAATCTAGTTTGTCTCAAAAAATCGCAGGAATCATCAGCAGCAATGTCTAATGAACATGAGCGGAGATAATCAAGGGCTATGGGGCTAAGACCCCTCCCAAGAACGACAAGATTCACCTTTTAACCATGAAAATGGTATCCTTTTCGGAGTAAGCAACCCCCTAAGAAGGCCCAGACTTGGGGTTAGCCCCTCCAAGAACGGAAACCAAACTCCGCCCATGCTAATGAACCTTAAACGGTTTTTATCATCATTCGACTCGTTTTAAGCTGCGCCGAATCAGTCACCAATCCAAGGTCATACAGAGTGATCCAAGTGAACACTGTAGTGTCGTACACGCAATTGAGACATGCGTACGAACACCATTGGAACCAAAATCCGCTGGGATACATAGTAGCGCAACTATTAGGAGACTTGTCATTGTCTTTGTCGAAGGTAGAAAATTTCATTCCGTTCTGACGATAGATTCCAGAATCGTCCATGTTGTTGAGTGAGTCGCCTGCATCTCCCACGTAACCAGACACGTTCAGTGCGTAGCCTAATGACTCGGATGTTATGAAGAATGAATCGTATTCAACTGAAAACCACTTGTCATTTTCCACGGATTGCATCTCCATGCGTAGACGGTAGGGGGCGTTACTTGTCAGCTGGTACATCTTCTCAAGGCCAAGCCAGAAGTTTTTGCTGATGTCGCCGAAGCCTGCTTTGTAAACTGACCATGACTGATTGAAGGATAAACTGCCGTCTACCCTCTGCTGGATGACGATCCAGTTGTTGATGGACATCAGTAGAGAAGATGTGTTGAAGGTCGGAATTGTTACATTGCTTGTGACAAATGTAGTCACATACGTCCCTGGACATAATGGGCTCATTATTAAAATCTGAGAAAAATGTTGTACAATAAAAAAATAACTTGCTGTCACATTCATAATAATATCAGCTGATGATGGGGAATCCAGGACTTTCCAAATCTCAGAATATGACATTCACAATTTCACACGCTGCAGTATAATTGGCAAACGTGCAAGATTGTCTGATAGGCCTATGCATGGTCTGGCATCTTTGTTAAACAGTGTACGTTGTGTTCTCTACAGTACTGTTAATTCATTCTTATTTCTGATATAGGTCATTTAAATTACAAATACTGTAGAATGTGATGGTGACAAGTGATAGCTTACCTATGCAAACTGTCTGTGTTCGATTTTCAATCAGACATCCACCACAGCCATCGGTAGTCAGATTCTTGCTACAGCCGTTGTACAGACCACCACCGTAGGTGAATGGCAAGGAACAGTTTTCGACTGGAATCCCTGTATTCATAAAACAACGTTGAAAGCGATTGAATACCATGAGCAACACAATAACCCTTTCACGCATTAATAAGCTACAATCTGTCCTTAATAATGATGCGGCTCGCCTGATTGGCCGAATCCCAAAGGTTGGCCATATATCAAGTTTTATACGGGAGGAACTACACTGGCTAGGCCTACCTATGCAAAAGCGCATTGAGTTTAAGATCCTAATGCTTATGCGTAATTGTCTAGCTGTCCAAGCTCAGACTTACATGTATCTTAGGGAACTGTGTGTGCCTGTAGCCTACTATTCATTCCAGACCGTAGATTTCTTCGCGCTGCTACGCATGGTGACCTAATTGTCCTTATATGGCTCGAACTTCCACAGTGTTGCATAAAAGCTTCGCTATAGTTGGTCTTTCTGTCTGGAATAAGTTGCCACACTCTCCGCAATGAACTTCTTTTCCTTTATGTGCACACTTTCCGGAAGCTTTTGAAAACATTTCTCTTTTATTGTGGCTTGGTGCCAGTGCCTCCGAGGAATTTCTTTAGAAGTGGCGCTATATAAATGCACAATTACGATCGAACATAGCTTCTTTCGTTGGACGGAGCATCGAATGCACCAATAGGCTATTATTCAAAGTTTGTATTTAATTCAAATAGTCAGACAGATCAAAAAATTTAGGATCTCAACAATATACAACTCTAACAACTCTGAAATGACATGCACGATACATTAGAAATCAAACATTTTCACCGATTGAATCTCTGTTGAATAATTCAGGTCATGTCTTTTCCCCAGTAACGAGCAGATCAGCATGCTTACCTACATAGGGCTGGTCCTCTTGAATCTGTAAACGCAACCGTTACAAAGAGCGAAACACTCACTCGAAAGAGCAACAATTCATTTTTTTTATCAAAATTTAGCAAACTTAAAATATTATTAGGATCAAAAATTTCATTAGCGTAAAGTATTTAGCAAAATTAGCCTATGCAAATATCCATAGACCTATTTGTGAATTCGGATATAATTAGGCCTATTAGCGTCAGCATGTGTTAGTAGAAGTAGGCCTAAGCTTAATTATAGCATAGAAATCAGATTTTTTAATGTAAGTAGGCTCAGGTGTATCTGTATTTAATTTTGGTCGATCAAAGCTTTATGTAACCTATTTACGAAAACACAAACGTCTAAAATGTTTACTGTAACAAGTTCATAGAGTTACATTCTTATTCTTTAGGTGAGCTGCCTCTCGGCAGGTCCAGATGCCCAACGACGCCACTCTTCTCGATGTTGTGCTTTTTCTTTGAGTTTTCCATATCCATCCTCCATCATCCAATCCAAGAACTTTTCCCTAGGTCTTCCTCTTCCCCTCTTCCCCTCCATTTGACCCTCCACTATGTCTCTTTGCAAGGAGTTGCCTCTCAGTACATGTCCTATCCAGTTCCTCTGCCTTGTTCTAATTGTATTCATCAAGGATCTTTCCTCTTCCACCTTCTTACATTAGTTACATTAGGTCAATAGAATTTGTGACAATGCCTATGGGCATAATTGGCTATATGGTCAAATAGTTTTGGACTAAATACAACTCTGCGAACTTACACATTTGCAGTAAACTTTAAGGAGGACCCTGTTAACTATTATACACTTAAAAGCTCACGCAATTATGCATGGGCCAAATAATAATAGTAATAATTTTCTTTTATTCAACAAATTCGGTTGACAGAACGCAACCGGTTACAGCGTGCAATAATATCATACATGTAATTATGCAGTTTAAACATATCACAGGAACGCAGATCATGGAATGCACAAATGTTAACTATACTAACAGAACAGACAACCTGCAATAATCGGCGCTAATAGCAGCCTACAAAAGAATGTCCGCCCAAAAGGGGCTCGAACTCGTTACCTCTTGCTCTCTGCGCCAGCGTGTTATCCATTACACTAACGATGATGTAGCGAACCTGGGATTTCCCCCCTGAGCCGTCCCCTGGATTTCCCCCCCCCCAAGGCCATGTTCTGTTCCCGGCTTGTGGTCCCGTGGCTCCGCCTCCCGGCTTATGTTCCCGGCTTGTGTTCCCTAGGCTCCGCCTTCCGGCTTATGTTCCTCGGCTTATGTTCCCCGGCTTGTGTTCTCCGGCTTGTGTTCCCCGGCTTGTGTTCCCTAGGCTCCGCCTCCCGGCTTATGTTCCTCGGCTTGTGTTCTCCGGCTTGTGTTCCCTAGGCTCCGCCTCCCGGCTTGTGTTCCTCGGCTTGTGTTCTCTCCCGGCTTGTGTTCCTCGGTTTGTGTTCCCTAGGCCCCGCCTCCCGGCTAGGACAAGCTATAAATAGAGGAGGGAGAACACACACGGGAGCTCCAATAGTCGGTCAGCCTGAGAGAGTCGTTGTGGAGTCAGTGGGTCAGCCTGTGAAAGTCGTTGTGGAGTCAGTGAGTCAGTCTGAGAGAGTCGTTGTGAAGTTAGTCGGTCAGTTAGGGGTTCAGCGACGCAGTGATAATTAGACAGTCGTTGTGTGATTTGATTCGATGCTGCTATCGTGACGAGTTAATAAACTATTGAAAAGAACTCTGTGTCTTCAGTATTTCTCGTGGGGGAAAAGACGTTCTGTGACTCTGGTTCGAATCGCCGTCGGCAGAAGTGGTGTAAGTCCTTCGAAATACCACGAAGGCCGAACTTACGCTCCCGGGGAGCGACACGCGTGACTTACAGAACACCGGCGAACCCGTTTATCGTTACAATATTAATGAACTTAAATCTGACAGCGTACAGTAGGCCTACACTGTGCACTCAATATGCGCATAGCCTATACATCTTTTGTACTCGAACGCAATCATAAAAGCACTCTTCTCTAAAAATAATCAAGTATTCCATTACCAAAGCTGAAGTGAAGATTACATTCGTGCAAAATCAAACTTGTTTAGGCTTAGGCCTAAGTCTAATTGCATAAGGCAACGTGTTTAACCTGATAATGAATGCATGAAGGAGACTGTTCATAGCACTTTGGTCGACTGAAGAATATATCGCAGGATTTGTTCACGCTGTCATAGTTGAAGTTCTCACAGTACGAGAAGCGCTGACACTGAAGGGCGCAGTACAGAACTGAATCCAATGAAAAAGAATCGGAAGGTTTGTCGACGGCGCATAGTTCGAATCCAGGTGAAGCCACCGACACTTGGAACTGACGCACATCAGACAACTGATCGCATGATAATACGATGGCATCCCCGAATGCACAACAGAAAATTACACCGAGTACCGAAAAGATAAACATGATTGTTGAAATTCAAACTACTCCACTGTTAAGATCAAACGTTGATTGTGTCCAGTCAGCAGACTTACTCTTCTAATTCGTTTTGTGTTTCATAGTCAATACCATCCAGTTATGATATTTTGGTTGCCTATCATTGTGAAAAATTCACATTACTCTGAGCTCTATCATAGAAACTTACTGCGTACCGGTGCCTTGATATAAACTGTAAAGTCTACAATTATGTCATACATGTTCAGTCTCTAATTCATTTTGTGGCACTGCCTCAAATTGCTTTCATTCACTTTTCAAAATGTCTTGTCATTAGAGACTCCTATTTGGTCATTCTTCCAGAGAAATCGACCGATGCGAGCGAAAGTCTTGTGCTCGATATATTTAACGAGGGTTACATAAACCACGGCCTGAGAAGTGTATTGTTGTTGTTCAGACGTAGAATAGCCTAAATCGATGGAACACTCTTTTCACGATGTTGTCAACACACTCAGAGCTTTATCCAGACAGTGGCGGCGGCAGAGGGCAATAGGGGAGGGGACTAAGCCCCCCAAAATAGGTGATCCATTTTCCCAATGCAAAAATTAAAAATTTCGACGTTCAGCCCTTCCCCCCAAAAACTGTGACGACTAAAAAAGGTCATCAGAAATTTTGGAGGTGAAAATGGAAATTTTTTCCAAGGTTTCGGCCTGATGACTAAAACATGAATTTTTCCCCGGAGTTCTGCCCCCCAAAACTGATATCCTGGCGCCGCCACTGTATCCAGAACGAAGCGAGAGAAAATTGCAACATGTCCGAACACATGTAGGCTATCAAATTCGGTTTTTAGATAAAATATACAGCCCATTGATTGCAGTGGCATTAAGACAGACGATACAGGTCTGTAGACCTAACTTTGGTGTACCAACTGACCTGACTGCCCGTCCTCCGTCTATGCTCTTTTATTCATGTTACATTCGCTTTGTGGGTTGAGATGAATATGTCTCTCAAATATAAAATGCTCTCACAGATAACCATGTTCGTAAAACTTTTAATAGACCTTCAAAATGCCTGATACAAAGGTCCCAATACTTAAATAAATGTTTATGTTGGGCCATGAACGTCCTCGCGCAGCGACGGGCTTCGCCATTAAAGCATGAGTCATTGAGTTTTGACGACAATATTCACAAACAAACCTTTGGAGAAAAGTGTCTTTGAATTTTTCTGAAAATTTCATGCAATACGGGCTGAAAAACATAAGTCAAATGCAATGACTACAAGTTGTGCATCGACGTAATAATGACGTTCATTGTATGATTCTCGCGACTAAACCTACTCCTGATATGGATCGCGATCAAGTCTACACAGGAAAATCACTATGGAGACTTCTTGTCAAATATCCGTTGTTTACCTGCAACGTTACACTGCGCAGTGCAACATTGGAGTCATGATCATGGGTAAATCAATTCACATCAAAATGAAACGCCGCCATTACTCTACCGCCCCCCCCTGGGGCGTTAGAGTAATGGTTAACACGCTGGCCAAGAGTGCGAGAGGTAGCTGGTTCGAGCCCCTTTGGGCGGATTTGATTTGTAGCGCCATTGTAATTGTAAAGCTGTCTGCTCAGTTGGTAGTTAAGTTTAATGTAAAGCGCAGTGCGTCTTGCAGGCGTTTCAATAAAGAAAGCTTATTATTATTATTATTTTTTTTTTTTTTTTTTTTTTTTTTTGCCCCGAGGTATTTAGGATCCCTCAGGGACTTATTACTAACTACGTGTTTAAAAACCAGTCCAGAATGGCCCTAATCGTCGATTTCTTGGCTAGCGAAAGTGCCCCTAAACGCTACTGCGTTAAACCGTTGGATTGTAAGTGAAAGACGTTGGTATAGAAAAGTTGTTTCTCTTGCGTCCCCCGTAACGGTGCAGAGTTTCTGACCCAGATCTGCTCAGTTGGTAGTTAAGTTTAATGTAAAGCGCAGTGCGTCTTGCAGGCGTTTCAATAAAGAAATTTATTATTATTATTATTATTATTATTATTATTATTATTATTATTATTATTATTATTATTATTATTATTATTATTATTATTATTATTATTATTATTATTATTATTATTATTATTAGCCTACTTGTTCTGACACCAAATATTTTCACTGAAATTTCTGTTATTAAGAGTTGGTATTACTTAGTATTAGTAATACAGCAAAAATACCACACGTCATGGCTGAAATACGTCATAACGCGCGAAGTACATTTAAGAAAATCTTTTTTATTGTTCTTGAAGATTGAAAACAAGTGAAATTTAACAGTTCAATACAATGAGCTCCTGAGCATACTAGCGTTATCATCAGTCGTACACGGTAGGCCTATACGTCGTGTATAAGGTCGGTTAGGTCAGGTTAGTAGGTTACCGTCCGTGATGGTCGGTTAGGGTCAGATAAGGCGTCGTGAGGGTCGGTTAGGGTGAGGTTTAGGGTTAGAATCGTCATTCAGTCGCCGATAATATTGTTTTTCAATGTTTCTTATCGCATGGCATTCAGTGGCCTTATTTTTCAAAAACCTAAATATGAGTTACTTTAAATCCGTAAATAATTATATGAGTTCAGTTCCATTATGCTTGCAAGCGAACTCCATGGCCAGTCGTGCTCTTAGCACCTGGACAGAGCTGCTATACGCGTATAGGGCGTCAGTAGCGCCACCTACTGAAATGAAATAAGTCTAGTGGAAAATATTGTACAAGAAGTAGGCTATAGAATTAGAAAGTATGCTCACCATCTTCATTGTACTCTTACACAGTGACCTAGCTCAAAGTCGCCTGGGAGAAGCAGCTGAAAGTTGAGTGGTAGCAAGTGATGTGTAACTAGGCCTATGTGTTTTCTGACACTGCGCACAGTGCGCAGGTCTGGTGAGCTGGGAGTATCATGGTAAAGAACGAACAAAACTGGATATTGTTGGGTTCCACGACTGGACTAGGCATAGGATGGGCACTGGTCACGGGCCAGTAACTTTGTAGCCTTCTGGGAGACACCTGGTGACAGACGGGTCTTATTTAAGGAATTACTTCAGGGGGCGTGAGGAGACTCTTTGATTTGTTGTTAGAATAAGGTCGTACTGCTTATGCAGTCTTTTGTCAGAGTTCTCCGTTAACCTAAGTTTAATTAAGGTTCTTTAGTGTTATACCCTTTTGCAGGGTTTAGTTAAGTTACTTCGTCGCCAGCCTGTGGCTGTTTGAAGACATTTTGTTTCGTACGGTCGTCGCCGAATGAACTCTGTTGACGACTTTCCAACTGGCCTGCAGTTTGGTAATTGTATCGTTTATGTTTTTGTTGAATTATACCTATTGAACTAGACAACGAGTCTTTACTTTGAGCCTAACCTAGGGGACCACGTAACAATATACAGACAACATCTGTCAGTTTGTACAATCGGCTCATACGCGTTTTTTACAGCAAATGTTTACTAAACGGAATTTAGAATCAAACAACGCACATAGTCCAACATTCAGCTGTCGTGCGCTTTAGTTTTGGCCACGCTTGTCTAAATAGACGCTAAAGAAGAATAGGCTAATGATCTGAGACTCTGTTGTGAACGTGGTGTTTTTCTAAGAAGAGCTTTTTGTTAGCCTACTTGGGAGACTCACATACGTCGTTTTGGGCGTTGCAATAATAGTTCAACTGAAACGGACAGACGAAATTCAATGCAGATTGTTCAAAGCGATCCATCTTCGACGCGACCTGTCTTGATACAACGAGAAGACTAGGCCCATATGGATCTGCAGGGAAAAAATAACGCATGCCGTTTCAGTCAAGAAGTAACAATGATTCAGATTCCTTTCCAAACGACGCATTTGCTATTTTAATGGCGAATCGCTGTGAGGAAGACTTTTCAAATGACCAGAACGACTATGCACATACAAATATATATATATATATATATAGGCCTATATGCTGAAAAATGCACATCTACATTTTGTTTGACATTATTTTGGATATCGTTCGCTTTTTATGGAAGCTATTCTTCTTATTATTCACATTCTCTGCCCTTAGGCATGTTCGTATGTCCACTAACGCCATTTTCTTCTGTTCTGTGCTTCTCTCTTTGGTCCACTGTATCCATCCTCTGTCAGCATCCAGTCCAGCAGCTATAGGGACGCTATAATTTCCACTGCCTTTCAGAAGGTGCAGTATTGAAAGGCGATCAGAAGACGCCCAACCCATTGAGAACGGAACTATCTGCTATATACTCGTTATTTAGAGATTGGCATGTAGCGCACAATAAGCGAAGTCCCGACGATGGTGGCAATAGAGCTCATTAAGGTTCCCCATTAAGTTCAGCATTATCACACAAGGACTAATGCGTGCTGCTAAACTCCTCGCAGCAACTTAAGATTATCAATGGCACATAGTTATTGTGGTTAACTAAATTGTTTGGTGATATTACTCGAAACGTGGTCGTCGTTTTTGATTGTAATGTGCCTCTCACCGATGTATGTATGTATGGTATGTATGTATGTATGTGTGTATGTATGTATGTATGTATGCATGCATGCATGCATGCATTCATGCATGCATGTACTGTATGTATGTATGTATGTATGTATGTATGTATGTATGTATGTATGTATGTATGTATGTATGTATGTATGTATGTATGTATGTATGTATGTATGTATGTATGTATGTATGTATGTATGTATGTATGTATGTATGTATATATAAGTGTGTATGTATGTAAGTTACAGTATGTATGTATGTATGTATGTATGTATGTATGTATGTATGTATGTATGTATGTATGTATGTATGTATGTATGTATGTATGTATGTATGTATGTATGTATGTATGTATGTATGTATGTATGTATGTATGTATGTATGTATGTATGTATGAATGACGAATGTATGTATGTATGATGCATATGTATGTACATACATAATACATGCACACATATGATCGCGCTAAATTGCCTCCATTGGGTCAGCAGCACCGTGAGAACGCAACGTCCACAAATATACATAATACATACATACATACAAATGCATTCATACAAACATATGCATTAATATACATGCATACATACATACATACATACATACATACATACATACATACATACATACATTTTTTCTGTTGCGCGCATTTGTCTGCGCGCATTTGTTTGCGCGCTTTGTCGGTGGTATTTTTGGGTAGTTTCTGTTGCCGCAGAACACAAATGCATGGGCTAAGCATGCTTATACGAGCCTATTAACAGAGGGATCTGATAGTAGCACGT
The DNA here is from genome assembly GCA_945859605.1 of Lumbricus rubellus. Classification (NCBI taxonomy): domain Eukaryota; kingdom Metazoa; phylum Annelida; class Clitellata; order Crassiclitellata; family Lumbricidae; genus Lumbricus; species Lumbricus rubellus. The sequence goes on from OX243817.1 coordinate 21,855,501, forward strand.
TGTATGCGTAGAGCAGGTAGTAAAACAATAGTGACTTGAGAGTGACGTTTTATATCAGCATCAAATCGCTAATGCTCTTATGTTGTCAAAATAGATATACAATTGTACAATGTACACTTCATCATAAATGTTGAATAAACCCAACAGAATAGGCTGGTTCGAAAATGAATCCAGGGACTTTATCTTAAGCACGCTTAATCATCATTCGACTGGTCTTAAGAGCATACGATTTGCTCAGCTCCAGAAAAACTAAAGGATTCCAGGAAAAAGGTTGCGATGCACCGTACTTGCAGTTAAGACAAGCGCAGAAACAAGCATTGTACCAGAAGCCGCCCGGGTACGATATAGCACATGTGCTTTTCTTTGGTGTGTTGTCTCGATCGGATGTTGAGAATTTCATTCCGTTCTGAAAGACGACTCCAGAATACATCATGCTGTTGAAGGCGTCGCCTGCATCTCCCACGTAACCAAACACGTTCAGTGCGTAACCAAGCGTCTCTGATGTTATGAAGAATGAATCGTATTCAGCTGAAAACCAGTTTCCTTCTTCCATTGACTGTATTTCGATGCGTAGACGGTAGGGGGCGTTGATCGTCAGTTGGTACATTTTCTCAAGTCCAAGCCAGAAGTTTTTGTTTATGACTCCGAATCCGTTTTTGTAGAACATCCAGATTTTGTTGAAGTCGACGCTTCCGTCCACCCTCTGCTGGATGACGATCCAGTTATTGATCGACATCAGTGGTGTGTCCATGGTGAAGGTTGGAATTGTCACATTTACCGTAACGAATGAAGCCATATACGTTCCTGGACATAATGATTTTTCTTGTCAATACATTCAGCAAAAAATATCTAGGCTTTCTAATGAACTCTGTCAGTTAACCAATATCAACTAGGTTTAGAAATGAACGATCCAGAGCTTTTGAAATCTTGATATATAAACTTCACACAAAGCAACAGCTACTCTCAAACGCGGGAGACTTTACCAAACAAAGTCCTATTTACTTCTAAGATACGGTACTGCAAATAGGAATCAACGGACTATTCTAAGGGTCAGAATGATTTACAAGAGGTCTAATAACAACTTAGGCCAAATGAGAGTAATTTGCAAAACCATGGGCGCCCGCAGAAATTTTTGCAGAAGAGGAAAAACACGATGTCCGAAGAAATTATTTTAAAATCAATAAGTAGTAGCTAAAAAGTAGGCTTCTGGAGGCGTAACATAGGCTATAAGTTGAAAAGGTAAATGAATAAATGAATTAAAAACCCAGAAGTAGTAGTTAGAAAAATAGGTGTCAATTTTCCAGGGAGTGCAAGTGCCCCCCTCTTGCCCCTATGTGCGGGCGCCCATGTGCAAAACATATGTAACAAAGAAAAAAGCTACGCCACTTTCGTCGGATGGAGTAGGCCTATGTGATGCGCAAAATGATATAGCCTACAGGTTTGTATTTAATTCCACTAGACATAATTTATGGACTAGAATAATTCATGATAATATTATTAGCAAGTCTAACTTAGCAATGCATGACAAGATAAAGATTGACAGAAATCCATTGTTGAATACGCTAAGCCTGTCTTTCCTTAAGAACGTGTGGATCCGTAACCTATTATGCTTACCTACATAGGGTTGGTCCTCTTGAATCTGAAACCCAACCATTGCAATAAAGTAAAACATTGTTTCGAAAGAGGAAAAACTCAATGAAATGATAAACGTACAATGTTACATACTGTACACAATAATGCAATATAACTCATAGACGTGATAATAAAATATAGTAATTATAACCGAATAGTAATGTAAAGCAAATGCTAAAAAGGGTAAGGCAGATGACGATGATGATGATGATGCTGAAGATAACGGTGATGATGACGACGAGTAAGCCTACAGGTTAGATGAAAATTACACATAGAAAGGTCTACAAAAAAATAAAAAAAATAAAAAAAATGGCAACCAACAATGGCGACCATCCCACAATAACTCAATACTGTCAATGCGCTCAAACCTGAGCAAGTAGGCGACCTTAAATATTATGAGTAGGCCTAAATCATATTATACTCGAAGACCATAACAAGGGTAACTTTCATTTAGAAATAATCAAGTGTTCCATTATATTTGGCTTTAAAACTAGACTTGTTTAAGTCTTATTGAATAAAGCAAAGTATTTAACCTGATGATGGATGCACGACAGAGACTGTTCATAGCACTTTGGTCGACTGAAGAATATACCGCAGGTTTTGTCCACGCTGTCATAGTTGAAGTTCTCACAGAACGAGAATCGCTGACACTGAAGGGCGCAGTCCAGAACTGAATCCAATGAAAAAGAATCGGAAGGTTTGTCGACGGCGCATAGTTCGAATCCAGGTGAAGCCACCGACACTTGAAACTGACGCACATCAGACAACTGATCGCATGATAATACGATGGCATCTCCGAATGCACAGGAAAAAATCGCAACCAGAACCAATAAGATAAACATGTTCATATTCAAAATATTCCTCTGTTACGATAAAACGTTGAGTGTATCCAGTCAGCTGACCTACTCTTCAAATACGCTTCGTTTTCCTATAAGCTTACTTTATCATCGAGTTAGCTATTTGATTGCCTATCAATGCAAAATAATCACATTTCTCTGAATCTATATTATAAAAAATTTGGTGTGTACCGGTGCCTTTGTGCAAAGAAAAAATAATGTCTTCAATACTATGTTCATTTTCTAATTCATTTTGTGGCACTGCTTCGGATCGCTATCATTCACTCTTGAAAATGTCTTGTCATCAGAGATTCTTATATGGTCCATCTTCCACAGAAATCGACCGATGCGAGCTGAAGTCTTGATTATTATTTTAACGTTGTTTACATAAAGCACTGCATGGTTGAGTATTGTCTTATTCAGACGCAGAGTAAATCGATGGAATACTTTTGTCACGATCTTTTGGCAACACTCAGAACTTTATCTAGAAAGAAGAGAGAGAGATAATTTCAACATGTCCGAACACATGTAGGCTAACAAATTCTGTGTGTAGATAAAATACACAACCGATTGAATGCAGGGCTCATCAATGCTCTCTAATTCATGTTGCACTTTCTTTGTGATTTGAGATGAGTGTATGATGTGTATCTCTCACATATAAAAAAATACTCTCCAGACAACCATTTTCGTAACACTTTTAAAAGATCTTTAAAATGTTAAATGAAAAAGTCTCAATACTCATTCATTCATTCATTATTAGAATTTATATAGCGCCTCTTCAAGAAACTACTCAGAGGCGCTCCCAGCCCAGCCACGACCAAAGAAAAAAGATTTAAGAGACTTGAGAAATAGAGATTGACTGGTCAGATGGAGGAGATGGAGGTTTGAGGGGAGGTCATTCCAGATTGACGGTCCCACAACCGAGAAGGCTCGGCGCTGTCTGGTAGCTAAGCGAGCCCGTGGAACAAGCAGTTGTCCCTTCGCAGCGGAGCGAAGGGCCCGACGCGCTTCAATGTCAGAGACAGGACGACAGAGGACGCGCAGATAAGATGGAGCACAACCAAGAATACAGCGAGAAACAAGGGCAGCAATGCGGTAATTGATGCGTTGGGCTATTGGCAGCCAATGCAGCACATCACGCATGTAAGCAGAGACAGGCGAAAATTTAGGAATTCGCCCGATGAGTCGGGCAGCAGAGCGTAGAACCCGGTCTAACCGTCCCAGAACCCCAAGGGGAAGGCCAACAAGGATTGAGCAGCAATGGTCAATACGACTAGTTACAAAAGCGTGAACAAGCACAACTAGCGCATCATGGGAGAGAGAGCGAGCAATTACTCGAAGTTGACGAAGCTGATAATAACAGCTTCGAGCGACAAGATTAACATGCTGGGTGAGACTGAGTTCACAGTCAAGGGTGACACCCAGGTCACGGACCGTGGAAGAGAAAGTAACATCCGGAAACAGTTGAGCTAGCAGAGGCAGGTCAATATTCTCAAGTTGCCGACGGCCGCCCAGCCAAATGAATTGCGTTTTACTGGGATTTAAGAGAAGCCGGTTTGACGCCATCCAAGAGGAAAGGACGTCAACAGTCAGGCACATCAGGCGCACAGTGTTAACTGAGTCAAATGGGCTAGAGTGTATGTAAGCTTGAGTGTCATCAGCAAAGATTTGGTGAAGGAGCCCCTGGGACTCAAGTAGAGGACAGAGATCAGCCGTGTAGAGAAGATATAACAGAGGGCCAAGTACGGAGCCCTGAGGTACACCAAGGGGAGCAGGAACCCAGAGGGACCTAGAGGAACCAATAACCACACAGTTTGAACGGTCGGATAAGAAGGAACGCAGCCATTCTAGAGGCTGGCCAACTAGCCCAAAAGATGTAGAAAGACGCTGTAAGAGGATGGAGTGGTCCACAGAATCGAATGCAGAAGAGACATCGAAGAGAGCCAAGAGTGTAACCTGACCGTGGTCCATAGCAGAGTACAGGTCAGAAAGCAGCCTGAGCAGAAGGGTCTCTGTGGAGTGGTACCTCCGGAAGCCCGACTGCTGCGAAGGGATCAGTTCATTAACATCTAAATATGCAATCAACTGATTAGCAACAATGCGCTCTAGAAGTTTAGAGAGAAAAGTTACATTTGCAATCGGACGATAGTTAGCTGGATCATTCACATCTAAACCATCACGCTTAAGAACAGGCAGAATAATCGATCGTTTCTGTGAAGCTGGTAAACATGTCTCACTGATAGATCGGTTGCATAGGATCGTGAGGAAAGGCAGTAAGTCGTCAATAAGTTCCTGCACAAGAAATGTCGGTGCAAACGGGTAAAAAGATTAATGCAAATCGTCAGATAATATTGTAATTATAAATATACATTATACATAATTATATGTATATATATATGCATTGTTTCCAAGACAACTGGTCTACAGACAAATCGCCTAACGACACCTAACGACATCTGGTCTACAGACATCTGGTCTAACGACAACTGGTCTATAGACAGCTCGTATTGATGAAATAGAGCTGGATTTATGAAAAACATTAGATTTTTTAGCGTAAATGAAAGCTGGATTGATGATTTCATTTATTTATTTCAACATGCATCCAGCTTCTATTTCAGATCCAAAATACTTTCAGTCAGCTTCTATTTCTCATGCGTTATTTTCGTCAATCCAGCCTCCATTTCACCTGTAAAAAACTTTCATCCAGCTTCTATTTCTTAAGCGCTAGACCAATTGTCTGTAGACCAGTTGCCTGTAGACCAGTTGTCGTTAGACGATTTGACTGTAGACCAGTTGTCGTTAGACGATTTGACTGTAGACCAGTTGTCGTTAGACGATTTGACTGTAGACCATGTTGTCGTGACACCGTTTATATATGATGGGCTATGGAAGTCCTAGTTGCAGCGACGAGAAATGCATTAATCTTTTTACCCGTTTGCCCCGAGAATATTCGCTGAAAACGGGCTTCAAATTTAAAAATGAACTGGTAAAGGATTAAAGCGCGGGTCATTGAGTTTCGACTAGGTCAAGATATTTTAAAATTAGGCCTACTTTGAGAAAAGCGTCTTTGAATTTTTTTGCAAATTTCATGTAGTATGGGCCTGAACAATATAAGTAAAATGCAATATAGGCTAATTACTAAAAAATTATGTGCAACGTGTTAATTATGATGTTCGTCGTAGGATTCTCGCGATTAAACCTACTCCTGAAATGGATCGCCATCAAGTCTACATAGGAGAATCACTATAAAGGCTTCTTGTCAAATATTATGTTGTTTACCTGCAGCTTTACACAGACTGCGCAGTGTAACCTTGGTGTCATAATTATGGATAATCGAATCACATCAAAATGAAACGCTTATTTATTTCGTTATAAAACGTTGTACAACTGCATGAGTTTCAAATCGAGTTGAACCTTTAATATCCTTTATGCCTTGAAGCCAATTGATGCCATCGCAAATAAGACGCGTGTAAACCTGTCTACTGCATTAAAGTGAATTACTTCGACGACCTATTATAGCAGTTGATCGTGCGGATGAAACGCGTAAGGGTTGAATGTTAAGGTAATCATGAGGTGTTGAACACTGTGGTGATGTTGGTGGTGGGGGCAGGTGTGGATCTCTTGGCACCGTAGGCTATGTGGCTGCCTCCATAGAGTCCGTCGATTGCTTGTCTCTGAATGTGTGTGTTTGTCTTTGTCAAGGCACCCTTGTAATAATAATAATAACAAGGACGATTTCTGTGGCGCCGTAACACAGCCTGTAGCAGCATGGCTGTGTTATGGCTTCATAGCAATTGTCATTACATTACATTACATTCAGCATTCATCGTCTGCTTCCTGGGGCTCTTACTGAAGCATTTAAAAAAATTCAAAACTGTACCGTGCTAGAGTCGGGATTGCTTCTGTGTAGCCTCGTTGAAGAAGCGCCATATAAATTCTCGAATGAATGAATGACAAAGAAATACTTAAACTTGAATTAGATTGCGGTGACTGTGTTTAATGGATGCATGTGGATTAGACAAACATTGTCAGACGGATGTACGTCTGTTTGACCTGCACTATTCCGTTGATGCTAGATTTCGCCCGAGACGCTTAGTCTCTAGAAACAAAATAATATTTATTGACCGGACATTATATCAACGGAATAATCAGTATGAGAATTGTGGAAAAATAACTGGGGGGTTGGCCTATGATAAACTTTAAATTGGGGTATGAAAAACATACTTTAACATGGGGCTCTAAAAATGAACCCCCCCCCCCAACCCCCCCGGCAATTCTCACCCTGAGAATAATGCAGTTCAAACAGACGCACATCCGTCTGTCAATATTTGAGTTGAATAAAATGCTTCAGTAAGAGCTCCAGGAAGCAGACGTAGATCCTGTTGGATCTCATTTAAGACAACTGGGCACACCACGGAAAAGGCTCGATTCTGCATAGTTGCAGTTCGTGCGTGTGGAACTAAGAGCACCCAATATTGCGCAGAACGAAGTGGTGACCTTGCATATCCGTGGTGCTCGCAGGTAGTGTAATTAGCTGAATTTAGTCGCAGTCGGTTAGACGACATCCATGTTACTAGGGCAGATAATGTGTCACTAGTGCATCTCAGAACCCCTCAGAAGTGTACATTCAGATGGTAAAATATGACACACAATGACAAACACAATGCACAACGCTTGTAGTAGGCCTACGTCGTCAGCGTAAAGCTGGACCAAGACTGCATCTTGCAAATGTAAGAAGAAGGCAAGACTTAGTTTAGAAGTGTACATTTTATACAGAATTCCAACTAGTAACAGATCCCTCTGGCAGGCTATAATATAGCAGAGAACCATCATCATCATCATCATCATCATCATCATCATCATCATCATCATCATCATCATCATCATCGTTATGCTGAGACTGATAAAATTACGTCGTAAACGCTTCATACCCTCAATGTCTAGCTTAAGGAAGTTCTTCTTCTTTTCCTTCTCCTACCCCTTCTTCTTTTAGTATTATTGTTTTTATTTTAATTAATATTGTAACTATATTCATTAGAAATCATGCAGGTTGTCACTCCGTACAATGGCACATAAAGAAGAAAATGGATAAAATAATTATATAAAAACGATGATGTTAATTGAGCCACGGTCAACAAAACCTCTCCAATGACTTATCTCATTACATGGAATTTGGTCGAAATGGAATTGGTTATGATGTGCAAGCTCGTTTCAAACGATACAGGTTAGGTAAGAGAGCCAGATAGAGTTTCATTTGCAATGAGAGTTAATAAATAATAATATTTCTCTGTAACAAGCCTGTTTTAAAGGAATTTTTAGAACTGCACAACCCCTTCTTTCCTTTCCCATCAACCATGGTAAATTACTTCCAATCGGAGAACAATGACCTTTATTGCTAGTTCTAACTGTACAGAAGTGCTTCTACAACTGCACATTTTGTGTACAACTGCGCGTTAAAAAGCCCTGCTCTGTAAACTCTATTCAGTCAAATTTCTATTAGTACTAGAATGACCTTCGGGTGTTGCCTTATTATCTAATTTATAATCTTTGTAGAAAAGCTTTCCGATAGAGTCAAGAATAAGTTAGGCTAAGTTTGTATTTTCTGGATGGTCAGAAGCACACTTCAACTCAATGTCACCAGGAGGCAGCAGCGGCAGAAGGTAAAGCCACAGCAGACTATCACTCTTCGTTTCTAACATTGGGAAAATCTGAAAAGTTGATACCATGGTGCAGAACACACAGCGATTCAGAGCAGAGCATAGGCCCACGTGTGCATGTGCATCAGGTAATAATTTTATTTTTTTTAAAGAAAGAAACAGACCTCGAATGACTGATGAAATAAAATGAAGGCGTTTCGAACAACCTAAGGTGATAATTTACAACAGTAGGTCTATAGACTGAGCACATCTGTATTACAATGCAAGCCCTACCGCCAAGGGAACAATCATTCATTTGTTTCAGACATTTATATAGCGCCTCTACAAGAGTATCTTGTCCCGACCTGTATCTACTCAGAAGCGTTGTCGACCCAACCACGGCTAAAGAGAACAATCAGCATAAATTCATAGCAACATCAGATTACAATGAGCTTAGGATGTAGGCTAATAACGATTGTATATTATATAGAAAGATGATTATGTACAGCGTGGTGTTGGTCAAAAATAACATCTTTGTCTTTCTTGGTAGGCCTAAGCAAGATCCGCAAATTCGTAAAATGCCGAATGCCTTTAAGTTTACAGGGTGGCAATTATGCGCAATGCAAGTACGGTACCTGGTAAGGACTTTCATTTCTATGTTTTTTTGTGGATCCATGTAACCATCATTTGCAAAGAGAAGGTTGAAAAGTGTGCAAGCCATAATGGATGAATGAAGCTAAGAAAACAAAGAAAATGGGAGGCTAGCCAATTTATTTGAATAAAGAATAAGTATATTCAAATGAGCAGAACAGAATATTTCTTTATGTCAGACTTTATGTAGGCTTTACAGACAAAAGCTGTCAGTTTTTACATTCAGCCAATACGCGTTTTTTATAGCAACTATAGTTACTAAACGGAATTTAGTATGAAACAGCGCGCACGCAGTCCAACATTCGGCTGACGTGTCATGACACGTAGGTCTTAGCCACGCTTGTTAAGTCGACGCTCAGGAAGTTAGTGGATCTGGGACTCTCTTGTGAATATCGTGTTTTTTCCGGGAAGAGCTTTTGTTACTTGGGAGACTCACATACGTCATATAAGACATTGCAATAACAGTTCAATTCAATGGACGGAAGGATTTCAATGCAGATTGTTCAAAGCGATCCATCTTCGGCGTTGTCTGTCCAAACCACAATGGACCTGCAGGCAAGTCATGCTGCCTGATAGGCTACATGACGCAAAAAGGCAAGAAGTAGGCCTAACAATGGTCGTCAGAACGTCAGATTCATTTCAAACAAGGCATTTGCAATTCTAATGGCGAATTGCTATGCGAAAGACTTTTCAATTGATCAGAACAATAATTATTACGGTATGCTGACAAATGCAAATCTACTTTTTGTTTGACATTTGGATTTCCTTATTTACAGCTATAAATGTCCAATGCTTTTAGATGGTGCGGTATTGAAAGGTGATCAGCACACGCCCAAACCATTGCAAACTGAACTCTCGGCCACTCGCTATTTCGATATTGCAAAGCGCACAATAGGCGACGTCCCAATGGTAGCAATTGAGCTCATTAAGGTTCCCCATTGAGTTAAGTATGCTGCATTTTTTACACAAGAACTATTGCATGCTGCTAAACTTTTCGCATGAACTTAAGAAGTATCAAAGGCATATAATAGTTGTCATTAACTAAATTGTTTGGTGATTTTACTCGAACGTAGTCGTCGTTTTTGGTTGTAGGCTTCTATACCTTTCACGAAATTAACAAATAGTGTTTGCAAGTCGTCATACATGCAGTTAAGCACATGTGTAGTATCGGTAGACCTAGAAAAATTTGAAAGTTGTTCCCATATCTTCAAATATTTGTCTTGCAGACTCAAATAGGGGAATGCGTGTATATATTGACCCAGACCTCCTGCCCTCTATTTTCAAAAATGACTTTGAACTCTCATCTCAGATTCACTCATAGTCATATTTCACGAGAAACTCTACAAGTAGCTCTTATTGCCGTAGCCTACTTTTGCCCGTAGGCTACAAACGTCTGCCATTTTCTATCAATTAAAGTCAACATCTGGCAAAAAAATTCAACTGAAAATAAGGTTATACCCTAGCATTTGGATTTCTTAAAAAAAATTCAACGCCTTTCTACTAGAATGTAGGCCTAAGTAATAAAATGCAAACGACCTGGTCCAACCCACAGCCTTCGTCTTTATATCTGCACAAGGTGGGCTATAAAAAAAGACACCCCAAGGTGTTTTGCCAATATCTTATCCAGAAGAAAGAATTTCGATTTGAAATTTTACAGGCTTAAAGACAATTCATATTTACACATGATAGTCAGATTTCATCTATATTTTTCACATATACGAAATCGAAGCCTCTACAAAACGACAGAGGAAAAAGTACGTGGTTAGCAGATTTATATACAGTGAAACAACCAGACTTAGACGATTAAATTTTATTAGAGAGTAAATAGAATTGGAAAACAGACAGGCATGGGTTAAGTATGCCTACCAGCCATTTAGCTGCACGCGGTATGCGCAGAGTAGGCAATGAAGCAAACAGTCAAGTGAGATGAGAGTGACGTTTTATATCAGCATCATATTGCTTCTCATTCTCGAGTAAATGCTCTTATGTTGTCAAAATATATATGTCATTGCACACTTCATCATAAATGTTGAAAATGCCTAAAAGATCAAACTGGCCCGCAATGAATCAATGGATCTAAGAATCAATTACGTCTTAAACACGTTTAATCATCATTCGACTGGTCTTAAGAAGAGGCGATGATTTGCTCAAGCCCGGGTAAACCAAAGAGTACCAGGAGAAACCTTGCGATTCACCGTACTTGCAGTTAAGACAAGTGAAAAAGCAAGCATTGTACCAAAAGCCGCCCGGGTACGATGTAGCACACCCGTTCTTGGTCGGGGTGTTGTCCTGATCGGGAGTTGAAAATTTCATTCCGTTTTGATAGTATGCTCCAGAATACATCATGAAATTGAGGGCATCGCCTGCGTCTCCCACGTAACCAGACACATTCAGTGCATAACCAAGCGACTCTGATGTTATGAAGAATGAATCGTATTCAGCTGAAAACCAGCTTCCGTCTTCCAAAGACTGTATCTCGATGCGTACACGATAGGGGCCGTTACTTGTCAGCTGGTGCATCTTCTCCAGGCCAAGCCAGAAGTTGTTGTTGATATCCCCGAATCCGTTTTTGTAGAACATCCAGGCTTGGTTGAAGCTGAGGTTTCCGTCCACCCTCTGCTGGATGACGATCCAGTTATTGATCGACATCAGTGGTGTGTCGATGGTGAAGTTTGTAATTGTCACATTCACCGTAATGAATGAAGCCATATACGTTCCTGGACATAATGATGGTTCTTGTCAATACATTCTGCAATCTAGGCTTTCTAATGAACTCTGTCAGTTAACCAATATCAACTAGGTTTAGAAATGAACGATCCAGAGCTTTTGAAATCTTGATATATATAAAAAATAAAATTAACACAAAGCAACAGTTGCTCTCAAAAGCGGATGACTTTACCAAATAAAGTCCTACCTACTCCTAAGATAAGCTTAGATCTACTGCAAATAAGAGGCAACGGACTATTCTAAGGGTCATAATGATTTACAAGAGGTCTAATAACAACTTAGGCCTACCCATACAGACTGTCTGTGTTCGATTTTCAACCAGGCATCCATTACAGCCGTCAACAGTCAGGTTCTTGGAACAACCGTTGTACAGACCACCGCCGTAGGTGAATGGCAACGAACAGTTTTCTCCAGGAATTCCTGAAAATAAAATTTGAAAGTAATTTGCAAAACCATAGGCGCCCGCAGAAATATTTCCAGAAAGGGCAAAACACGATGTTTGCGGTCACATTGTTTTTGTGGCAAACGGTTGAAAAATTAAAAGCAAGAAATTATTTTTATAGGGTCTCTTAATTAATGTAAATTTTTCAGTTTCACTGTCAGTAGGCTATTTTTTCTTTTGTTAACATATATAGTTTATTTTGTCCGAGGAAATTTATTAAAAATCGAAAAGTAGTAGCTAAAAAGTAGCTTTCTGGAGGTGTAACATATAAGTTGAATAATTAAATGAATAAATGAATTAAAAACCCAGAAGTAGTAGCTGGAAAAAAGGTGTCGATTTTCCAGGGAGGGCAAGTGCCCCTCTTACCCCTATGTGCGGGCGCCCAAGTGCAAAACATAAGCAACAAAGAAAAAAGATACGTCACTTTCGTCGGATGGAGAATGTGATGCGCAAAATGATATATAGCCTTCACGTTTGTATTTAATTCCACTAGACATGATTGTGAATTAGAATAATTCATGATTGTATTAGCAAGTCTAAATTAGCAATGCATGACAAGATAAAAAAAATTGACAGAAATCTTTTGTTGAATAAGTTAAGCCTGTCTTTCCGTAGGAACGAGTAGATTCCTAGCCTATTATGCTTACCTACATAGGGTTGGTCCTCTTGAATCTGAAACCCAACCATTGCAATAAAGTAAAATATTGTTTTGAAAGAGAAAATACTCAATGAAATGATGAACTTACAATGGGACATAGCCTACTGTAGACAATAATGCAATATAACTCATAGACGTGATAATAAAATATTATAGCAATATACGGTAACAGAATGTAGGCCTAATGTAAAGCAAATGTTGAGAAGTGTAAGGCAGATGATGGTGATGCTGAAGATGACGGTGATGATGACGATGAGTAGGCCTACAGGTTAGATGAAAATTACACATACAAAAAATCCAAAACTGGCATCCAACAATTGCGCGCATCGCACAACAACTCAAAATTGTCAATGCACTCAAACATAAAAACGTAGGCTACCTAATAATATTATGAGCATAGCAATATCATATTATACTCGAAGAATATAACAAAGGTGACTTTCTCTTAGAAATAATCATTAATCAACTGTTCCATAATTAGGCCTAGAGCTGAAAAATTGATAAATTTGACTTAAAAACAAGACTTGTTTAAGTCTCAAAGCATGAAGCAAAGTGTTTAACCTGATGATGGATGCATGACTGAGACTGTTCATAGCACTTTGGTCTACTGAAGAATATACCGCAGGTTTTGTTCACACTGTGATAATTGAAATTCTCACAGTACGAGAATCGTTGACATTGAAGGGCGCAGTCTAGAACTGAATCCAATGAAAAAGAATCGGAAGGTTTGTCGACGGCGCATAGTTCGAATCCAGGTGAAGCCACCGACACTTGGAACTGACGCACATCAGACAACTGATCGCACGATAATACGATTGCATCTCCGAATGCACAGGAAAAAATCGCAACCAGAACCAATAAGATAAACATGTGCATATTCAAAATATTCCTCTGTTACGATAAAACGTTGAGTGTGTCCAGTCAGCAGACCTACTCTTCAAATACGCTTCGTTTTCCTATAAGCTTACTTCAACATCCAGTTATGCTATTAATTTTGATTGCCTATCAATGCATAAAATTCACATTTCTCTGAGTCTATATCATAGAAATGTGCTGTGTACCATGCCTTTGTGCAAAGAAAAAAATAATGTCTTATATTCAATACGATGTTCAGTTTCTAATTCATTTTGTGGCACTGCTTCGGATCGCTATCATTCACTCTTGAAAATGTCTTGTCATCAGAGATTCTTATATGGTCCATCTCCCACAGAAATCGACCGATGCGAGCTGAAGTCTTGATTATTATTTTAACGTTGTTTACATAAAGCACTGCATGGTTGAGTATTGTCTTATTCAGACGCAGAGTGAATCGATGGAATACTTTTGTCACGATCTTTTGACAACACTCAGAACTTTATCTAGAAAGAAGAGAGAGATAATTATTTCAACATGTCCGAACACATGTAGGCTAACAAATTCTGTGTGTAGATAAAATACACAACCGATTGATTGCAGGGTTCATCAATGTTCTCTAATTCATGTTGCACTTTCTTTGTGATTTGAGATGAGTGTATGATGTGTATCTCTCGCATATAAAATACTCTCCAGACAACCATTTTCGCAACACTTTTAAGAGATCTTTAAAATGTTAAATGAAAAAGTCTCAATACTCACATAATATTGTAATTATAAATATACATTATAGATAGGCTATATGTATATATATATATGTGTATATACAGGGTGGGCCAATAGGAATGCAACAACTTTGACGCCTTATAACTTGAACAATTTTTCTCTGAGCGTCTTGGCCTATATATCAGATTGAACATAATTATTCATATTATCAATGTGCAAAATATCTAAGAGATACTATTACGACTTTTTGAGATAATGCTATTAATGTTCGATGTCCCTTTTTTGCCATGAAACTGCAAGAAAAAACCAAAAGTCTTAAACTGAATATGTCAATGACTCAATTCTAAACAATCACTAGTTCTAACAATTATTAACAATTCATATCTTGAGTGAATTTAGGCCTATCATAAGTCAAACAAATATTCAATATGTCTACCACGTGCTTTAATGACAGCATGGACACGAGACGACCACTGATCAATGGCTGAGACCACCAGTGCTCGGGTTATTTCAGCCTAGCAGTAAACAATCAATTTTTTCAAAAATGATCAACGTCACGTATCGGTTCACGATCAGTTCGATAACCAGTTGCTGAAGACAACCCCAGATCGAATAGTCAACCGGGTTTAAATCCGAATTGTTCGGTGACCAGTTCTCCGGTTCAATAAACTCTGGTACGTTAGCGTTCAGATAGGCAACCGTATGACGTGAACGATGCGCCGGCGGGAGAACGTTTGTGACCACAGTTGCGGTTGTTGGACGTTCCCGTGGCATCAATTTGTTTAATCAATCGATGTAGAGCATATTTATCCCATTTTCTAGAAGGGAATTCTATCAACATCTGATGTGCATTGTATTCTTTTTCTACTCGTTAGATTCTGATTAAAATTCTATCCTCTTCCGTGTGCGGCGCCACGATGTTCATTATTTACATTCAAAATTGAGAGGTGTGCGCCGCATCAAATTTTTTATTTAAACGATGACGTATATCAGCGCAAGATTTGACACAGTAGTAGACTGAATAATTACCTTCAATTTAGTATATTGATCACGATGTTCGGATAAAAATTGTTTAAGTTATAAGGCGTCAAAGTTGTTGCATTCCTATTGGCCCACCCTGTATATATATATTTGCGTTGTTTCCAAGACAACTGCATGCATGGTCTACAGACAAATCGCCTAACGACACCTAACTACATCTGGTCTACAGACATCTGGTCTAACGACAACTGGTCAACAGACAGCTCGTATTGATGAAATAGAGCTGGATTTATGAAAAACATTAGATTTTTAGCGTAAATGAAAGCTGGATTGATGATTTCATTTATTTATTTCAACATGCATCCAGCTTCTATTTCAGATCCAAAATGCTTTCAGTCAGCTTCTATTTCTCATGCGTTATTTTCGTCAATCCAGCCTCCATTTCACCTGTAAAAAACTTTCATCCAGCTTCTATTTCTCAAGCGCTAGACCAATTGTCTGTAGACCAGTTGCCTGTAGACCAGTTGTCGTTAGACGATTTGACTGTAGACCAGTTGTCGTGACACCGTTTATATAATTATGTTGGGCTATGGAAGTCCTAGTTGCAGCGACGAGCAATGCATTAAGGCGCTGGTCATTGAGTTTTGACTAGGCCAAGATTTTTTAAAATTACTTTGAGAAAAGCGTCTTTGAATTTTTCTGGACATTTCATGTAATATGGGCCTGAACAATTTAAGTCAAATGCAATGTAGGCTAATTAAAAAAAATTATGTGCAACGTCGTAATTATGAAGTTCTTCGTAGGATTCTAGGCGATTAAACCTACTCCCGAAATGGATTGCGATCAAGTCTCCACAGTAAAGGCTTCTTGTCAAATATCTGTTGTTTACCTGCAACTTTACACTGCGCAGTGTAACATTTGTGTCATATGGATAATCGAATCACATCAAAATGAAACGCCTACTTATTTTATCGCATAATGTTGTACAAATGTAGCCTACAACTGCGTGAGTTTCAATTCGAGTTGAACCTTTACGTCTTGATGGTAATTGATGCCAACGCAAGGAAGACGCGTGTAACCCTATCCAGTGAATTACTTCGACGACCTAAAGCCGTTGATCGTGCAGATGATACGCGTAAGGGCTGGATGTTAAAGGTAATCATGATGCGTTGAACATTCAACTCATCGCAATGCCGCGCATTGGCGGTCTGCTGGCGTCGTTCGATATTAATAATTGTATAATGTCTAGTCAATAAATTATATTGTTTCTAGAGACTAAGCGTCTCGGGCGAAATCTAGCATTAACGGAACAATGCAGGTCAAACAGACGTACATCCGACTGACAATATTTGTCTAATCCACATGCATCCATTAAACACACTGCAATCTAATTCAAGTTTAGGTATTCCTTTGTCATTCATTCATTCATTCATTCGAGAATTTATATAGCGCTTCTTCAACTGGGTTACTCAGAAGCGGTTTCGACTCTAGCACGGCCAAAAAGCACACTTTTGAATTCATTTTTAAAATGAACGGTATAGGCTAAGAGCCCCAGGAAGCAGACGTAGCTCCTGTGGGATCCCATTCCAGACAACTGCATGGGCACACCACGAAAAAGGCTCGATTCTGCATGGTTGCAGTTCGTGCGAGTGGAAGTTGGAACCAAGTTTAATGCAAGTTCCATGGGAATATGCATTTTAATGAGTTTGGAGTACTATTTTAGGTAGGCCTACCCTTCCCAACCGTATCAAGGAAAACCAAAGAAAATTATATTGAATGGTTCGCTGCTGTATCACATTGTAGCCTACATATTTAATTATCATCGATACAAGTAAGATCAAAAGATCAGAACAGTCTTGATTTCTCTTCGCCGAAAAAGATTCCTACGCGATGCGAGGAGCCTAAGATCACCAATGGCGTAGACACGAGGGTTTAGACGGTTAAACCTCCATTGGCTTAGGAAAAAGTTTTTAAAGGTTATTTATAAACTTAAATAAGAAAAGCAAAAACACTTGTTTGTAGTAACAATTGTTTTTCTTACTTTATTCCCGCTGCCACTTTATTCCATTTTTATTTACTGTATTACTGTTGGGTTAGTGTCAGGAAGAGCATACGGCCAGGCCATAACCTCCCCATCATAAATTCCTGGCTACGCCACTGAAGACCACCGACGACACAGGCCCTCATCTCTCATCACCGCTCGCCACCAATTATTTATCAGGTAGGCCTATGTGTGTAGTTTCTAGATGGGTTGAACTAGTGTAAGACCCACATCAAGCTTTTTTCTTCTAGTAGGTCTTCATTTATGAAGCGAGCACGTTTCAAGCGATGCTGCTAGAGAAGAGTGAAAAATGGATTGTTATTTGCAATAATTAAAGAGATAATTTCTCTGCGTAGGCCTAGTCTATCCAACCGCAGTTTACTGATCTTAGCAGAGAAATGATCTCCCCGATTATTGGCTCTATTTAAAGGAACGTTTCTCGATATAGTCAAGAATAAGATGAGGCAAGTGTGTAGTTTCTAGTCTAAGATCACATTTTGTTATGTAAATATAAATTAATTTCAGTGTCTATTTATTTTGATTACAGCAAAATTGTTTCAATTGTACGCATTTTTCGATAATTGTGATAGAATGGTTTATCCCTCGGATAGTTTATACCGGTGTATTTCATTCCGGGGATAGATTAACTCATCCCCTCCGAATAGCTTTAAGGGGGATAGAATTTCCCGCGACACCTGCACTGCAAGCGACCTCAATGGCCGGTCAAAAGCGGTCATGCCCTTAGCACCGAGGCAGATTAACGCTCGAATAAGGCGACAATAGCGCCACCTACTGAAATCAAATGAGTCTAGTCAAAAATAATGTATAACAAGACTATAACAGGAAGTGTGCTCAACGTCTACTCTGACATCAAGTTCACATTGGTCACAACCACAATTTAACTCAAAGTCGCCTGGATGAAGCAGGCGCCGCAGCAGGATCGGCCACGTACCTTTGTAGAGTGGCAGAAAGTAACGTTTAGGCCTCTGCTTAGACTGCTTTCTTTTAACACTGTGTAGGTCTGGTGAGTTGGTAGTATCAATCAAGCAGTACGAATTTCTAAGACTGTTGGCGTTCCTACGTTTTCGAAGTGAATGAGATTTTGATTTTTTCGATATTTGCCATTACGAACAGACTATGTTTGATACAAACACGCACGCACGCACACACACACACACACACACACACACACACACACACACACACACACACACACACACACACACACACACACACACACACACACACACACACACACACACACACGCATGATCATGATGAGCTGAGGGCTACTTAATCACTTGGATGTCATTTTTATGCTAAGGATATACAAATCTGCATCGTTTTCTGTGCAGCTTTTGTCCATCGCCTTTTCATATTTACAGTCATGAATGGTGACCAAGGCAACTGCATAAGCCATTTCAAACTGAATCTCTCTCTCTCTCTCTCTCTCTCTCTCTCTCTCTCTCTCTCTCTCTCTCTCTCTCTCTCTCTCTCTCTCTCTCTCTCTCTCTCACTGCCGTCAATACAGCAATGCAGCATATAGTATTCAAAATCGCCGCAAGGGATCAACAGGGCTTTCAAGAACTTTGCAAAGAAACTCAAAAGGAGCTTTGGCAAGACAGTTGTGAAGCACTATCAAGTTCATTTCACAACAGTTATTTGAGATGAGACTTAATAAAATCGTTTTTTAAAACTTTTTGTTGGGTTACGTGTTTGAATCATAAAATCACGGTGGGTGGCCACATTACAAGTTGTATAACTTTTGCTCTGTTTGAAATATTTTGATGAAATCTGGCCATCATGTGTATATATGAATTGTCTTTAAGACTGTGAAATTTCATTTTGAAATTCTGACTTCTGGCCAAGATATTTGCAAAAAACCTTAGGGAGTCTTTTTTGCCCACCCTGTATATTTTACCTATAGCGTACATGTAACTGCGATCGACATCATTGTTTTGTACAGCACCCTTTTGGTGGCTGACGGTGTTCCAGCGCCACAGAAATTGCCATGACTGCTGTTATTATCTCAACGCACAGCAACGATGACTCTGATTCATAATTAATATTCCCACCAGTGCTTTAAGGTCTGAGATATTCTGTTCCATTGTGAACCGTATACAAGGAACTCGTTCCATTGTCGCCCCATAAATAAACGTCGACCAATCTTTTGTTTCGTTTACGATCTCAAATGACGTTGAACGATGTGCAACGATGACAGCAATGAAGCCAGGGCATTTTTTAGCATGTTAACTGGTGGGGAAAATCCCCACCAGCCCTCTCTCATTCCCCACCAGTCCTTGCCCTTTTCCCCACCAGTGAATTTTGCCCTTTTTATCTTTAATCACACAAGTTGAAGTTGTAGTGAACAGTTAACAGTTAACTGAATAAAGTTTAATAAACTGTTATAGTCTGATAACTTGGGAACCCTTACAAACACGCCAGTGACGTCATCGATAATACTCAATGTTAATGTTTGATATAAACCACAGAAGATATCTTAATAATTTACATTTCAATGCCCTTCAATGGTCATCAATGAGTCGTGTCGAATTTGACGCTTAACTTATATGGCTATGCATTTTGCAAGTTTACGAAATAGGCCTAACAATACACAACAAACAATATTGGAAAACTTACAAGCATGCCGAGCACCGAAAGGACTAAAAAACGCAAAGCAGATTTGCTTCTGGATAGCGCGAAGAAATGCCAAAAGCTTTCAGATTTGTTTGGCCAATTTCGACAGGAGACGTCCGAGACGTATATGACTAGTAACCACAGGGTTGGTGCAGAAGGTGTTATCAGCAATTGCAACATTGTCACCCCATTCCATGCAAACTGAGAGAATAATATCGCATCACAACTTGGTTGTCGACGACCATAGAACTGGTATGAAATCCAACACAATCAATGCACGACTTCAGATCGCATTAAATGGAGTGGGAACTGCACACTATGATCCCAGAATGGCCATTGTTCATTTCCTTTCAAGTAGGAATCGCAGAGAACGTGAACCAAATGTTGACAGTTATTCAAAGCGAGATTTTGTCCAGAAATTTTTCAGAAAAGAAGGCCATTTTTTCTAGTTGGTAGACTGTTACATTGGTAGTGGTACATCATCTAAATTCAGTTAAGTGAACTTCAGTCGTATAATTAATGCTCTTATACGTGTATTTTTTATTGTTCTTTTAAGCGGATATGCGTTGTCTTCTAAGTTTATCTGATAATGTGTCAACGTGCCTTTACCCAAAAATAACTGTTCAAAAATGCCCTTTTCCCAAATATCCCCAGCAGTGAAAATTCCTTAAAAAAACCCCTGAATGAAGCAGAGATCGGTTGCCTTCTAAAGTTTGACACTGTTAATTAAAAACGTTTTCTACCTATAATTATAATCGTTGAACAAATTCTATCATAGTACTATAGTTTGTATGTCGCAATTGCTTAATTAAAGCATTGGTCACAACTTTGTAAACAAATGTAGCCTATATACGCATTTTGCTTTGCTAGTATTTGTTCCATCTTGTAGGCTATTGCATTGTAAGTCATGCCACTGTATTGTATCGCATTGTATCTCATGCCACTATTATTTGCTGGCAAATATCTATGACCATGCCGCTTATACAGTGCATTAATACTGGTTTTAACTCAAACAAGCCGTGTTTCCGGCGTTGTGTGAGCTCGTTAGTATGGCAACGGTATGTTTTCCTATTGTTTACGGGTGACCGTCCAGCGAAGATTTACATCTGTAGCCTACAGGCAGAGAGTGTACAATGAGAAAGACAAAGGCATGGACCTGTATTTCCAAATCGACCTGTATTTCCAAAATCGAATAATAATTATAACGAGGCTTTCTGCTTCTACGTATAGCCTACCAGTCGACTTTGTATAATATTGCCTATAACCTTAGTTCTTAGCCTAGCCGTTGAATAGGTCTTCTGGCATTTCAAGCCACTGTCTAAAGTTGATGAATCATGGAAATTGTACTTTTATGATGTTTTGCTGTTGATTTAACTTCGCCAATGACTGAGTTAAAAATTGAAACTATTTATTTTACGAATTTATATTTTATAATGCATGTGATCGTGTCTGCGTGTGCAATTTTTTTAGGATGAACAGCACGTGTAGGCTATATCAGTTGTGCAAATACATAATATTATGCCTATTATAATAGGCCTATTTTACGTTCAGCGTGATAATTGCAGGTGCAGTGCATAGACATTGGACACTTTGGCCTAAAATAGTCACAAAGGCATTTTAAAAAGCAAAAGGTCATACACAACAGTAAAACTGAGACTACTCTATTAATTATAGTCTCAAATGGGCAAACACCGAAAATGTTCACAAGACTGGTGATATTCAGGAAACACAACTCACTATTCAAGACGATAGTGTGCTGAATCATACAGAAAATGTTCATCAAAGTTAAACCATAGAAAATCTGAAAAAGTTGGAGGTCGAGTCAACCAGCAGTCAAAGGAACATCATGTTACATTCCGTATAAAATGTGATGTTACCATTCTACCAAGGTCACATGCAGATTATTCTTCCCAGTTATTAAAACAAGATAAATTTCTATGGATAGAGTGCCAACATGCGTCCAGTTCATCATTTCGTCTCACGGCTGTGGCGCAAGTCTATAGGCCTACTGGATGGCTGCAGCTCTCTTGTACAACTAGATTAACCAAATTGGTATAGTATGTAGAACGGGAATAGATAAAATTACACGAAGAGAAAAAGGTCGTCACACTATAGCTCCATGTTAAAACTAACCTTAATGTTACAATTTATTTCAACCGTGTAAAGAATAATCCGGTGATCGATTATGTCTCATCGATTATGCGAGTCCATATTCCATAAAGAATCAATAGATCTAGGAAGGAATATGTCTTAGAAACGTTTTATCATCATTCGGCTGGTCTTGAGAACAGGTGTTGAACTCAGTCCTAGTCTAGACAGAGACAACCAAGTAAAACCAATCTTTGAGCCGTACCTCAGGTTTAGACACGCGTCACAGCAAGCATTGTACCAGAAGCCGCCCGGGTACATTGAGGCACAATCGTTCTGCTGTGGGGTGTTGTCTCGGTCGGACGTTGAAAATTTCATTCCGTTTTGATAGAGGTCTCCAGAATACGTCACGTGGTTGTTGAGGGCATCGCCTGCATCTCCCACGTAACCAGACACATTCAATGCGTAGCCAAGCTCTTCTGATGTTATGACGAATGAATCGTATTCAGCTGAAAACCATTTTTCCTCTGCCATAGATTGTAACTCGATGCGTAGACGGTAGGGGGCGTTGGTTGTCAGCTGGTGCATCTTCTCAAGGCCAAGCCAGAAGTTTTTGTTGATGTCCCCGAAACCCTCTTTGTAAGGTGACCATTTCTGGTAGAAGGATTGACTGCCGTCTACCCTCTGCTGGATGACGATCCAGTTGTTGATGGACATCAGTGGTGTGTCGATGACGAAGGTTGGAATTGTCACATTCCTTATGACAGATGTAGTCACATACGTTCCTGGACATAATGTGCTCGTTATTAAAATCTGAGAAACATTTTGTACAGTAAAAAATAACTTCCTGTCACATTCATAATAAATGAATAATATCAGCTGAGGATGAGAAATCCAGGACTTTCCAAATCTCAGAATATGACATTCAGACGCTTCAGTATAATTGGCAAACGTGCAACATTGTCCGATATGCATGGTCTGGCCTCTTTGTTAAACAGTGTACGTTGTGTTCTCTACGGTTCGTTCATTCTTACTTCTGATATAGGTCATTTAAATTACGAATACTGTAGACTGTGATGATGACAAGTGATAGCTTACCGATGCAAACTGTCTGTGTTCGATTTTCAATCAGACATCCACCACAGCCATCGGTAGTCAGATTCTTGCTACAGCCGTTGTACAGACCACCACCGTAGGTGTATGGCAAAGAACAGTTTTCTACTGGTATCCCTGTATTCATAAAACAACGTTGAAAGTAATTGAATAACATACTCTCCGTAATTAACTTCTTTGCCTTTCTGTGCACATTATCCGCACGCTTTTGAAAACCATCCTCTTTTATTGTGGCTTGTGCCAGGTAGGGAGTGCCTCTGATGAATTTCTTTGAAGTGGCGCTATATAAATGCACGATTACGATCGAACATAGCTTATTTCGTTGGACGGACATCGAATGCCAAATATTATTCAAAGTTTTTATTTATTTCAAATAGTCAGACGGATAAAAAAATTACGATCTCAACAATACAACTCTGGCAACTCTGAAATGACATGCACGATACATTAGAAATCAAACATTTTCACCGATGGATTCTCTGTGGAATAATTTAGGTCATGTGTTTTTCTCAGTAACGAGGAGATAAGCATGCTTACCTACATAAGGCTGGTCCTCTTGAATCTGTAAACGCAACCGTTACAAAGAGCGAAACACTCACTCGAAAGAGCAACAATTCAGTTATCTGTTATCAAAATTTAGCAAACTTAAAATATATTAAGAAAAAATTTCATTAGCGTAAAGTATTTAGCAAAATTAGCCTATGCAAATATCCATGGACCTATTTGTTAATTCGGATATAATTATTAGCGTCAGCATGTGTTAATAGAAGTAGGCCTAAGCTTAATTATAGCATAGAAATCAGATTTTTAATGTAAGTAGGCTCAGGTGTATCTGTATTTAATTTTGGTTGATCAAAGCTTTATGTAACCTATTTACGAAAACATAAACGTCTAAAATGTTTACTGTAACAAGTTCACAGAGTTACATTAGGTCAATAAAATTTGCGACAAAGCCTATGGGCATAATTGGCTATATGGTCAAATAGTTTTGGACTAAATACAACTCTGCGAAGTTACACATTTGCAGTAAACTTTAGGGATGACCATGGTAACTATATAAACCCAATTATGCATGGGCCAAATAATAATATTGATAATTTTCTTTTATTCAACAAATTCGGTTTACAGAACGCAACCGGTTACAGCGTACAATAATATCATACATGTAATTATGCAGTTTAAACATATCACAGGAACGCAGATCATGGAATGCACAAAAATTATCCATTACTCTACCGGACCCCTCAACACTAACGTTATTAATGAACTTAAATCTGACAGCGTACAGTACACTGTGTACTCAATATGCGCATATAGGCCTATATCTTTTGTACTCGAACGCAATCAAAAAAGCACACTCCTCTAAAAATAATCAAGTAGGCCTATTCCATTGCTAAAGCTGAAGTGAAGATTACATTCGTGCAAAGCCAGATATGTTTAGGCTGAAGTCTAATTGCATAAAGCAACGAATTTAACCTGATAATGGATGCATGACAGAGACTGTTCATAGCACTTTGGTCGACTGAAGAATATATCGCAGGTTTTGTTCACGCTGTCATAGTTGAAGTTCTCACAGTACGAGAATCGCTGACACTGAAGGGCGCAGTCCAGAACTGAACCCAATGAAAAAGAATCGGAAGGTTTGTCGACGGCGCATAGTTCGAATCCAGGTGAAGCCACCGACACTTGAAACTGACGCACATCAGACAACTGATCGCATGATAATATGATGGCATCGCCAAATGCACAGCAGAAAATTACACCGAGTACCGAATATATCAACATGTTCAAATTCAAAATATTCTTCTGCTACGATAAAAGGTTGAGTCTATATATCCAGTCAGCAGACCTACACTTCTACTCCGTTTGGTTTTCCTATAATGCTTAACATCACGTGATGCTATATATTTGGTTGCCTATCAATGTAAACAATGCATAGGCCTAATACTCGGAACTCTGTCATAGAAACCTGGTGTCCGCAGGTGCTTTTGTGTAAGGTCTACAGGGTGGGCTAATAAAAAATACGCCGCCTCCAATATTTAGGAAAAACAATTTCGCCGCAACCAATTGAGTTTTGTCTTTGAAAATAATTTTGATTAATTATAATAGCGAAGATCTTTTAATAATCCTTGAAAATTGCATATAGAGATTTTCATTCCGTCAGCAGTTACAGCTGTAAACGTTTCTCGTTAAAATTTTATCCAAACTCCTCAAAATCACGTTCCAATTCTTTTTTTCGGGTATAGGGCTTACTGCAGCAGATGCCCCACACATGAACACAAGCTGCATATGTTCAAGACCGTAGCTAAGTTTTTGGGTGTTTAAACACCCCCGAAATGAAAAATATAAAAATAATATAATGTATTTACTAGCACATGATGTAAAAACCTAGAAAAAAAACAGCCCCCCCAATGAAAATGTTCAGAATAATAGAATGCATTCACTAGCACATAATGAAAAAGCATGAAGTTAGGCGACAATGGTAAAAAAAAAAGGTCGTCAGAAATGTTGACGACTAAAAAAATGTCAGAAATTCTCCGCCGAAGAAACACCCCCCCCCCCTCCAAAAAAAAATTCAAATCCTGGCTACGGACTTTCGTATGTCAAAATCAGTAGTTTTGGAATAATTTGATAGAATGTTCTTAGATTTTCTACTCTTTTTCATTATTAGAATTGATATTAATGAAAAATATTATTATTGCATGTGTGGGCTCCTAAAGTGTGGGGCCCCTGTTCGGCCGAACATGTTAGAAACATGCCTCAATCCGGCCTTGTCAAGCATAGTAGTAGTCATTTTGTAAGTCGCAATTGCTTAATTAAAGCATTTGTCATAAGTTTTTAAAATGCACTCATTCTGCATTGCTAGTAGGCCTAGACCTATTTGTTCCATCGTGTATTGCATTGTACATGTAAGTCTGTCCACTGTATTGTTTTGCATAGTATCTCACGACACCATTGTTTGCTGCAAATCTTTGTGACCATGCCAGTTGGACAGTTCATTAATGCTGGTTTTAATTGAATCTAGCTGTGCTTCCGGTTTTGTGTGAGCTCCTCTGTATGGCAAAAGGACGTTTTCCTATTGAAAACCAGTGTCAATTCAGCGAAACTAAATAATATCAGGCCTACCGGTACCAGTGTTGCCACTGAGGTTTCAGAAAAAAACATAGATTTCCTTTAAAAAAAACACAGAAAAACACAGACGTCGCCCAGCCGAAAAGTAAAGAAACTTTTATATTTTCGCCGGCAAAAAAGTTGATGACCTTTTTTGTCTTTTTTTTCTTTAGTCATCCGGTCTGAAAAGTAAAAAAAAATCTATTTTCGCCGACAAAAAAGTTGATGACCTTTTTTTTCTTTTTTTTTTAGTCATCCGGTCCGAAAAGTCAAAAAAAAACCAGAAACCCAGACGAAAATGGAAAAAAAAACCCAGATTTTCCCAAAAAACCCAGAAACCCAGACGAAAACGGAAAAAACACACAGATTTTCCCAAAAAAAAACCAGAAACCCAGACGAAAACGGAAAAAAACACAGATTTTCCACAAAAAAACCCAGAAACACAGACGAAAGCAAAAAAACACAGATCTAGGTGGAAAAACACAGCTGTGGCATCACTGACCGGTACATCAATCGTTTTTCTTCTAAAAGGCCTAGAGTTGTGTCAGAGGCGAGCACGTTTCAAGCTATGCTGCTACATGTAGAGAAGAGTGCTAAATGGATTGTTATTTGCAATTATATAAATCATTTCCCTGCGTAGTTTAGGCTACTAATCTTAGCAGAGGAATGACCTCCCGGATAATTAATGTGCTTTAGTTAAAGGAACATTTCCCGAGAGAGTAAAAAATAAGATGAGGCAAGTGTGTAGTGTCTAGAATTCTAGATGGATATTGATCCCTAGTGTAAGACAGTAAGCCTACATTGTTCAGTAAATATAAATTCAATTCAATGTCTATTTATTTTGATTACAGCTTAAATGTTTCAATTGTACGCATTTTTCAATAATTTGGATAGAATTTTTTAATCCTCCGTAAAGTCCATGCCGGTGTATTTCACCCGGGGGATTGATTAATTCATCTCCCGGCTTTAAGGTGGATAGATCGAATATCCGGTGAAACCTGCACTGCTGCGACCTCAATGGCCGGTCATGCTCTTTGCACTGAAGCTGAATACAATTAATGCGCATATTGTGATAATAAGAATATATATTGCAGTTGCAATTATCACGCTATACTGTTGGGAGGGAGGGGTCAGTATTTTTGTGCTAGTTAAAATAATTTTTGAACTTTGTTGATCAATAGGAATCGTTAATGCCTATGAAACTGCGAGATCATAAGTTTAGCCTATACGTTGACGAAATACTATGTCCATGTCATATGTAAGAAAGGCGTTTAAGACTATTTGCAAATCAAATTTAGAGAGTTGCTAATGAGAATGTTGAGCTCGATATACGGTATGTAATAGAACCGAAAAATTAACAAGCCGGCGGGGTAAACGAGTTTAACCCTTTCAGACCGTATGTCCATTGGAATGGACATAAGGTCTAAACCCTCGGTTTTCATAATGCAGTGCGGTTTTAACGACTTTAGACCCACTGTCCATTCCAGTGGACATCTCTGTACACGGCCCACACCTCTGTTTGTTTTCATCAGTCCTCAAGTGATTGTGGGTAAAGATGGACGACGGATGTTTTCGGCCGCGGCGTAAGTATATTTTGTAGCTCTGAATCACTATAAAATCATGTGTTTTAATTTAAACCTTTTTAATGATGGTATAAATTGAAGTGTTAACAGCCATCGGGAATGTTATTTTATAGGAATTATATATCCTCCATGTCCTCAGTACAGTTTGAATGGGTGTCCATTACGGTGGACATTGGGTCTGGGACTGATTCTAGTGCATGTTGCGACACATTATTTGAAACACAATGACTTTGCAACACAGTTAGCCTATTCTAAGTACTTTATAGTGTTTTTAATTATGTTTCGGCATAACTATTGTATCGGGGAGCGTGACGATCGGTTTGGATAAGGTTAGGCGTCGTAAGTGTCGGTTAGGATTAGGCTTAGTGTCAGGTTTGTGTCATTGCATTCTCTCCAAGGCACTGTCTTCGATGCTATAGTTTTGCCTATGTTTCCTCTTCTGTACTAGGTTTAGCTGGATGGCAGGTGCTGGATATATTGACTTTGACAAAAGATGGTGATTTGTCTGAAATTGAGGACTTGTCAAGCGATGAAGAGGATGGCAATCCTGCTGTGCCAGTGCCAGCACCAGTACAAGTATCAACTAACACTTCGGAACCAGAAGAAGACAGTTTTAGTGATTCTCCAACAGATGTGACTGGAACCGATATGGATGATGAAATACTCCAGGTGACCGATAAAAAGAATATCAGTTGGTCACGCCTTCCTTTCTGCGGCAACGCAGAGAAGTTTGTTGCTGGACTGCCAACGGATCAAAATGCGTCTGTATTGTCACCGTACCAATATTTCAAACGTTACATTCCGGACGAGTCATTTCAGCTGATGGCTGACATGACAAATCTCTATGCAACGCAAAATAATACACGCAAATTTCACAGCACGACTGCCAATGAGATGGAGGTGTTAGTGGGTTTGCATATGTCAATGGGAACTTTGAAATTTCCTCGAGTTCGAATGTACTGGTCTTCAGGCTTGATGTTGAAAGTGATCGAAGTAAGTGGCATGTCTCGTGACCGATTTTTCAAGTTACGTTCAAATTGGCACTTTGTGAACAACCTGGAAAAACCTGCGGACAACAATGATACTTTTTACAAGGTCCGGCCACTTTTTGACGCTATTCGTCGACGCTGTGAGTCACTTGAGATGGAAGAGGAGATCTGCGTGGACGAGCAAATGGTTCCGTTTACTGGAACACTGAATGTGAAACAGTACATCAGGGGTAAACCTCACCCATGGGGTGTGAAACTGTTTGTACTGTGTGGAAGAAGTGGCTTAGCCTATGACTTTATCATTTACCAGGGATCTAGAACAGAACTGTCACCTGCTACAATGAAACAATTTGGTCAAGGTGCTGCAGTTGTGCTTCATCTGTGCCAGCGCATCCAATTGCCATACCATCGTCTATTTTTTGACAATTATTTTACAACATTCAACCTGCTGGAAGTGTTGGTGGCTAAGAAGATCTACGCTGCTGGAACTGCACGATTGAATCGTTTTGTAAATCCACCTTTGAAGTCAGACAAAGTTTTGTCCAAACAACGTGGAAGCTTTGACCAGGTATATTCAGTTGCTTTTGAAATTTTGTTCTTTTAATAACAATAACAATAATAATAATAATAATAATAATAATAAAAGTGATGATAATAATAATAATACTAATAATAATAATAACAATAACAACAATAATAATAACAATGAAGATTTCTTTGTTGCCGTAAGACAGCCATACCATTACAAGGACACCTCACACACTATACTAGTATAGGCCATACAAAATAAATGATAATTTTTTTCCCAAATACTGTGTTGTGTAGTCTAAATTTGACATTTTAGAATCACTAAAATCAGTAACAACAGAGCTCATTATAATTTGGTTTGTAGTCTTTTACATTAGTCAAATATTGGTTGAGTGCTCACTATGCCAGAGAGAGGTAGGCCTACCTGCTTTCTTGGCTATTGGTGTAGATTTGGACCATCTTCAACAACATATTTTAGGATGATCAAGTTGTGATTACATAATTCAGAATGTGTACCATAATTCGATTAGCATTTTGTTCAATAAACGATTATACCTGTGCTTACCATGATAGAATTCTACCTTCTTGTTTACTTCCCATCTACTTACTTAGTATCACAGATTTCAACACTAAGTTGCATTATATGTTTTATTTGCAATGGCTGCAATAAGCATTTGCTTTATTATACTTATCAAGTTATGTTGTGGTTTGGTGACTTTCAGGTAATAAGCAGCAGTGGTGCCATTGTATTGGTCAAGTGGTATGACAACCGACCCGTAACTCTGGCATCAAACTTCATTGGCGTCGGCGCTGTTGATGACGTTAGGAGGTGGGACAAAAGGTCTCGGTCTTTCGTGATGGTGAGACGTCCAGAAATTGTACACCGGTACAACACATCCATGGGTGGAGTGGATAAATTGGATCAGCTAATTAGCCTTTATCGCACCTTCATAAAATCCAGGAAGTGGACTCTGAGGATGATCTGTCATGGTGTAGACTTTGCAGTTGTGAACAGCTGGTTGGAATACAAACAGGATGCAGTTCGTTCTGGAATGCGTGAGAAGGAAATGGATGATCTACTGGCGTTTCGACTCCGTATTGCTGACTCGCTTGTACGTGCAAACAACCATCAAGGAAACGTGGACGCCCATCGTCAGTCGAACTGATCCCCAGGGATGCACCATTGGTCAGACGCAGCGCTAAAGAAATTCGAGCAAACAGTGACATTCTTGCAGATGGTATGGATCACATGCCAGAGTATGACACCAAAAAGGAGGCAACAAGGTGCAAGCGGTCCTCGTGTTCCGGCAAAACGCACGTGTACTGTGACAAGTGCAATGTTCATTACTGCTTTGTTCCAGGGAGAAACTGTTTCAAGATGGAACACAGACAGTGACAAATATGATAGAGCACACCTCTAGAGAGCTGAACTCACTTGCACCTTAATTATATTGATGTTACTAATCGGATTGTGTGATTCTGTTCATATTGTTGTCCAGCTTCAATTGTGACCCAATGTCCATTGCAGTGGACACCCCAAGGGGGGGGGACTAAAATTAAATTTTTTTCAAAAAATTTCCTGAACCCATTAGTATGTATGTATTTAACACCAAAACTGGTGAGAGAAATTTTTTCTCATGTAGAAAATTTAATTCAGGTCTGAAAGGGTTAAGATAACTAACTAATATGAAAGTATAGCCACAGTAGGCCCTATGCATGAGCTGAAAATAAACTGAATGGGTTGATGAGTTGACTAATAGCCTACCTCCATGGGCGCCCGCACATAGGGGAAAGAGGGGGCACTTGCCCACCCTGGAAAATTGAAACCTTTTTTTCACTATTACTTTTGGGGTTTGTAACAAAATCTTCGCAGTAGAGAATTAAAAAACCTACTTTTCAACTAATACTTTTTGATTTTATAAACAAATTCTTTGCACTAAAGAAATAATTCATATTAGAAATTTTGAAAAGTGAAACTGAGAAATTTACATCAAGAAACCTCTAAGAAAAATATCCATGCATGTTCTGAATTTCCTGCTTTGCGTTTTTTTTTATCTCTTGCTACAAATTTTTTTAACCGTGGCCGTCGTGTTTCGCCACCTCCTGCAAAAAAATTTTCTGCGGGCGCCCATGCCTACCTCCTTATAACAAACTAGACTAAGAGATATAATCTGTAGTTTTAGATCTCGGAGCTCAAGAAAAAAGTGAATTGGAAGATGCATCGAAAGCGTCGAGTACTGCGGAGCTTTGCCACGTCGAAGAGACTCAGGTGTGTCATGTTGGACGTTAAAAACCAGTTTCAACTTCACGCAGAAAACTCAATTCAGACTGCTGAAACTTAAAAGCGAGTCAACTTCTGCGTCGTATGCCTTGATACGTCGAGATCCACGATGGATCTGCGGACAAGTCATGCTGCCCATGGGTGGAGTTTATCAGGGGCTAGGGGGCTAAGCCCATACAAGAAGACCCAAATTCAACTCTGTTACCTTGAAAACGGTATCCTTTTTCTGGGTTAGCCCTCCCAATAAGGTCCAGACTGCCATGGGGGTTAGCTCCCCTAAGAACGGAAACCAAACTCCGCCCATGATGCTGCCTGATCAATCATGCATGCAGTTCTAGTGTGGTAACAATAATCGTCAGATTTAGTTCAGACGACGCATTTTCAATTAGCCTACAATAATTGTTGTTATCTCGACGCATAACAATGATGACTCTGATTTATAATTGCTGTTCCATTAGTGCCGTAAACCCTGAGCTATTCTTCAGCTCCATTGTTGGCCGTATACAAGAAACTCGTTCCATCGTCTCCCCCATAGACAAAACATCGTCGGAAGTTTCATTTGGTAATAGTCTCAAATGACGTTGATCGATGTTTGTAAAATGGATTCGTTTTACTTTTTGTATTATTTGTTCCAACTCTGCATTGTGTTGTAAGTCACGTGACTCATGTCACTGCATTGTATCGCATTGTATCTCATATGCCACTATTATGTCTGGCACATTCATTCATTCATTCTGAGAATTTATATAGCGCCTATATAAAATATCTACTCAGAGGCACTCGCACTGTCGCACATGTTTATGACCATGTCAGTTAGACACTTCCTTTATACTGGTTTGAATTTTATAACTGTCCGTGCTTATGGCTTGCATGAGCTTCCTGTATATGGCATAGGAATGTTCCTTCTGTTTACCGGTGTCCATCCAGGACAATTTTGCATATGTAGGGCCTACAGCCAAAGAGTGTAAATAAGAAAGATAAAGGACTAAATCGAATGATATAACGAGACTTTCTGCTTCCATAGTATCCCTATCGGCTTTGAGTTTGGCTTTGAGTTGCCTAGTTCTTAGCCTAGTCGCTGAATAATTCTTATAACCCAATGTCTAAAGTTGGTGAACTAAAAAATTGCACTTTTATTATGTTTTGCTGTTGATTTAAATTCGCCACAGAGTTAAAAAAAACTGAAATTATTTACATTACGAATTTATATTTTATAATGCATGTGATCGTGTCTTCGTGTGCAATTTTTGAGGAGTAACAGCACACGTTTGTCCATTTTGCATAACTATTGTAAATATTATATATTTTACGCTTCATTGTGATCGTTGCAAGTAGGCTACAGTGCATAGACATTGGGTACTTTATTAGGAGCAAAAGCAGTAAAAAAAAGTCACAGGTCATATTCAGCAGTAAAACTTACAACATTCGCAATGCTGCATACTTTTGTAGGCCTGTATAAGTCACAAACGGGCAAACTGCGAAAATGCTCGCAAGTGTCATTCAGGAAACTCTATAGGCTACTCTGCATTCAAGATGACAGCGTGCACTGAATCATGGCGAAAATGCACATCAAAGCTAAACCATAAAATTTTCATAAAAAGCTAGGCAACCGGCAGTCCCAAGAACTTCATGTTAAATTCCTTATAAAATCTGATGCAAGAGACCATTCTACCAAGGTCACACATTATCCTTCTCATTTATTGAAACGAAATAACTTCTATTGAATAGAATGCAAACATGCGTCCAGTTCATCATTTCGTCTCACCGCGGTTGCGTAAGTCTAGTAGACTAGTAGGCTAGTAGCCTACATTATATTGGATGGCAGCAGCTCTCTTGTAAAAATAGATGAACCAAATCGTTATGGTCTATGGAACTGGAATAGATATTAAAATTACAGACAGAGAAAAAGGTCGTCGCACCAGCTCCGTGTTGAAACAAACCTTAATGTTACAATTTATTTCAAACGTGTAAAGAATAATCCGATAATCGATTATGTCTCATCGATTATGCTAGTCCATATTCCATAAAGAATCAATAGGACTGAGAAGGAATAGCCTATGTCTTAGAAAAGTTTAATCATCATTCGGCTGGTCTTGAGAACGGCTGATCTACTCGGTCCTAGATTAAGCAGAGGCCACCAAGAAAAACCACTCGATTCGCCGTACTTGCAGTTAAGACAAGTGGCAAAACAAGCATTGTACCAGAAGCCACCCGGGTACGATGACGCACATCGGTTCTTCGTCGGGGTGTTGTCTTGATCGGGAGTTGAGAATTTCATTCCGTTTTGTGGATTGGGTCTGTTTAGGGCATCGACTGCATCTCCCACGTAACCAGCCACATGTAGTGTGTAGTCAAGCGATTCGGATGTTATGAAGAATGAATCGTATTCAGCTGAAAACCACGTGTCATGATCCACGGATTGTATCTCGATGCGTAGACGGTAGGGGGCGTTACTTGTTATCTGGTACATCTTCTCAAGGCCAAGCCAGAAGTTTTTGTTGATGTTCCCGAAGCCTTCTTTGTAGAACGTCCAGTTTTTGTTGAAGTCGACACTTCCATCAACCCTCTGCTGGATGACGATCCAGTTGTTGATGGACATCAGTGGTGTGTCGATGGTGAAGTTTGTAATTGTCACATTCACCGTCACATATGAAGCCATATACGTTCCTGTACATAATGTTCTCATTACTAAATTCTGCGAAAAACTCTAGAAATACAAAAATAACTTACCTTCTATTTGCATCTGTCAGATTCAGAAATATCAGATAGCCTACGCCGGAAAGATCCAGAGCATTCAAAATTTTATAATATGAAATAATTCAGACACAGCAATATTATTGGCAGACGCTCCAGATTGTCCGCTAATGTCTTAGGCGTATACCTCTGCGTTATAAGAATAGTAGGCTATATGCCATGGTCCAATGCGGAGCATATGATTGGTGTACGGACATTTGAACGATGGTCATTTGAACGGACGACACTAGAACGGCGACACTTTTTCGGGTTACAGCAGAACGAGCCGACAATGTAACAGGTGACACTAGCGGTAAGCTTCGTTATATTATCTGGACGACTAATAAACAATTCACAAGGAAAAAATTCACATGGAGCTGAGTTGAATAATCTGTATTGGGTACAGGGTGTATCCTAACTGTAGGACAGGGGCGCCGTTAGGCGTACGCACGTACGCAAGTGCGTACAGCGCGGAAAGGCAAAAATAAATTTTTTTCACAAATTGTAAATTTATTATAAGCGATGAAATTCTATTGAAATTTTATAATCTATAGAATATACTTACTTCCTTACTTACTTACACTCTAATAGAGAGCCATCTTGGCATTGAGCGTCTTATAGCCGCCTAGGCCCTAGAGGTCTATGGATCTTGGGATTCCTGGATGTAAATAATTTACAATTATTGTAAAACCGTTAAAACTTTTTTAAAATTTAATTTTTGTTTGTATGTGTTCTTATGTGCACTTTTTATAGCCAGGGGCGGATCCAGAGGGCAATCCGGCCATGGCCCCATTTAAAACTGCCATGGGACGTGGCCCCCCATTTGGTATGAAATTAGCAATATGCATATGGGTGTAATGGCATATTCCCCCCCCCCCCTATTCGGAAAATGGCATGGGACGTGGCCCCCCCCAGTCGGTTTTCAAGTGGAGGTATTAAAAAATGGTATGATTTTCTATAAAAAAAATTGGCAGATGACTAAAAAAAACCTCATCAACTTTTTTTGGCGGATGAAAAGTACTTCAGCTAAAGACTGATCCCTATTTATTTTCGACCAACAACCAAATTTCGAAACTTGTTTAACCTGTCCCATCCCAGGTTCTAAGAATTTTGACCCCCCCCCTGGAAGAGTTCTGGATCCGCCACTGGTTATAGCGCCCCTTCAAGCTCTCTACTCCGGCCGAAGCGCTGAGCAATTGTGAGTGAAGGACTTGCCCAAGGTCCTTACGCGGCGAGGTGGATTCGAACCTGGAAAATTCCGGCTTCAAGGCGACGATAGCATAGCAATATGCCGATCTAAAGGTATCAAATTGCACCTCCTAAACATCACCCCCCAGCAACTTGTACCGTAACCGGTTTCAGATTACCCCCGGACACTAGATTTGCATAGATTTAACCGTCATCCCACTGTGGTTTGTTATCAATATTTTACTCGGAAAAAATAATAGCCTCGAAGCCATTTCTCCATGTAACTTCAGCGGCGATTTAGTATTTTAGTTACAGATGAAAATATTTATAACAAACCAAACCACGAAGTGGGATAACGGATGAAAATCTTCAGACCAAAACAAGAAGCGGGATTATTTTTCTGATATTTTTAGTCCAATAAATGCGATGATTGATGCAAATTACAGTTTGCAGGGGGGTAATGTTTAGGAGGGGCCCGAGGGGGTTATAATTTGAAGCCTTTAGCATGGGCGTCCGCAGGAATTTTCTAGGGGCGCAAACTTTTATATAATTGTCACATGGTCTAAATTTATTGGGTGACAGTTTGAATTTCCATATTACCACGAGATAATCCTATATCCTATACGTATGCGTTATGCGCCCAAAGAAAGATATATTATATAGGTTCAACATGACTGCCTAAAAATGGCTCCATTTGAGGTCGACACAGCCAAAAATGCGCTGGTCGCTGGGTCTTCGCCCCCAGACCCCGCTGGGGGAGCTTACTGTAAAGACAAAACCTTTCTCTTTTACAATAACATCTTGATTTTTATTGTTACCCTGGTAGCTTGCGACACTGAAAAACCACTTATTCTTAAAAATTTCGCGACTTTGTCGTTCACAAATAGCTGGCAAACAAGAGCTTAAAATGGCTCCATTTAATTAAGGTCGAAACAGCCAAAAATGCGCTGGTCGCTGGGGCTCCGCCCCAGACCCCGCTGGGGGAGCTTACGACACTCCCCCAGACCCCCTAGTCGGGATGGGCTTCGTGCCTTCGGCACTCGCAACTTCCCGCCTTCGGCGCCGCCACTGACGACCAATTAGGCCTACAATGCAGCGTCCTGGCCCTTTTTTAACACTTTTTAAGCACTGTATATGTATATATATATATGTGATTGGATTGGTAGGCCCTAGTATTTACGCCCCCCTAACCAGAATTCCTGGCTCCGCCCCTGAATATAAGCTTGTATCGATCGCCGTTCTCTTCAATTATTTTGTGCAAGTTGTGCGTACAGAAATAAAATCCTGGCGGCGCCGCTGCTGTAGGATAGGGTCGAGTGGGGAAAGATGGACAGTGGGGTTAGATGGACACCCAACACAGAAATTAAAGAAACGTCATTTTCTTAATGTCCATCTTACCCTGGTGTTGGGGTAAGATGGACACCGTCTTTCGACTAGTTGTTAAAATACACGCGGTCGGGTACCAGCGTACTGAGAGGGGTGTGGCCTGTCGGTGATTGTCAGATGTAGGAGGAGGGCGTGTTTTGACTAAAGTTCAATAAGAAGCTCAGTCAAATGGCTAAGGAAATTCTGTAGACAGTAATTGTTCATCGTCTATCACTTGTATTTTATTTAATAAATATGTATATCGGCTTGTTATTTAGCACATTAAAGCAGACACCTCGTGGTCGCATACTGTGTCACTGTCTGTGATACTCAAGGGTAGGGTGTCTGCCCATTGTAGCCCTGCAAGAAGGGGTAAGATGGACACGAATGCTCATCACCGAATTTATGTATTTCACAACAGATTACTCAACAACTCGGTGTTTATATTGACTCTACGTAGGCCCTCGCTTCATTTTGGCCGTTCATGTTGCAGTATGTTATCAATTTTTTTGTAACAAAAGAAGTAGTGTCCATCTTACCCCACGAAAGTGCTACGTACGGTAGGCTACTGTAGGCTATGGTAGGTTAACATGTCACGATATCTGAACAATTTTTTTCATTATGAACAATGACGGGCATCACGCACACACATATAATTGTGTAGACTCTGCTAAAAATTTAAGTGAATATAGTATGTTGTAGAGCTGCAAGTCTCACCTGTCCATCTTACCATCACATTGTGTCCGCCTTACCCCCACGCCGGGTAAGATGGACATGACCTGAGGAAGTCATACTTGGATGCAAATTGCAGGAATTTGCTCAATCATTGAAGACTTTTTACTATACTGGTTAACAATACCGTGATACTTGCATACAATAGCATGTTTTAAAACATGTTAAAAGTTTATAGGTATTGTCATTATTGACCAAACAGTGCTTAAGGTGTCCAACTTCCCCCTCTCTACCCTATACTGAATGCTGATCGGACGTTCTTTTAATTAGGGATTTTTAGCGGTGCGTTATGAGTGTGAAAATAATTTCGAATTTTAATTGCATGGCTTTGGTACAGGCCTGTGTATCTAGCAGCCTACCAAAGGCAAACACTTATAAATATAGACCTGCATCGTATGATTGGACCCAATGTCGAGTAGCCTACTTGCAAGAAAAACTGCATGAATGGAAAGATTATTCTGGAGATATCAAATGCACTGCGATCTTGTGCTGTTCCCAGAAAGTATGTCCAGCTTGTAGTTCGATGATCACTTGAAGAGATATTGAAGCGGCGCTATATAAATATTTGTGATTGATCGATCGATTGATTGATTGATTGCTTAATTGGCTGACTGACTGACTGACTGACTGATTGATTGATTGATTGATTGATTGATTGATTGATTGATTGATTGATTGATTGATTGATTGATTGATTGATTGATATTGATTGACTTGGTCGCCTGATGCAAAAAGTCGTTCTTTGGATCTGCATTTGAAATGGCGCTACACCTTGACACCAGGACAATTTTTACCACAGCTGCAATCGGTGTAACCTATATATATATATATATATATATATATATATATATATATATATATCTTCTTCTTTATGTTCTCTGCCGTCAGGCAGGTTCGTATGTCCAACGACGCTATTTTTCTCTGTCCTGAGCTTATATATATATATATATATATATATATATATATATATATATATATATATAATATATACTTGAATTCGAAAATTCACTTGTAGGTTATTAATGTATTAGGATTCATTCATTCACAGCTTTTATATAGCGTCCCTTCAAGAAACTACTCAGAGGCGCTCCCAGCCCAACCGCGAACAAAGAAAAAAGACTTGAGGGACTTGTAGAA
Source organism: Lumbricus rubellus (assembly GCA_945859605.1). Classification (NCBI taxonomy): domain Eukaryota; kingdom Metazoa; phylum Annelida; class Clitellata; order Crassiclitellata; family Lumbricidae; genus Lumbricus; species Lumbricus rubellus. The sequence goes on from OX243817.1 coordinate 21,894,168, forward strand.
CCCAGCCGAATGGACCACAAGTAGAGAGCGAAGCGTAACCGGAAGGTCGTTCCAGACAGTAGGCTCCACGACCGAGAAAGCACGGCGCTGCTTAATAGCCAAGCGAGCCCGCCGGACCAGAAGCTCATCCCTAGACAAAGAGCGAAGTACACGACGCGCTGCAACGTCAGAGACTGGATGTCCTAGGACCTAACAGCATTTAGACAATGCATAAAACGTTTAAACAAAAATTCAGACCACAGAACCGACAGGCGAGTGAGATTCGCAGACTCGAGGACTGCGCAATGCATTGTAGTCGATTAGGTCTAGAAAGCTATTTTGGCCGAACTACATGTAGCTCATCGGCCTTAGTTTTTCTGACGCAACTAATCGATGGTGCAGCTCATAAACCTGAATGCAAATGCAGAACTGGATTCAAGTATTTCCGCTTCTGATAATAGGCTACCTTTTAAATTCAGACAGAGACGATTGTCGAGAAATAGAATCCAATACGCTATGTCAAAGTAATGAGACCCATTTAGGTCGTGAATTAACCCTTGACAGTAGGCCTATTCAGCACGCAACGGGGGCTGGGCAGCCTGGGCCATTACCGAAGTCATGATTATCGACAGCCCATTAAAATGATAATTGGATGCTCATTAGCCAGTGTTTGCCAAAACCTTTCAGGGAGCAGAAAATTAGTTTTTAAAAATGCGAGCATTTCAAGCGCGCCAGATCTTTAAATTGCTAAATATCAGAGATCAAATATCATTTTCAGACAGTTCTAGTGTGGTCAGCACTAACACGATCTTGGTGGTTTTCGACTGTTTTGCGTAGGCACAAAACTTTCATCTGCAGAGACTCAGAGTTAGCCTAACCACACTGCGTGACTGAGAGATATTATGTCTGAAAACAAATTGATGTTTTGGCTTAGGCCTACCTGCTTTAATTTTGCATATGACATCTGAACATTTGCTGCAGGATGCAGCGATCTATCATTTGCGTAGGGCCTATTTGAGATTGGTCAGAACTTTTTTGAAAAACAAGGTGTTAACGGGTTCTATTACTTCTGTTTAGGCACATAGCTTATAGGGATTAGGCCTATATGCGCCCCTGTGGTAGCTTTTGCACCGACGTTCCCATAACCTTTAAAAACGGCTCTGCTTGACACGTGAATCCATAGCAGAAATAAAGGAGTGCACAGCCTAACCATTTTCACCTCAACGCCAAATTTGCTCGCTTTCCTGATAATTTGGCCACCGGTTATCTGTCACCCGTTCAACTGTCCAGCTGTTCAATAGTCTCAGCGGTCACCTTATGCACCGTTCTACAATCGCCGTTCTAGTGTCGTCCGTTCTAGTGTCGTCCGTTCTATTGTCGTCCGTTCTATTGTCGTCCGTTCTAGTGTCGTCCGTTCTATTGTCGTCCGTTCTAGTGTCGTCCGTTCTACTGTCGCCCGTTCTATAATTGTCGTCCGTTCTAGTGTCGTCCGTTCTATTGTCGTCCGTTCTAATGTCGTCCGTTCTACTGTCGCCGTTCTAGTGTCGTCCGTTCTAGTGTCGTCCGTTCTATTGTCGTCCGTTCTAGTGTCGTCCGTTCTACTGTCGTCCGTTCTAGTGTCGTCCGTTCTAGTGTCGTCCGTTCTAGTGTCGTCCGTTCAAAATGCCTGTCAACCATTAGATTACTGTAACAGGTCATTTATTTTTATTTGCGTTATAACTTACCCACACAGATTGTCTGTGTTCGATTTTCAATCAGACACACACTACAACCATCACCAGTCAGATTCTTGGCACAACCGCTGTACAGACCGCCACCGTAGGTGAATGGCAACGAACAGTTTTCTCCAGGAATTCCTGTATTCATAAACAACTTTGAACGTGACATAAATACCATAAACATCCAGAGACGTAACTAGGATTTTTCGTTTGGGGGGGGGGGGCTTAAGCCTTAAGTATGACCAATGCTTAAAGTGTAAAAGAAGAAGTGCCAGGACGCTGTATTGTAATTGGTCGTGAGTGGCGGCGCCGAAGGCGCGAAGTTGCGAGTGCCGAAGGCACGAAGCCCCTCCCGATTAGGGGGTCTGGGGGAGCGTCGTAAGCTCCCCCAGCGGGGTCTGGGGCGGAGCCCCAGCGACCAGCGCATTTTTGGCTGTGTCGACCTCAAATGGAGCCATTTTAAGGATCTTGTTTGCCTGCTATTTTGTGAACGGAAAAGTTGCGAAAATTGTAAGAATAAGTGGTTTTTCAGTGTCGCAAGGCTCAAGCTACCAGAATAAAAATAAAAATAAAACTGGTACTGTAAAAGAGAAAGGTTTTGTCTTTACCGTAAGTTGCCCATCGGGGTCTGGGGCGGAGCCCCAGCGACCAGCGCATTTTTGGCTGTGTCGACCTCAAATGGAGCCATTTTTAGGCAGTCATGGCCGGTCGTCCGTAACTGCATGTACGCCGTCCATGCGGTAGTCTATTTAAATTAGCCGTAAGCATACAACGGCTTGATTTCATTTGGGGGGGGGGGCTTCAGCTTCGTTTGGAGGGGCTTAAGCCCCCCAAGCCCAACGCTAGTTACGTCACTGTAAACATCACAATAAAATAATGCTAATTTCGTTGGATTAGTAGGCTATATACAAATGCATCGGATGAAAAACTTAAGTTTGTATTTTAGTCCACTATAGTTAGAATGATCGATTAGAAAATGTAGGCCTACGATTTCAATTAAAGCAACTCTGAAAATTAATGACTTATAGCGTCTTTCGCAATGCATAAGATAACGCTGATTGACAAGAATCTTCTGTTGAATAAGTTAAGCAATATCTTTCCCTTGGAATGCTTAGGCTAGATCAGCATGCTTACCTAGGTAGGGCTGGTCCTCCTGAATCTGAAAACGCAACCATTATGAAACACTCAATGTAAAACACTCATTCGAAATAGCAACAATTCAGTTTAAATAATAAAATTAGCCTATTAAGGGGGATTTCAGATTAATTCGGATAAAAACTTTATTTAGCCTAAACATTATTTAGCCTACTTATGCAAATATCTATATTTGTGAATTCGAATATACACCGTGATTCAATAAAAACTAAGCCAAATTGTTTTGCATATATCTCTAATACCTGATGACATATCAAGCTAATATTTTCCAAATATCTAGAGAAGTGGATGAAGAATATGATCCCAAAATTTCATGAAAAGAAGTGGAACGGGTAAAAAGATATGAATATTTAAACTTCATATGCCGAAATTGCAGTTTACAAGCAATTTTCTGTCAGATTCAATAAAATGCTTCCTTATTATCTCTAATGCCTGACGATTAATCATTCTAAAAATGTCCAGATATGTAGAGAATTGAAGTAACAATATGACCCCAACAGCATGGTTTCATTATTTAATTTAAAAACATGCTCAAAATGTCCTCCTCCTGCTTGCACGCAAACCTGCAGGCGCTGGCGCCATGCATTGGGAAACGGCATCGTCGATTATCCTCGGGTCCAGGGCCCTAGGCCAACTCACACTTCCAACAAGCGTTGCTTCATATCGTTTATATCATGGATTGTTGCCCGCTAGACTCGGTCTTGCGTCATGGACGCTCGACATTTTTAGTCGACAGGATTCAAATCTGGGCTGTTCGGAGGCCATAATGTGGGAGAAATGAAGGCTGGCGTCTCTCTTGTTAGCATTTCGATGGTTTCCTTGGCTCTGTGGGCTGGCGCTATTCTGTTGAAAAAGAAAGCAGCCTTCTGGGGCTATATATTTCTGATAACAGGTGGAAGATGTTGTGACAGCAGAACATTAACTCCGTTAATTTTACCCCAGGATTCCTGAAGACCAAAATTGGGAACTATCAAGCATCGAAACCGCAACGAACACCATAACAGACTTGCTGAAAACGGAAATTTCTGGAGATGACGTTTAAATATCCATATCTTTCTATTCGTTCAAATATATGACATGATATTTTGGAATCCTATTCTTGGTTCAATTCTCTAAATATCTGAAAAATTTTAGCATGATTAATTATTAGGCATTGAAGATATAAGAAAAACAGTTTAGCTTGCTTTTTATTGAATCTGACAGAAAATTGCTTGTAAACTGCAATTTCTGCATGTGAAGTTTAAATATTCATATCTTTTTGCCCGTTCAACTTTTTCTCATGAAATTTTGGAATCATATTCTGGGTCCACTTCTCTAAATATTGGGAAAATTTTAGCATGATATGTTATTAGGCATTAGAGATATATGAAAAACAATTTGGCTTAGTTTTTATTGAATCACGGTGTATTAGCGTGGTCGTAAATTATTTTAATAATCAACCTATAATTTTTTTTCATAATATCGAAATCACATTTGTTAGTAGCCTATAGGCCTATGTAGGGTCAAGACTGTGTGTCTGTAGTCAATTTTGGCCAATCCAAAGATTTCTGTCGCCTATTTGCGAGACAATAATTCTCTAAAATGCTTACTGTAACAAATTTACAGTTAACCCTGTGACGTTCTTGGGGTGCAATTGCACCCTTAGTCACACTTTGTTCCTTTGTTTCACCCAGAAGGACTCATGATATGACGCCTACATTTTATGACTTTTCCTCATTTATGAGGATGCACTTAACCCTATTTGTCCATAATGGTACCCCTCAACATTTCTGATAATTTTGAGGTTTATACATTGCGGTCCTCGGGGTGCAAATGCACCCCATGTGTTATACTGCGGCATTTATAAGTCAATTATCTAACTTGGCATTTTTATATCTATGGAATCCTTTCTTAGATTACATATTCTTTGTTGCCAGACAGTAAGTGCGTATATTTATAAGAGACAACAACAATGGCGACTAGAAAATTCTTCCGAAGACAACGTTAGTGACACGGAGCAGCTGCAACGGGCCGATGATGGATCCTCGCAAGCGTGTAGTCCGGGACTTGATTGAAGTCATCAAAGGGTCTGGAAGGAATGTGACAATGGATAATTTCTTCACTTCAGTGCCACTTGCAAGACATCTGCTGTCCAAGAAGCTAAGTCTAGTTAGAACTCTGAGAAAGAATAAGAGTGACATTCCAGTGGAGTTATACCAAATCGCGACAGGGTTGTCAGTGACACTCTATTTGGCCATCAGGAAAATCTGACTCTAGTTTTATATGTCCCCAAGAAAGCCAAGAGTGTCATCCTGCTAAGCAGCATGCATACAGATGCTCAGATATCCAACCGTGAAGATAAGAAGTCGGAGATCATACTCGATTACAATCGTTCAAAGGGGGGTGTGGACACATTGGATCAAATGGTTGAAATGTACTCCACTAAGCGAAAGTCTCGCAGGTGGCCAATGGTTTTGTTTTACAATATCCTGGATGTCTCTGCAGTCAACGCCTTCAATATCTGGAGTCATGTGAATCCCCAGTGGAATGCAAAGACAACACATCGTCGAAGACTTTTCCTGAAACAGCTTGTAAAAGATTTGGTCTGTAACCATCTAACATCCAGACTGAGTATTCCTGGATTGCCACTCATGCTCAAAACCACAATTCATGAATGCATTGAACCACAGCATGAATCACAAGGTGATGCTCGAGATGATGCGACACAAGAAATTATGAAGAGCAGAACAATAGCCATGGCGGTGCAGACAATGCTGCGAGGAAGAGAAAGCAGGGTCGTTGTATTCCGTGTGACCGCAGTAAAGACAAGAAATCGCGTAATACGTGTCATAGGTGTGGACCGTGTGGTTCATTTGCTTGCGCAGACCATGTAGTCGCACTTTGCACAGGCTGTGCATGAGTGTGCAAAGTAGATAAGAAAAACTTATTGGATATTTTGCAACATTGCTTTTTCATCTAGTAGGCCTAGGCCTTACACTAATCAGTGGTGTTACAATTGTGTTGTACAGAAAACTTTCAAATAGTTGTGCTGTAAAAGTGTACATTTTTCGACATGTTGCTTTGATGCCATGTCGTGACGTCATATGACGTAATAAATTGTCTTAGAATTTACTTGAGTAAAACTACTTTGCCTGTGCTCCAATAATTTTTAGTATTATATGATTCGATTGATTCAAATACATCGAGAATACATTGGGGTGCATTTGCACCCCCGAGACCTTGAGTGTAGGCCAAGGTAGCGAAACCTTCTGAGGGTTAAGTCAATAGAATAACTTTGGGCTAAATTGCAGCATTGTGAACTTACTCATTTTGCAGTAAACTTTCGGAAGGAAGCTGAAATTTCATACAAATACAGGCCAACTACACAAATTAACCTTATTAATGAACTCAAACTTGGTAGCGCTTAGTTCACTGTGTATTCAATATGCGCAACTGCGCATATCATGTTGTAGGCTAGATCTACTTGAACGCAATCAGAAAAGGCACTTTCACGTGGAAATAATCAAGCGCTCCATTATTAAAGCTAAAATGAAGATTGATAATTATAAATTAGGCCTTAAAACTAGATTTGCTTAAATTTAAGTCGCATTGCATTTATAGAGAGCAACGTATTTAACCTGGTAATGGATGCATGACAGAGACTGTTCATAGCACTTTGGTCGCTTGAAGAAGACATCGCAGCTTTTGTTCACACTGTCATAGTTGAAGTTCTCACAGTACGAGAATCGCTGACACTGAAGGGCGCAGTCCAGAACTGAACCCAATGAAAAAGAATCGGAAGGTTTGTCGACGGCGCATAGTTCGAATCCAGGTGAAGCCACCGACACTTGAAACTGACGCACATCAGACATCTGATCGCATGATAATATGATGGCATCACCAAATGCACAACAGAAAATTACACCGAGTACCGAAGATATCAACATGTTCAAATTCAAAATATTCCTCTGTTACGATAAAAGGTTGAGTCTATCCAATCAGCAGAACTATAGGTTATACTCTTTTAAAACGTTTGGTTTTTCTAATGTTTTTAGCATCCAGTTATTTTGATTTCCTATCAATGCAAACAATACCTGGGCCTGCTACTCTAAGCTCTGTCATGTTAACTTAATGTACACCGGTCGGTGCCTTTGTGTGAAATCCATAATAATTATTCATTTCATGTTCAATACGATGCCTCGTTAGTAACATCCAGTTACGCTATTTGGTTCCTGTCAATGTAAACAATACCTAGGACCATTAGGCCTACTCTGAGGTCTGTCACATAAACTTAATGTAGCCTACACCGGTGCCTTTGTGTGAAGTCCATATTTCATTTTCAGTAGGCCTACGATGCCTCGTCTATAATTCGTCGTTTCATGTTGCCTTCCAGCACTCTTCAATGGATCGCGATCATGTATCCATGGAGATTCCACAGGTGAATCTCTGTGGAGGTGATTTTTTTGCAAATATCGATCGTTTACCTGTATCTATGCACTACGCTGCTGTAAGCTTACAGCACTAGCCTCATTTTGAATCATCGAATCACATAAAAATCAAAAGTCATTTTATCGCTAAACGTTGTGCAGCTGCGTGAGTTTCAATTCGAATTGAATCCTTGCCTCCTGATGATTTCTTATGCCAACGCGAAGAAGACTCATGCATCCACTGAACTACGCCGAACATCTAAATCAGTTCTTCGTTCAGGTTTCGATGTAAACGGCGATCGTGAAATGTTGAACAATGAACGTTCAACTCGTTGCGTTGCCATGCATCGGCGGTCGGCTGGCTTTGCGCGATATTTATAATTTACAAGATGTACTCGGCCACGCGTTGCTGTGACTGAAAAGAGCGTCCAACCATCCCTCTCTACGTAAATTCCCCTTCCCCTTCACTTCTCCTCCCCTCCACTCCTCCCCCTCCCCCTCCTCTCCTCCCCTCTTCCTCCCCTTCTCCGTTCTCCCCCCGTCTCCTCCCCGTCCACTTCCGATCCCCTCTCCGTCCCCGTCCCCTCCCTTTCCTCCTCCCCTCCCCCTCCTCCTCCACCTCCACCTCCCCTCCCCCTCTCTTGCCTCTCCCCTCCCCTCCCCCTCCCTTCCCCTTCACCTCCCCTTCACCTTCTCCTCCTTCCCCTCTCCCTCCCATTCCCCTCCTCTCCATCTCTTCCTCTGCCTCCCTGCATCCCTCCCTTCTCCATCCCTCCTTCCGGTCCCTCTCCTCCCTCTTCCTCCCGCTTTCTTTTCTTTTTGTCCTCCCTCACACCGTTCCTACCCGACAGTGATCTTTCAGTCATCTCGCGACTTTTGGGCGACTTTACAACGTGATTTCGAGACAAAGTGTTTCCGAAATCTGGCAACCCTCATCAAATCTTTCAGTTGGTTGCTCATCTCGCGACTCATCTCGTCAGAGAGTATGCCTAGTTGCCTACAGTCTTTCAAGCTATACTCATTGTTTAATCGAAGCTGTTCAAAGCAACTTAGAAAATCGCTAGAACTATATATCTTTAACAACAATCGATAGTGCATGAATGGGGTATATTTAGTTATATTCAGCTGTGCAGTTGTTGTCGTCTGTCTGGGTATATAGCGAGTGAACGAGTGCCACAATGAATCGGCAGACTAGTAGCGCTACCTGGTGAACCAATCTCTCGTTCTGGACCAAGTCTCCACCCCCGAAAATGCAAAATTCGTTTTTAGCCCCCCTCCCCCCGAACGGAAACCAAACTCTGCTCAGGATCACCACCACTTTTGCGTGGAAAGTTACGCCCTTGCTCTTTTCTCCTTAGGATTTACGGACACGACAGTGGACAGCGAACACACTATGGAGGCCTATGCAAGCATTGACGCCATTGCAATGTTAATCATGAATAGCTTATATATTAGTATACTAGCGTACCCGGCCACGCGTTGCTGTGGCTGAAAAGAGCATCCAACCTTCCCTCCCTACCTCCATTAGACAGCCAAATGCTTTAATACTAAGAAATATTTATTTGCCGGACCAAAACGTAGTGATGATTGTCAGCACCACGTTTAAAAGTGGTGGTGACTGGACACCACCGTCACAAAAGAAAGTTACGCCTATGGACGCTGTTAGCATTAAATTGCATCCCATATTCTCAAGCAAAACAATCATTTCTATGTTGTAAAAAGGTCTGGTTTAAAATGTGCAAAACGTCTAACTCTAATAGATCAAACTTCTCCAATTATTGTCCAGAAAGAATCAAAGGATCTAAGATCGAAAATGTCTTAGAAGCGTTTGATCATCAGTCGACTGGTCTTGACAATCGGTGATTGGCTCAGCCCCTGATAAATCAAAGGGTACCAAGTAAAACCAGACGATGTCCCATACTTCGTGTTTAGACACGCGTCACAGCAAGAATTGAACCACAATCCGGCCTGATATGTTGCAGCACATCCGCTCTTGGTCGGAGTGTTGTCTCGATCGTAAGTTGAAAATTTCATTCCGTTTTGTGGTTTGGCCATGTTATTGAGGGCATCGCCGGCATCTCCCACGTAACCAGACACATTCAGTGCGTAGCCAAGTGACTCTGATGTTATGAAGAATGAATCGTATTCAGTTGAAAACCAGTTTCCCTCTTTCATGGATTGTATTTCGATGCGTAGACGGTAGGGGGCGTTGATTGTTAGCTGGTGCATCTTCTCAAGGCCAAGCCAGAAGTTTTTGTTGATGTCCCCGAATCCGTTTTTGTAGAACGTCCAGACTTGGTTGAAGCTGACGCTTCCGTCCACCCTCTGCTGGATGACGATCCAGTTGTTGATCGACATCAGTGGTGTGTCCATGGTGAAGTTTGCAATTGTCACATTCACCGTCACATATGAAGCCATATACGTCCCTAGACATAATGATAGTTCAAATCACGACATCAGAGTTACTTACCTACTAATCGTATATTATTACGGTATATATGAGATTCAGACCATGAGCTACAAAGGAACGATCCATAGCTTTCAAAATATTATTGTATAAAATTCACACACAGTCATTCTCAAAAGCGGGAGAAGTAACTAAGGTCCTACCTGCTCGTAAAAAGCTGCATTACAAGAAAACCGGATTATTATGCTGCTCAAATAATTTGCATAAAGAGTTTTTTAAAGACTGATGATTACTGACCAATACAGACTGTCTGTGTTCGATTTTCAACCAGGCATCCATTACAGCCGTCAACAGTCATATTCTTGGCACAGCCGTTGTATAGACCGCCACCGTAGGTGAATGGCAAGGAGCAGTTTTCTACAGGAATCCCTGTACACACAACCAACTTTGAAAGTAAACGAGAAGTAGCAAAGCCCGGTAGAGTAATGGTTAACAAGCTGGCCAAGAGTGCGAGAGGTAGCAGGTTCGAGCCCCAGTTGGGCGCATTTGATTTGTAGACTGCTATTAGCGCCATTGTAATTGCAAAGCTGTCTGCTCAGTTGGTAGTTAATTTTAATTAAGATTACTGCATAACTTGTAAATGTAAAGCGCAGTGCGTCTTGCAGGCGTTTCAATAAAGAAAATATATTATATTATAATTATTATTATTGTTATTATAAAGCTATACATGTACTTTCGTCGCGTGGAGTAGGCTATACGATAGCATTGGATGCACAAAATTAATAATAGGCTGATAATTATTATATTGATATGTATGTATATAATTCCACTAGTGAATAGACAGTTGAATTGGAAAATGTCAGGATTTCTTAGCAAGTCTAAACTAACAGCCACAAAGCATTACAAGACAGAGATTGACAATAATCCACTGTCGAGTAAGTTCAGTTACAGCCTATTTCTTTATGAATGAGTAGATCAATATGCTTACCTACATAGGGCTGGACCTCTTGAATCTGAAAACCCACCCATTGCAATGAGCAAAGCACTGTTTCGAAAGAGCAACAACTCAGTTTTAGACTTAAAAATCAACGTGGGCCCTATTCGGATCAAAACTTAGCCTACATCAAGCGTTATAGGCCCTAATGATGTTTATACTTCTACAAACATCGTATAAAATTATATGAATTCAGATATTTAAACCTCATCCTGAGCTATTAGAAAATAATTATAGCTAAGAAATCATATTTTGAGCGTATGTAGGCTCAAATATCTCTGAACTAAGTTTCAGTCCATTAAAGGATTTCCGTAGTCTATTTGCGGACAAATAGTCGCCTAAATAACCTATGTTTGCTACAACAAGTTCACAGAATAGGTAAAGAGACTTTGTGGCGAAAAAGTATTAACATTAGCCGAGGTGTCCTCCTCATACCTTCGCTGCTTGAAGACGTTCTTATTTCTTTGGGTTGACAGGGTTGTCAAACTTAAAGTACATGTACCTCTGAATAGTTAATGCTGCATAAGGCCCTTTGTAAATTATCATATACGATAATTATAGTAATTTAACTTTGGTTTCAATGCTGCTGTTAATGAACTTACACATTTCGAAGTAAACTTTCAGAATAAATCTGACGACTCAGCAGACATGCAATTGTGGGGCGCGGTGGTGTAGTGGTGGCGTCGTTGACTTGTATCCGGAAGGTTCGAGGTTCGAATCCACCTCGCCGCGTAAGAACCTTGGGCAAGTCCTTCACTCACAATTGCTCAGCGCTTCGTCGTGAAACTCCGATGCAGTGTTCGCTCTGCATTCGGGAGCGCCTCTGAGTAGCGGGAGCTTGAAGGGGCGCTATAACAAGTGCCCATACAAACAAATAGGCCAACTGCAAACATTTATCTGATTAATGCTCTCAAACCTGTGAGAAGACCTATTAATTATGAGCATATCATATTATATTATACTATAATCGAAAGCAATCACAATAAGAATTTTCAGGTAGAAATAATAAAGTTAATTCCACTAGGCCTATTAAACCTGAAATAAAGATAGATTTTTTTACGACCAGACTCGTTTAAGTCTAATGGCATAAAGCAAAGTGTTTAACCTGATAATGGATGCATGACAGAGACTGTTCATAGCACTTTGGTCGACTGAAGAAGACATCGCAGGATTTGTTCACGCTGTCATAGTTGAAGTTCTCACAGTACGAGAATCGCTGACACTGAAGGGCGCAGTCCAGAACTGAATCCAATGAAAAAGAATCGGAAGGGTTGTCGACGGCGCATAGTTCGAATCCAGGCGAAGCCACCGATACTTGGAACTGACGCACATCAGACAACTGATCGCATGATAATACGATGGCATCCCCGAATGCACAACAGAAAATTACACAGAGACTCAGTACCGTAAAGATAAACATGCTCGGTTGTTCATAGTAATTATTATTCAAGATACTCTGCTGCTACGGTAAATCGTTGAGGGTATCCAGTATGAAGACCTAGCCTAGTAACTCTTCTAATTCGAGTTTGCTTTTTCCCAGTCACTGACATCCAATTATGCTATTGTGTGCTTGCCTATCAATGCAAACAATTCGCGTACTCTGAGCTAAGTCGTAGAAGCACAGTGTCGACCGGTGACTTTACATAAAGTTTAAAATTATTTCATGTTCAATATGATGTCTCGCTTACAATTGCTTCACATCACAATCCAGCATTCTCGAAAATGTCGTGTGATCATAAATTCCCGTTTGGTCAATCTTCCATGCAGATATTATATCGACTCAAGCGAACTGAAGTCTTGCGCAAGATACTTAGCGTCGGTTAGGCCTATATGAACCACTGGCTGAAACAATGACAATATAACTCAGCCACTGTTCGTTCCCTGGCAGTGCCAGTCCCAAGCGTGGATAAAAGAGGATGGCGACACTAATCATCTAAGTTTCTTATGTTATGACGCAGTGTCGTTAATAGACAACAATGACAATATTTAGACAATAATGACTTAGAAAGGCCTACAGCAGTTTGAAGCGGTAAATCTTTGAAGTCGATTTCTCAACATTCATGATTTTCGACATGCCTTGCTATTGCTCCAAGCCCTTCAGTTGTTGTCATGCTCAGACGCAGAGTAGATCAACAGATAAAAATCCCTCGTATTCTGCAATTTCAAAATCTCGTGGCAACAGGTCTCAGGTATTTTTTCCTGATACAAGCGATAATCAAATTTCAACATGTCGGCGCGCGCGGTGGTGCAGTGGTGGGTTTGGTGTCTAAGAGCTCCAGTGACGTAACTAGCGTTGGGCTTGGGGGGGCTTAAGCCCCCCCAAACGAAGCTGAAGCCCCCCCAAATGAAATCAAGCCGTTGTATGCTTACGGCTAATTTAAATAGACTACCGCATGGACGGCGTACATGCAGTTACGGACCGTAACGGACGACCGGTCATGACTGCCTAAAAATGGCTCCATTTGAGATCGACACAGCCAAAAATGCGCTGGTCGTTGGGGCTCCGCCCCAGACCCCGCTGGGGAGCTTACAGTAAAGACAAAACCTTTCTCTTTTACAGCAGCAGTTTTATTTTTTATTGTTATCCTGGTAGCTTGATCCTTGCGACACTGAAAAACGACTTATTCTTAAAGTGTTCGCGACTTTTTCGTTCACAAATAGCTGGCAAACAAGAACCTTAAAATGGCTCCATTTGAGGTCGACACAGCCAAAAATGCGCTGGTCGCTGGGGCTCCGCCCCAGACCCCGCTGGGGGGGGGGGCTTACGACGCTCCCTTAGACCCCCTAGTCGGAACGGGCTTCGTGCCTTCGGCATTCGCAACTTCGCGCCTTCGGCGCCGCCACTCACGACCAATCACAATACAGCATCCTGGCACTTCCTTTTTACACTTTAAGCACTGGTCGGTTAATCTCTATAATGACTCAGTAGCAAGTAAACATCATGGCGACCAAAGATCCGCTCATAATAGAGCGCGGTCACGTGACGGCAAAAAGGTAGCCCAATATTTTCGCGGCCTACGGTGATGTTTTCGCGAAAGTAAGTAAGTAAAAATACCATGAAACGGTTATTTTAATAAATATTAATACGCTTAAATCAGCTTAAGAACACAACAAAATCGATGGACCTTAACACATTGGCCGCCATCTACGAGATATCTCGCGGTAAGCGCGAGATCTCGCGGTAAAAAACCGCGAGATATCTCCGCGGTTTTTTACCGCGAGATCTCGCAGAGATATCTCGCGGTTTTTTACAGCGAGATCTCGCGCTTACCGGGAGATATCTCGTAGATGGCGGCCAATGTGTTAAGGTCCATCGATTTTGTTGTGTTCTTTAGCTTATTTAAGCGTATTAATATTTATTAAAATAACCGTTTCATGGTATTTTTACTTACTTACTTTCGCGAAAACATCACCGTAGGCCGCGAAAATATTGGGCTACTTTTGCCGTCACGTGACCGCGATCTATTATGAGCGGATCTTTGGTCGCCATGATGTTTACTTGCTACCGAGTCATTATAGAGATTAACCGCACTGGTCATATACTTCAGGCTTAAGCCCCCCCAAACGAAAAATCCTAGTTACGTCCCTGAAGAGCTCAATGGTTCCAGGCTTGAATCCGCCTCAAGCCGCCGCGTATAGGGAACTTAAGCAAGTCCTCACTTGCAATTGCTCGTGCGCTTCGGTGTGAAACCCCGATGCCGTGTCCGCGCTGTAGCCGGGAGCGTCTCTGAGTAGTTGGCTTGAACGGGCGCTATAGGGGAATCTGTAGGGAGGCTTGATGACAAAATCCATCGTGTATCTGTACCGTTATGTCTAGTTGTCTACACTGCGCTGTACAACAATGATGGCGTCATAAGCTTACATGTATGAATAATCGAATCACATCGAAATGAAACGCTTAGGCTTATTTATTTTCGTCGCAAAAAGTCGTAGACCTATATACGGCTGCGCGAGTTGAACTTAATCGCTACCGGTAGGCCTACTTACTTCTTGAGAGCAACTTAATAGATCTATGCCAGAGCGAAAAAGACGCACGGGCTATTTATATCCATTGCATCACTACGACGATCTAAAGCAGTTGGTCGTGCTTGTGACATGCATCAGGATTGGCTGTTGGCGGTCGTCGTCAAATGAAAGCCATCAAAGTTGATCAAACTCATCGCAACGCCATAGATTGGCAGCGGGTGTCACAAAATAGAGTATCCCCCATAATAATCGTATCCTCCTTGGTGAAAGAAAGTATCGGGCCGAATGCATCTGACGGTAGCGTGAGCGTGCAAAAGTAGATCTAAATCCCACGAAATCGCCTCCCTTCAAAAAGTATCCCCTGCAACCTCGTTACAGAATTATGATGTAGTTTCACTCTATTTGTAGATCTGTCAGTCCTTTGCTGTGTCAACTAGTTACCGGTAGTGCCATAATTTATGCCCACGTGTAAAATGCTTTAGCAAATAAATGCAGAATGGCTAATTGCCCAGGCTGTTTGATTTCGAAGCTTACGCTCGATATCGGTAATTCGGTATGTTATTTCATGTACCGGGGTATTTTTCGTCGTTAGGTTATTTGTTTGATGCTTTCTTGCACATCTCTTCGTTTCTCTCCTCCGTCCAGTCGCGCGAACGATGAGTCCTTTACATGACGTTAATCGTCATATAAAAGTTTCTTGGTCCTTTTGCCAGGCGGTGACCATTCCTTTCCTGGCCCTAAGGTGTCCTTCCAGCACCTGCCTCCTGCGTTGGCCAGCTGTTTCAGGGTTCTTGGTGAGCCTGTCCACCTCGCATGACGACAAAGCCTTCTCCCCTGATGGCATAGCCTCACCAAAGCAATCTCCTACTTGGCTGTTCACCCTCCCACCGCTCTGAGGTGCAGGTCGGACTTTGGGGGAGGGGGGGGGGTTCTTGCATTGACAGAGTGCAAACGAGTTTGCAGTCTACGTGTGATTTTACAATTCTAGTTTGCTTCTCGTTAAAAATTAAGCTTAGACCTATATTTTAGTATTTTTCTAGTTTAAATTTATTCTAGTGGACCTACGGTATGTAGGCCTATTTGTGTTTTCCAGTGCCAAACGCTTGGCTGTCAGTAAGTAAAAGCCTACATTATCAAATTTGCGAACTTCCACGACAATTTCTAGTTTCAATATCGTCTAGTCTAGTGTGTTTCTGGTGTTTTCCTGCTCCCGTAGTTTTATAATTATATTTTTTTAGTTTATTATGTATTCAGGTATTCGGTCAAAGATTGTGTATAAATAGTCCTTGGTATGTAAGAGTATTATATACAGAGACGCAATCAAACAGTACAAACAGACGCACAGTCTGGCAGTATGCAATGTATGTCTAATCAATGAGGTAATTAAAAACAATTATTGTATAATATGCAATAGGGCCTATGTTTTAATGACCTCGTTGATTAGACATACATGTACTATAATTATACTGACAGACATACTAATTTGCATATCTGCAATTGCATGTCTGTTTGTAGGCCTACTGTTTGATTGCTTCTCGGTATATATACCATATAATAAAATATGGTATATTATTATTACAAACCAACTTTTGGCATTGATTTTGTAGGCGTTGCAGTGATCATCATGGAAACAAAGTCATGCTTGCATCATAGATCAGCCTGATTTTCAACGCTGTCTTTTTTCTATGTTTGGCAATTGGCACTGCCAATTTGGCAGCCTAACTATTTTATTTTTCAAGGGACGCTATTATGTATACTGTTGCCTTTGCCGTGTAATTCACTGCCAGTGTCGCGTGACAGAGTCTCCCCCCTAAAAGTCTCCCCCGGAGACTTTATTTCGAAACAGATTCTCCTCCGGAGGATCTGTTCTAGAATAAATTCGCCCCCGGAGACTATATTCTGAAATAAAGTCTCCTGGGGGAGAGAATATTACCTCCGCCCACGAAACAAAGTCTCCCCGTTGATCGTGAAATCGGCGACAGTCGCATAAAATTAATAGATAAGCATATCAAACCGTTAGTTTACGTTGCTAACACAATAACACGTTATTCAACACGAACATATAAACTTTTACACCAGAAAAATGTCTTCCAAAATAGATTTTCAGCCAGAGGGAGACTCTGTTTCGGGGGAGACTTTGTATCGGGGGAGACTTTATTTCGTGACACCGGCACTCCATTGGCGCTGGATAAAAATCTTTCTCAGTGAATAATTATTTAATTAGGCCTAATTGTTATCTTGAATCAGCGTAGGCCTACATGTAGGCTAGTAGTGAATTCGGGAACAAAATCTGTTCTAAATAAAGTTGTTAGCATCTAGAAACCTACTAAAGAAGGCCGTGAATAAGCTTTGGATTTCTATTGATGACAATGAGAAGATTGCTAGGCAAGACGAAATTTCTTTTGGCCACTGATCTGAAGACCTAAGCGGCGTAGGCCTATGTAGAAAAAGTGGAAAAGCAACTTCCGCGTGCGTTTAGTTTGAAAATTAACTACCATTTGGATTGTCTTGAACATAGCCACCAACAGAATGCATTTTGTTCCTACTAGCTAACTTTTCTGCTTTCCTTATAAACCGGAGGAGCGGTGGCCTGGGAATGGCTGGGATACCCTTGATGCAACAGGTCTCCAGATGCATTCTGGGACAACACCAGGCCGACATTGTCTAAATAGAGCTGCTGCAGTGATCCTGTACTCAATGCGCCGCCGCCGTGTTGGAAGCCAGTGATGCGTCTCCAGCATAATAATTATAGTTGGAGACATGGTCATAACTTTAGGAATTTGTCCAATAAGCAGAGCGTAAGCCTCGGTCCGGGCACTCTACATGTATAGTAGAGTGATAAGCAAAGTCAATGCCTTTTATATTCAATTCAATTCATTTATTGTAACCATCAACCATAAACAATAGTCATAGTACAAGATGCTTCACATAATCGGATGGCAACAAGGAAGGCCCTACGGGATGAATATCCCGCTAACAGGGCCGGGCACCTATTTGCATGTGCAATTTTAACTGATGGCTGAACGGTTGATATCATGAATTGAACAGTAGGCTAAAAAAGAATGAAATGACAATTAATGTATACAGTAAACTTTAACTAACGAAAACACACACATACAAAACAGAACAAAAAGCAGTGCTTACAAGGTTAAACATCTTTGCAGTCATTAATTAAAGAGTCACGTAGCAGTGTCTTAGCCCCTAGTAATTAGGAATCATATTTAGCATGATGAATGATTATTTTACCCAGCCTTATTCCGATCGATTTCATAGTTTTGTGCGTAGGTGCCCTTGTAGAAGCATATACGGTGTTCCGTCGCCATAGAAATTGCATTGCTGTTGCTGTTATATTCTCGACGCATATAGCCTTGATGACTCTGATTTATTATTTAGGCATGCCCATCAAACATAATATGTTTGGCGACAGAATAATCTATTGCATCGTTGACTAAGTTAGTGCTATAAACCCTATTCTGTTCCATTGTGGACCGTAAACAAGGAACTCCTACTATTGTCTCCCTGTAGACAAACATCGTCCAATCTTTTGTTTCGTTAATATTCTCAGAATAATGACGTTAATCGTTGTACAATGATGGCAACAATGAAGCAGAGTCAGACAATTATTCATGAAAACCATATTCTGGCTACATTCAAAGAGGAACCGTTGAACAAATCCAAACACGACAATGACTACTTTGTGTGAGCCACAATAATTGCTTAATTGGGGCATTAGCTAAAAGTACTTTATAGGCTACATCATGTGGAATGCACCGCATTTTATTCTGACATTATTTGCAGTCATGTTTCCATGTCACTTTTGATTGTTGGCAAGTGTCTTTGGCAATGCCAGTCAGACAATGCATTAATACTGGTTTTAATATTATAAGTGACCGCGCGCGGACATTACTCTGCCTCCTGTTTGAATGAACTGCTCTAACAATGGCATATTGTTTGCCGCGTCCATCCAGCGAAGCTTTAGGTTGCATCTGTATTTGATGATGACAAAGGCATAGAACCAGTATTACTAAATCCAATAATACAGCGAGTCTTTAAGCTTCTACACGATCCCAAGCGGTTCTGCATTTCCCAGTTCTTAACCTTACTGTTTATCATCTATAGGGCCTATAGAAGAAATTGTAAGAGAAACACTGGAAGAAGTGAATGAGGGGATAAAGGTAGGAGGAAGACTGATAAAAGCTCTGAGGTTTGCGGACGATCAGGCAATGTTGGCAGGCACTCAAGAAGGACTACAAAGAAGGATGGATTGATTGAACATGATATCGACAGAATACGAAATGAAAATAAACATCAAGAAGACAAAGGCTATGAGGATAAGCAAAGGAGAAAGGAAAGCAATTCTTAAGATCACATTAACCCATTTTAGCCCACAGTTCCACTTCTGGAACAAGGGGGATAAAATGTCACGGGTTACGTACTTTGAACTTCCCACCGGAAGTAATGGACAGGAAGTGCTTAGCAATAAACAATACATCAATATTTGGTGAAACTTCATTGAAATTCTTTGTAATTAATCAATTACAATTTTTTTTACTTTTTACATTAATTATTTCCTGTTTCCGTTGGAAATGTCCAGAAGAAGGTAATTATTACAATATCATTACTTATTTCAAATTTTAATTTCATAACTAATTTCAACGGGAAATACTGTATAGAAATTTGTGTAATACATCGAAATTGTTCAAAAACAATTTTCCTAAGGAATTTAGCAATTTGAACTTTATGTTCCATATGTGGAACTGTGGGAACCAGCAGCACCATGGCTAATTAAAATTTGTATTTTTGCTTTCTGTACTGTATGCAATGAAAATGCTCAATAATATACATACTAACTGCATGCAAATGGAATAATAGCTATGGGAGGGGACATGTGATGTATGTATGTATGTATGTATGTATGTATGTATGTATGTATGTATGTATGTATGTATGTATGTATGTATGTATGTATGTATGTATGTATGTATGTATGTATGTATGTATGTATGTATGTATGTATGTATGTATGTGTGTATGTATGTATGTATGTATGTATGTATGTAAACATGCATGCATGTATGTATGTATGTATGTATGTATGTATGTATGTATGTATGTATGTATGTATGTATGTATGTATGTATGTATGTATGTATGTATGTATGTATGTATGTATGTATGTATGTATGACATTGTATGTATGACATTGTATGTATGTATGTATGTATGTATGTATGTATGTATGTATGTATGTATGTATGTATGTATGACATTGTATGTATGTATGTATGTATGTATGTATGTATGTATGTATGTATGTATGTATGTATGTATGTATGTATGTATGTATGTATGTATGTATGTATGTATGACATTGTATGTATGACATTGTATGTATGTATGTATGTATGTATGTATGTATGTATGTATGCATGTATGTATGTATGTATGTATGTATGTATGTATGTATGTATGTATGTATGTATGTATGTATGTATGCATTTACATTCATGCATGCATACATAAATACACACATACATACAATGTCATACATACATACATACATACATACATGTTGACATCCAAGCTACCCTATCTCTAACCTTCCTACTAGGCTGTCTGATCTCCCATGTTTCTCCTATAATGCACTGCTCCGTCTTACTATGTCTACCCCTATCAAATTTGTTTACTGCTCTCTCCGCCAATCCCTAGTCTGCCTGCTTGCTCTATGCCTAGCTCCTATCCACTGTCTGTCCCATTGTCTGTCTTCCCTTGAATTTCCCTTGTAAGGGTTTTCCGAGGTTCTGTCCTCCAAGACCTTCCTCTTCCTGCCTACCTGCCTCGTAGGTCTAGCCTTGACTGACATCTCTTATTTCTTATTTGCCCAACGCCCCAATACTTGCATACATACATACAAACATGCATACATTATTCACACTTTCACAAAACCCACTAGACATGCAAGCTGTGAATTTTTTGCTGTTTAGCTTCACTAGAAACTTCATCAGAACTAAATAAGAAATTATCTTACAACAATGTTCATGTACTTGACATGATCCCACAGTTCCACTTCTGGAACAAACATATTTTGTGCAAATTTCTATGGAAAAAATATAATTAAATTTCACAGAATATTTTTCCTCTTCATTTTGTCACTAAAGCAATAGTGTAAAAGAAAAAAATCGGAAAAAAAATTCGGGCTAAAATGGGTTAAACGGAGAGGAAATAGAGCACGTGGAGAAATTCTGTTACCTAGGAAGTATGGTCACAGATGATGCAAGATGCCATGTAGAAATAAAAAGACGAATGCGTCATGGGAAAAGACGCATTCAACAAAAGAGGGGAACTCCTCAGAGGAAAACTAAATATGAATCTAAAGAAGAGAATGGTCAAGACGCTGGTGTGGAGTGTGGTACTGTATGGGTAAGAAACATGGACAATGAGAAAAGATGACATAAGGGTGTGCCGACATTTAAACACACGACACATAATCACGCGACACTTAAACACAGACACTTAAACACACGACAGATAAACACACGGACAGATAAACACACGACAGATAAACACACGGACAGATAAACACACGACAGATAAACACGCTGCACTTAAACTTATCTTAATTTAAAACACAATAAATGAAGACAATGACATTATGAAAACGAGATAAACCAATCAGAATTTATATAGCGCCCTTCAAGGTACCTACTCTGAGGCGCTCCCGGCCGAGATCAAGCGAAAAAACAGTCTTCAACAGCTTGTGAAATTGAGAACAGCTTAAGAGGGAGGTGTCGCATAGTCAAGGGAAGTCCATTCCAGGTTGTTGGACCAGCCACAGAGAACGAACGCCTCTGCATTGTTGAAGACTGTAGGGCTATATATAGGCCTACATGCGACACCTCCCAAGCTGTTCTCAATTTCGCAAACTATATTAAGACTAGCTGTTTTTTCACTTGATCTCAGCCAGGAGCGCCTCTGAGTAGCTACATTGAAGGGCGCTATATAAATTCTGATTGATTGATTGATCTCGTTTTCGTATGTCATTGTCTTCATTTTTAGTGTTTAAGATGAGTTTAAGTGCGGCGTGTTTATCTGTTGTGTGTTTATCTGTCCGTGTGTTTATCTGTCGTGTGTTTATCTTTCCGTGTGTTTTTATGTCGTGTGTTTAAGTGTCTGTGTTTAAGTGTCGCGTGATTGTGTGTCGTGTGTTTAAATGTCGTGGAACCGACATAAGAAGATTGGAGGCTTTCGAAATGTGGATTTGGCGAAGAATAAAGCGTGTCATCTGGAGGGAGCACAAGACGAACGAAGAAATACTGCAAATGGTGGGAGAGGAAAGATCAATGCTGGAGACAATACGGAGGCGACAGAGAAACTGGATTGGCCACATCATGAGGAGTGACACCATAGTACGAGATATCATCGAAGGAAGGATGGAGGGGAAAAAGACAAGAGGAAGACCAAGAGCAATGCAACTGGACTGGATGATGACAAAGGACGGTTACAGAGGGCTAAAGATGGATGCACAGAACAGATAG
This sequence comes from Lumbricus rubellus, assembly GCA_945859605.1. Classification (NCBI taxonomy): domain Eukaryota; kingdom Metazoa; phylum Annelida; class Clitellata; order Crassiclitellata; family Lumbricidae; genus Lumbricus; species Lumbricus rubellus. The sequence goes on from OX243817.1 coordinate 21,916,328, forward strand.
GCTATGCGTGGCGTCATTGGACATACATGTATGAACCTGTCTGACGGCAGAGAACCAAAGAAGAAAGCCTTGCCGTCTCTGACATTTCAATCCACTGTCTAGACGAATTAACGATGTTCAGCGCCTTATAGGCCTAACACAAATGTGTGGTGATCTGGCAAAACCAGGCGTAAGCCATTGATAGCATTTTGAGATAATGGGCGATTTTAGTGAGCTGGAGGGGGTGTCATAGGTGGATTTGGACTTTTTTGCATTTTCATATAGTACATCTGGTAAAACATGAAAATTTTACGCTAATTGTGTTTTACTGTTAGCATTAATTCGCCACAAAGTTAAAAGGAATAAAATATTTATTTAATTAATTTGTTTTACGATGCCTGGCACGAATGCAATAAGAAGAATATCAAACGTCACACAAAACAGCAAAACTTACGAATGCGCAATAATAATCTCAAACAACAAAAAGTGCAAAAGGTTCGAAAAAAGTGGCACTTAGAAACTACATTTACTATTCAGTATTCAAGATGACAGCGAGACCTGAATCATGCAGAAAATGTTGATTAAAGTCATGGGCGCCCGCATAAATTTTTGCAGGAGGGGAAAAACTCGATGGTCACGATTAAATTTTTTGTAGCAAGAAGTTGAAAATGCAAATCTGGAAATTTAGAACATGCACTGGTATTTTTGCAAAGACGTTTCTCTATGTAAATGTCTCAGTTTCACTATTTAAAATTTTTATTATGAATATATTTTATTTAGTGCAATTTTTGGTTAACAACCAAAAAGTATCAGTTATAAAAATAGGTTTCAACTTTACAGGGGGCAAGTGCCCTCTCTTGCCCCTATGTGTGGGCGCCCATCGCGGCCATGGCCGGACTGACCCTCTGGATCTGCCCCTGAGTCCATTCTACCAAGGTCGCAGATATATCCTCCTGCAGATTCTCATTCATTAAAACGAAAGAACTTTCTATGCAAAGATAATTATAGGTCGTCAGTCCAGTTCGTGTTAAACCTAAGCCTGTGTGGTATTTTATTCATTGAACCCACGGAATCTGAGCGTCTCCTCTCTAAGTCAGAAGAGTAGTTCCGAGTTTCGCAGATTTACTTGCAGCAATGCAACATGACGCGGATGGATTGAACTTTAGAGAAAACATTATAATTAGAAAACAGACAAATTTCATTAACTAAGAATGCAACACGTGGTGTGCGTAGCGCAGCCAGTAATACAAAGAGTGAGTTGATGTGAATTCTTTATCAGTCTTGCATTGTTTCTCATTCTACCATGCATATTTTTGTGCAGTGATAAAGGATGTGGACGATTTTTTCACATGCTTTGTTCCTAGAATAAGGATCTATGACTTCTATGTTTACTTTTAAAATTTGTTTCAAAATAGCTCCTACTCGGTAGCCTACAACAAAAAAGACACTTAATAATTGTGAAAAAAATGTTGTCGAAAAATTCTATTGTATCGCCATAGGTGAAAATGGTTAAAAACATTTTAGTCAGTAAATCGCAGAAATCATTTTTCTCTATTTTGCAAAAAAGTGGCGTTGGAACTCGATCTAGTGTACTGGAATCTAGGGGCACGATATGTAAAATGTCTAATCGATTTTCGGCAATATATTGTTTCCTGTTCTCCCATGCATATTTTAAATGGTCAAAAAGATCAAAACAGCTCATATCAAAATTCAAATGCGCAAAATGTCCAATGGATCAGCTTGTCCAGTTGTCCAGAAAGAATCAAGGGATCTAAGATCGAAAATGTCTTAGACGCGTTTGATCATCAGTCGACTGGTCTTGACAAGCGGTGATTGGCTCAGCCCCTGATAAGTCCAGGTGTACCAAGTAAAACCAGTCGCTACCCCATACTTCGAGTTTAGGCACGCGTCACAGCAAGCATTCAACCAAAAGCCGCTCGGGTACAATGCAGCACATCCGGTCTTGGTGTCTCGATCGAACGTTGCAAATTTCATTCCGTTTTGATAGAGGACTCCAGAATACGTTACGTTGTTGTTGAGGGCATCGCCTGCATCTCCCAAGTAACCAGCCACATTCAATGCGTAGCCAAGTGACTCTGATGTTATGAAGAATGAATCGTATTCAGCTGAAAACCATTTTTCCTCTGCCATGGATTGTAACTCGATGCGTAGACGGTAGTGGGCGTTACTTGTTAGTTGGTACATTTTCTCAAGGCCAAGCCAGAAGTTTTTGTTGATGTCTCCGAAGCCTGCTTTGTAAACTGACCATGTCTGGTAGAAAGATAAACTGGCGTCTACCCTCTGCTGGATGACGATCCAGTTGTTGATGGACCTCAGTGGTGTGTCGATGGTGAAGTTTGTAATTGTCACATTCACCGTCACATATGAAGCCATATACGTTCCTGGACATAATGTGCTAATTTAGTAAATTCATCGAACAATAATTGTGTAAAATAAAGGTATAATTTGCCTCCTTTGCCTGTCAGATCAGAATATGAGCCATGTTGGAACGATCCAGAGCTTTCAAAATCTTTAAATATGAAATTTAGACGCAGCTATCTAATTGTCAATGCTGCAATATTGTCCGATAATGTCTTGCCTCTTTGCTGAATAGTTTAGTATTTAGTATTCAATACAGTTGATTAATTTTGATATTGATCACTTAATTCACGTAGGATTTGATGGTGATTACTCACCCACACAGACTGTCTGTGTTCGATTTTCAATCAGACATCCATTACAGCCATCAACAGTCAGGTTCTTGGTACAGCCGTTGTACAGACCACCACCGTAGGTGAATGGCAAGGAACAGTTTTCTACTGTAATCCCTGTATTCATAACCAACGTTGACTGTGACAGAATACGACAATGGGCAACACATCATACTATGATACGAGGCTACTTTCTCTTTTATTTTCGCTAGATGAAGCTTCGAATGCACAGAATTATACAAATGCTTGTATTTAGGCTAAGCCAATTATTAGGCCTATATACATGTAGTATGCATAATAGATCAGCACATTTAGGCCTACGATTTTAACTCTGGCAACTCTGAAAATAATTACATCCGCAATGCATTCGAAATCAAACATTTACACCGATCCGCTGTTGAATAAGTTAAGCCATAGTTTTCTTTGAAACGGGTAGGTCAGCCTGCTTACCTGCATTGGGCTGGTCCTCTTGAATCTGAAAACTCAACCGTTATAATGACTTAAACAACGAATCGGAAGGACAACAATTCGGCTTATAATAATAAAATATTCAAAATTGACTGTAGACTTCAAGTAGGCTATATGCGGATGAAAGCCGTCATTAGCCTAAACATTGCACACTTATACAAAAACATTGCATACTTATTCAAACATCCAAAATAATAGGCCCAATGTGAATTTAGATAGGCTATAGCCTAGATTACAAACCTCGCCATGAGTTACTAGAAATTAGAGCTGATAGGTCTAATAGCGTAGGAAAGGCAATAGGCCTAGTTAGTCTAACTTAGCGTAAGTAGGCCCAATTAGTGCCCTACTTCTGCAGTAAATGTTGGTCAATCCAAAGATTTCAATGTCTTATTTTTTTTAAATAATTGCAAAATAGGCTATAATGTTTACTGAAACAAGTTCACAGAGTTAGGTCATTAGAATTTGTGACAACACCGCATAATATATATAATATATATGGTCATATGGTTTTTGTGGTAAAAGCAACTTTGTGAACTTACACATTTTTCAGTAAACTTTCGAAAGAAAGCTGAAAGCTCACACAAAAATATCATGCATAGGCCAACTATAAGCTTATGCCATGTTATTAATGAACTCGAACTTGATAGATTAACAGGATACTCACTATAGGCCTAATTGTGTAGGCCTGCTCACATTGCGCATAATAATGGAATAGCCTACTTCATCAATTTTGAAGGCGTTCGAGCATAACACTATAGGCCTAATTATAATTTTATACTCGAACGCAATCAGAAAAGAACTTTCCTCTATAGAAATGATCCGGTATTCTAATTATTAAAGCTGAAATGAAAATCGATATTCATTAAACACCAGACTTTTTAAATTTAAGTCTTATTGCATGAGGCAACATATCTAACCTGATAATGGATGCATGACTGAGACTGTTCATAGCACTTTGGTCGACTGAAGAAGACATCGCAGGATTTGTCCACGCTGTCATAGTTGAAGTTCTCACAGTACGAGAATCGCTGACACTGAAGAGCGCAGTCCAGAACTGAATCCAATGAAAAAGAATCGGAAGGTTTGTCGACGGCGCATAGTTCAAATCCAGGTGAAGCCACCGACACTTGGAACCGACGCACATCAGACATCTGATCGCATGATACGATGGCATCACCAAATGCACAGGAAAAAATCACAGCCAAAACCGAAAAGATAAACATGTTCGACTTCAAAATATTCTGTGTTAGCGATAAAATGTTGTCTTGTCTCGTTCCCAGTCAGCAGACCTATACTCGTCTAATACTTTGGGTTAGTCCTTTTTAATAGCATCCATGTAAGCTTCTAAATTTTGGTTGCCTATCAATGTAGACAGTGCACATTAGACCTAACCTCAGTCTTTGAAACCTAGTGATTACTGGTGCCTTTATGAGCAAAGTTTATTTATTGTGCACAGTAGGATAGGCCTAATCAATTCTTTAATTGTAACGCACTCTTTTCATAGTTCTTTCCAGCACGCTTGAAATGTTTTAATGCCATTAATTCCTATTGTTTATTGACCCGAGAAATGAACTTGCGCGCTGATGCCTTGAGTAAGATACTGAATAGACACAGACCACTTGTCCGAACAATGAACCTTACAAACCGACAGGACACAGCACTCTTCAACTTCTGCAATTTAAAGTTTACATTAGCAAAACTCATGTCTTTATCAAGACATCAGCTGTCCAACATGTCAGAACATGTCAAGCAAATTCTACATTGCTTTAGATAGAATAACCGCTGATTGGCTACATTCACACGAGCATTAACATGAGAATATGGACTGCACCTACTGACAAATCATCCCCCATTTGTATGTGCACTTGATATTGCACCCCTTCAACCTCTCACTACTCAGAGGCGCTCCCGAATGCAGAGCGGACATGCCGAAGAGCTGAGCAATTGTGAGTGAAGGACTTGCCCAAGGTCCTTACGCGGCGAGGTGGATTAGAACCGTGAACCTTCCGACTCCAAGGCAACGACGCCACCACTACACCACCGCGTCCCACGGTAAAAATATAGACTGACATTTGAACTGAAAGGTACTTTAATATGTTCAGTTGATTCGGTTGCTTGTCATATTGTTCTTGATCGAGTAAAGACCCCGAAAATTTTTTTGGCTGCGGCCTTGCAGTCATTGATATTCTCAGAAATAGTCTGATATAAGTGTATCTGATAATGGATGCACGGAGAAAAAGAACCGTAGCAAGGCCGTAGCTAGGGGGTATTTTGGGTGTTTGAACACCCCCCTCCAAATGAAAAATGTACAAAATACTATAACGAATTTATTTACTAGCACATGATGTAAAACCATGAAATAAAACCATGAAAACACCCCAAAATGAAAGAAACCATGAAGACAACCCCCACTTTTTGGCCGGTATCTTCGGAGATTTCCACCGGACGACTAAAAAAAGGTCATCAACTTTTTGGGCCGAGGAACAAATTTTTTTCGGCGCCCGAAGAAACACCCCCCATATAAAATGCTGGCTACGGCCTTGAACCGTAGCATTTTGGTCGACTGAAAAAGATGTCGCAAGTGTTGTTCACATTGTTGTAGTTGAAGTTCTCGCAGTAGGAGGATCGTTGGCATTCGAGAGCACAGTCCAGAGCGGAATTCAAGGACAGAGAAGCGGATGGTTCATCAAGAGCGCATAACTCTGTTCCAGGCGGAACTTCTGCCACTTGAAATTTACGAACTTCTATTACTATGGCGTTAGAAATGCTGTGCATTCCAACAGCTAAACAGAGAACCATGCAAAACGTGAAAGGTATCATTTTCCTTTGAGAACCTGCAAAATGTACAACGCAGTGTGATCTGTTTCACAGTTCTGGCGCTTCATAATCGATGTACGAGTCTAATATAAAGGTTTGGAGCAGGTACACTGGCATGTACATGTAGGCTTAATGTGAGGAAGAGATCATGTTCGCAATTCGCTCAATAGCTGTCGCATGCAGGTTTTAACGTCATTTGCATTAATACAAGATTGTTTGCCATGGGCGAAGTTTGGTTTCCGTTCTTGGGGGGGGGGAGCTAACCCCGAGTCTGGGCTTTATTGGAAGGGCTAACCCAGAGAAAAAATTCCATTTTCATGGTAAAAAATTGAACTTGGGCCTTCTTGGAGGGGCTTAGCCCCCCCAGCTACTGATAAACTCCGCCCATGTTGTCTGCCCATTTGTATAACTATCAAATTGAAACAATTCTTCTAGCAACTCTCGGTCAGTCAGATTTTGGGTATTTTTCTTTTAGCAGATCTCATTAATATATGTAGATTGGTTGGAACTGCAAGACATTGTGTAATAGCGCATCACTACCATTTCCATGTGCAGTCAACAAAAAGCTTCGACGCATTCGTGGATCTGCTGCATTAACAATGCAAGCCTATAATGATGATGAAAGCTTGCGTCAGAGTTGTTGTTATGAATGATTTTGGCAAACTCCATTGTCTGTTGAAATTAATAATTCACTAAAAATTGATTGTTGGTGAAGGTCTTTGAACGTGAACACTGTGCCTGACAGTCGCATAACGCAGGGGTTCTCAAACTGTAGTGCGCGTACCCCTGGGGGTACGCCAGGCGCCGGTAAGGGGTACGCGAAAATTTCCAGAAATAACCATTTTGCTTTGAGTTTATGGACTTTGTGTCCATTTTCCTTGATTAGCAATGATTTTAACGTTGCTACATATAACAACATTGTCATTTCTTTCTTTCACAGCATGTGTTTAATGTCATTAGACTCACATTCTATAAGCTTATTATTATTATTATAGTGCCTGCAACATGTTTATGTTTAGACCTATCACTATAAATTTGAAACAATATAATGCATAAATGGTTGAAAGAACCAAAACCAGAAATTCTCAGCATAGCCTATTAGGCCTATAGAGTTAAAATGGAGAGCTGAATTGGCCTAAGGATTAATTTCTGGTCGAGCTTTAAGATTTGTGATTCCTTTCAACACGTCGTATTTTTACATAGACCTACCCGTTTGAAACTAGTTTTTAAACTATTTTTGCTATGAAAAACAAATATGGCCTAAATTTCCATTTGACAAATATTACACCAGGTGATTTTTTTAATAAAAAATCTGTGCAAGTCAAAACAAGGACGCAACAATATAGGCCTAACGCTATATGTTAGCTATTTCTTACATGGATTAATTATAGATCAATTTCCTCTTTCTCTCTTTTTCTCACGGATTGCATCTCGATGCGTAGACGGTAGGGAGCGTTGATTGTCAGCTGGTGCATCTTTTCAAGGCCAAGCCAGAAGTTTTTGCTGATGTTACCGAAGCCTCTTCAAGCCTGCTTTGTAAACTGACCATTTCTGATTGAAGGATAAACTGCCGTCCACCCTCTGCTGGATGACGACCCAGTTGTCGATTGACATCAATAGAGAAGATGTGTTGAAGGTCGGAATTGATACGTTCACCGTAACAAATAAGCTTAAATATCGCAAGAAAGTTGTCTACCAAATATTGTGCTGCGCGTGAAGCATTAATAGCGCCACCTCACCTGCTAGGTGAAGAATAGCTTACTATCGTCTTTCTTTCAATACATTCGGTCTGCTTACAATAATATTGTGTCTTGACCCTTTCAATGTAACGATTGGCTTTCTTCTTTGTTTCACAACTGTACAAGCTGTAGGCTATAGATGTTCGTTGAAACTGAGACCAGAAACGTCGATAATTTTAAACGTTCAGCAAACTCCACTGCTTGTATTGTAAATGGATTCCCGCATTCATAATTATTGATCGACTAAAAAACGCCACTTATCCCTTTGTTGCGATTGAGTTCGTAACCAGTGCTTGCCAATAAAAATAAGAACGCTTACGCAGTGGCGGCGTCAAACATTTTTTGTGGCTAGGGCATAGCCAGCCAGGGCAGTCGAACAAGTTATCAGGACAGAGAGCTATCGCGGTATAGCACGAGTTCATGTGATCACTGGTTTGTTCCTGCCATTGGGTTCACCACTGCAATTCGCTTCTTACTTTTCCCCCACCAAATTTGAGTTTGCAAACTGTCGCGTTATGACGACCGGTTATTTTCTCAATAAAAAAATAATAATCCCTCCCTTCCATCGTTCTTAAATGCTTCAACTGGGCTCATTATCTGATTCCAAGTGTTTTATGTAGCTCTACACATAATAGGCCTACTTGAAATTTTGTGCCCATCAAATAAACAAGATCCTGAACCTCTTTCTGGTTTCCAATGCACGGCTAGGATATAATATTATTATAAATTTCAAGTAGGTCTATTATGTGTAGAGCAACATATATAAAATTATTCCTAATTCTATCCCTTCTCGTGACACCTTCTATCTTTCGTAAGCACGCCAAATTAGGCCTATATCTTTGGCCTCATATAAATAAGCCTATGTCATAATATTATTATGACATAGGCTTATTTATATGAGGCCAAAGATATAATTATGATATAGCTACAAAACGTTCCAACAATGTTATCTGACTCACTTGACTTATGGCTTTGACGATGCTTTCGCACGTGACAGCCGCCCATGCAGCTATGGAAAATCTCCACTTCTCTCTCTCTCTCTCTCTTGGGCTTTGTGTGTGGCCTCCTGTATGGACCAACCCATATCCCGACAGTCCTCACGTACCATTTCGACACATCTCTTCTTTGGTCTTTCTTTTTTCCTTTTTCCATGCACATATCCGTTGACAGCTATACCTTTGGATATCTCTCTTCCTGCATTCTGGATACGTGGCCAAAGTAGCGCAACCGTTTGCTCTGGATTTTGTGTATTATATCATGCTAAATAGGCATATTCAGTCAGTTGTATATCTCTGTATTCCTAATTAGTAATTCTATCCCTTCTCGTGACACCTTCTATCTTTCGTAAGCACGTCATTTCAAACACCCTCTACCGTGCTTCCCTCAGTGTCCAAGTCTCTGAATTGTATAGCAATGCACTCAGCACCAATATCTCAATGTTATATCTAAATAAATTGTAATGAACAGGCTCCTGAAGGATGCACTGTCGAAACCTGTAGGTCTAACAATCTTTCATCAAAAATAACAGTCTGACACTCCTTACTTGAGGTTTTCATGTGTCTTTATTACCGTACCTTGAGAAAGTTGAGGCAACTGAATGCGCAATATGATTGTAACTGGAATGGCCCCGGCAATAGCCTAAGTATGTAGCCTACTGTCTAGTAAACTTCGTAGATGATCGTCAATGATTATAATGTAATCATCGTCGTCAAATAATATTGGACGACGATGATCGATGGAGTTTCCGACTGACGTCATCGTTTTGAAATACGACTTTTTCGTCTGCTCAATGCTGTGTTACGACGGCGACTCAGAGTGCGTAGCACTGCGGACGGCAGCAGGGTAGGGTAGGGTATGGTAGGGTAGGGTAGAGGAGGGGAGGGGAGGGGAGGGGAGGGGAGGGGAGGGGAGGGGAGGGGAGGGGAGGGGAGGGGAGGGAAGGGGAGGGGAGGGGAGGGGAGGGGAGGGAAGGGGAGGGGAGGGGAGGGAGGGGAAGGGAGGGGAGGGGAGGGGAGGGGAGGGGGGGGGAGGGGAGGGGAGGGGAGGGGAGGGGAGGGGAGGGGAGGGGAGGGGAGGGGAGGGGAGGGGAGGGGAGGGGAGGGGAGGGGAGGGGAGGGGAGGGGAGGGGAGGGGAGGGAGGGAGGGAGGGGATGTCGCCAATGAAACAGTGAAGCGAGACAGGGTGAGACTATAATTATAAATGTGGTCAGTCCAAAGTCGTTGGAAAAGTGTTATGTACGTGCGCATTGATTGAGTTTGACACGAAAATTCAGAAAAGAAAACTGTAAAACTTTAATTTAACACTTTTAAAGTTTTGCTGAAACAGAGACGAAAGTTAGTAGACCTAAGCGAAAACCTGGAAACATTGACCTAAAACGAAGGTGGATGCCTCGAGAATAGAAGTTCTAAATAAGCAACAGAATAGTAAATAGCCTAGAGATTTAAATTTAAAATAAAAACTGGTTGTGCTCTCTAAGGTATAGATTGCGATTAGACAAGACGTCAAAAGAATACAATGTATGTGGAAAACGTGATCCAAAATAATAATGGGCCAACGTTTAGCTCTATTTCAGAGCCAGCAGTTGAGGTCTAAAAATAGGCCTACAACAGCGGCAATAAGACCGAGAAAACCTTAACACGGTCGTGAATGCTAGCATATACAATAACCCAAAAAAATTAATTTTATAAACGTCAGATCCCAGTAACACTGCTGGGCCAATAGATGCACTTTTGCACCCTACACGACTTTTATCATCATTCTACTCGCCTGCAGTTGTTTCGAAGAGGGCAGTCTAAGCTCTAACAGACTGCCCCAGGAGAATTTGGTAGTGTTGTACTGGCAATTAAGATTTGTGAAATAACATTGGTTCATCCAAAACCCGCTGGGATTCGTAGAAGCGCAATTACTGCTAGACAGGTCGTTGTCCTTGTCAGGGGTGGAAAATTTCATTCCGTTCTGAAAGCCCATTCCAGATTTGTTCATAGGCCTATAATTTAAAGCATCGCCTGCATCTCCCACGTAATCAGACACGTTCAGTGCATAACCTAATGTCTCGGATGTTATGAAGAATGAATCGTATTCAGCTGAAAACCATTTGTCATGATCCACGGATTGCATCTCGATGCGTAGACGGTAGGGGGCGTTGGTTGTCAGCTGGTGCATCTTCTCAAGACCAAGCCAGAAGTTTTTGTTGATGTCCCCGAAGCCTACTTTGTAGACTGACCATGGCTGATTGAAGGATTGACTGCCGTCTACCCTCTGCTGGATGACGATCCAGTTGTTGATGGACATCAGTAGCGAAGATGTGTTGAAGGTCGGAATTGTTACGTTTACCGTGATAAATACAGCCAGGTTGTTGTCTGATAAATATTTTGCATAATTAAAACAAACTGCGATAGATTTTACCAGAAACATGGAACTGTACATTGTAGTTGTTAAAAATATATTATGTATAGGCTAATTATTGAATATTTACCACTAAAATTGACCCGATTCATGTAAGCCTACATGATCACTGAAATAGTTAGGCCTACCTATAGCAGTATAGCTAGTAGTTTTGGCTTATTAAGGAACAATTTCATCACTTTCATCCAATGACGTATGTCTACTTGCCCGTGTTGACGCCTTTGTTTAATGCAGGATTAACTATTGTTAAACTATCTTATGGCTCGGTAATGCTAATGTAAAAGCGCAATGTGGAATTATAAATTTCCACGCTATAAATGTCAGTATGAAAGCATCCCTGTTCAGATTGAACACTCTCAGATCCATGCTGCAAGCGATTGTTTTTTCATGGTTAGTTAACTTCCCCTAAATAAAGTTCTGTGTTATGCTACTTAAATTTGAGCGTTCTCTTCACAGATTGTCTACGTATTAAGTGATTCACCTGATAACTTGCTCACGCAGGATGCTACGCTTCTGTTGACAACCAGACAGGCATTGCAGCCATCGCCAGTTAGGTTCGCAACACAACCGTGGTATAGACGACCATCATAGGTGAACGGCAAAGAACAGTTCTCAGCAGGAATTCCTAGACATAACATTCCTAAGTGTTGTCTCAAGCAATACAATCTTGTAAAACTGCTCTGTGTTGAACTTCTAATATTTCGGGCCCAGAAAAAGTATACTGTGATGGGCCCGCACGATACAAGACAAAATTCTCTTTCAATGCTAAACATTCTAGTCTCGTGATTGCTAACAATAGATCAAGTAGGCTAGAATTTAAAGATACCGTACAGCCGCACCTGTAGGCTAAGTGAATAATTTTATGCTATTATGTGCGATGCTGGATCTTCCTCAAAGGAAAGGATCTTTTCTTTGCTTTCTGTTATCCAAATCCTTTTATTAATTCAATGTAGCGGACAGTTTGCACAACTTCATGTCGAAGTCGAACTGTTATCAGTGCCACTAACATTATTAATTTTAAGGCGGTCAACCGGTCCTATAGATATGCATTGAACCTTAATTTTCAGCCTTTAGGTGGATTTTTGCCGGACAACAGTTACTATGACAGAGGCTTCACTGGCCTCGCTCCGATGTTAATGCATGCCTGAATTGAAAATTTAATGGTGTGTGTATAATGTATATACAGGGTGCCCCCCAAAAAGGACCCCCTAGGTATTTTGCCAATATCTTGGCCAAAAGCAAGAATTTCGAAATGAAATTTTACAGGCTTAAGGACAAGTCATATTTACACATGATGGCTAAACTTCATCAAAATATTTCAAACAAAACAAAAGTCATGCCACATTTAAGGAGACCACCCACCGTTTTGAGGGTGGTCTTTTTTGGCGCACCCTATACACTGTGTCCCAATAAATCGGGACACTTTTTTATAATGTGAATAAAACAGGCAAATAATAATCGATTTTCAAAATTTCAAAACTGTTTTTAACCTGAGATAATTATCTTACATTGATTCAAATGTGAAGTTTCTGAATAATGACGTCACAATTACGTCATTTGCATCAGAGAATTAAAATTTTAAGTACCGTATCGCTACCAGCGTGACGCTACAAACGAACCGGTCAAACCAATTTTTTAGAGGCTTATTTTGACCGCTCACTGTCCATCCCTTGTCCGGAAATTTTCGGATAAACTTCCGATCCAAGGTGAACAATTTTGGCCCACACTTTGAAAATTTCTCTATCCGTCTCTGACTCGAGGCGCTTCATAAATTCTGGATGCAATGTAGTAGGCCTATACGATCATTAACAAAAATTTAAGAAAAAATTTAATACTTACCAGTGTAAGGTTGATCTGACTGAACCTGAAAATCAGAAATATTATCATTAATAGCACAACAAATCATCATCACTATCATCATCATACTCATCATCATCATCACCATCATCATCACCATCATCATCACCATCATCATCATCATCATCATCATCATCACCGTCACCATCAGCATCAGTATCATCATCGTCATCGTCGTCATCATCATCATCATCATCATCATCACCGTCACCATCAGCATCATCATCGTCGTTGTCATCATCACCATCATCATCGTCATCATGATCAGCATCATCATCAACAACATCATCATCATCATCATCATCTTCGTCATCAACATCATCATCATCATCATCACCACCATCATCATCATCATCATCATCAACAACAACATCATCATCATGTTGAGGCTTGTGCACATCCGATTTCTCGTGAATTAATAACAATCAACCAGTCGTCCAGTCGTTCATATGATTCATTAGTGAGCGTGAATGTGCACAGATAAATTAGTTGTCATAGTTAGCTTGGAAGTTGGTCTGTTAGTAATAAACCTAATGGTGAAGGCCGTAGCTATGGGTGTTTTGGGGGTGTTTGAACACCGCCCAAATGAAGTAATGTTAAAACGAAACAATGCATTTTCTAACACAGGATGTAAGGACTAATGTAGATTTAATTTTGATGCTTTTGTTTCTATGTGACATATTTTACAATTATAGACCCTGATCAGTTCTCATGATGATGATGCGCTCAGTTGATTCGGTTGCCTGTCATCTTGTTCTAGATCGAGTAAACACCCCAAAAAAATTATATGGCTGCGGCCTTGCAGTCATTGATATACTCAGAAATAGTATGATATAATTGTAGAGCCTACCTGATAATGAATGCACGGAGAAGAAGAGCCATAGCATTTTGGTCGACTGAAGAAGATGTCGCAAGTGTTGTTCACATTGTTGTAGTTGAAGTTCTCGCAGTAGCCGGATCGTTGACATTCGAGAGCACAGTCCAGAACGGAGTTCAAGGTCAGAGAAGCGGAAGGTGCATCAAGGGCGCATAGCTCTGATCCAGGCGGAACTTCTGCCACTTGGAACTCACGTACTTCAATTACTATGGCATTAGAAACGCTGTGCATTCCAACAGCAAAACAGAAAACCATGCAAAATGTGAATGGCATCATTTTACTTTGAGAACCTACAAAATGTGCAACGTAATTTGATCTGTTTCACAGTTCTGGCGCTTCAGATTCGATGTGCCGGTCTAATATAAAGGTTGGAGCAGGTATACTGGCATGTAGGCTTATTATGAGGAAGAGATCATGTTGCCATGCGCTCGATAATAGCTGTCGCATGCATGTTTGAACGTCATTTGCATTGATGTCAGATTGTTTGCCCATTAATTTTGTATGAATATCATATTGAAAAGATTCTTTTAGCAACTCTCGGTCAGTCAGATTTTGGGTATTGTTACGCCGAGATTGGATGGAACTGCAGCACATTGTGTAATGGCGCATCGCTAGCTTTTGCGTATGCAGTCAACAAAAGGCTTCGGCGCGTGGCTGGATCTGCTGTAAGCTTACAAATCATGCAAGCTATTGTGACGATGAAAACCGGCGTCAAAGTTATTGTTATAAATTATTTTGTCAAACTCCATTGTCTGTGTTGCAAATGGTTTCCTACATTGTCATTGTTCGCCTGATATGGACGCCATTTTGTTTCGCAAGTGCAAACAAGCTCATAGCAACCAGCGTAATCGTGATTTCCAAACTTACAAAGCGCCTCTCGAAAACTCGGCGCAGGGCATCAGTTTATTCACAAGCGCTGAGCAAGTAAAGGGTTCCTTCGATCTTGAGATCCGAACGACATCTTTGTCACGGTTGCCAGAGGGTCAAAGGGGGCAGAGTAGGTGCTTATGTAGATGTCGTTAGGTCGAGAATTATTTTGATCTCGGATGATCAGATGAGGCTGGGTAGAAGTTTTTAAAATCAAGATTTCATTTTGAGTGGAAAGCCTGAAGAGTGATTGGGAGAGAATTCTGAATCATTAGGAAAAAGTAATTGCCGGTTGTGCAGTTCTACAAATTTCTTTTACAAAAGTCCTGCTGGTGTTCTGGTGACAGAGCTGGCTACCGTACACGTACGGGGCGCCACCGTTAATATATTTATAAGGTCGTTGATTGAGAACCGCGTTGTAAAGCAAGCGCTAAATAATTTTAGATAATGGAGAGGGAATAGACCTGCTGTAGTGTAAGGCATGCATCAGCCCGCAAGCACAGCGCATGCAAATCGATAATATGACACAATCTTCCACTCTGCGCTGCAGCTGACGTTCAAACCTACTTGGTCCGGAAAGAAGACAAATAATTCTGATGCTCATTGAACGAAATAGCCTATCGTTGTTGCATCATATAAGCTTAGTCTCGCAGCCGGTCGATATTGTCGCCCATTCATTCGCTGCGTTACTGAGAGAGCCTTGCGCATAAAACAACACTTGAAATCTAATATAATTTTATTGCCATCGTCCTATACTGGCTTGAATGCGGGACGATGCGGTCGATCTATGGTCGTTGATGTCTGACCAGTTGAAAGTCGATGCTTGACAGTTTCATTACGTTCTCAAAGTAGGCTAGACTATGTGCAAGAATTGCTTTTCTCATATTATTATGTGCACTTTCTTGCTCTTCAAACGTCACCAGACACGTACAAAGGGTTCTAGGACAAAATGATATTGGACAAAATGGTACGGACAAAATGGTACGGACAAAATGGTACGGACAAAATGGTTCGGACAAAAACGGTATGAATAAATTGAAGCTGGAGGGCTATTTTTTTCTGAAACAGAGGGTGGATGGCTTTTTGTGGCTGAAATACAGCTCTAGTGAAGAAGAAAAACGTGAGAAAAAAGCCGGATTGGCGAAAAAAAGCTTAAGAAGCTGGATATTTTTATATGTGAAATGGATGCTGGATTGATGAAAATGACGTTTTAGATATAGAGGCTGCAGCTGAAATAGAAGCTGGATTATTACCATTTTGTCCGTACCGTACCATTGTGTCTTTCATTCATGTGTTTCATGATGTATCCAGCTTCAAGTTCAGCCATAAGATTTCTTAAACCAACCTCCATTTGTAATGCAACTTCCAATAATCCAGCCTCTATTTCAGCTGCAGCTTCTATATCTAAAACGTTATTTTCATCAATCCAGCATCCATTTCACATATAAAAATATCCATGCAAAGCCTTCATCCAGCTTTAATTTCACCTGCGTCTTTTCATTAATCCAGCTTCTATTTCATATATAAAATTCACTAATCCAGCTTTCATTTCAATCATACCATTTTGTCCGTACCGTACCATTGTGTCCGGTCGCAATATCACGGAAATATTTTATTTTTAGGGAGAGGCGGGAGGCTCATCATGGAAATATTTAATTTTTTCATGTAAAAAACCGGATGACCTTTTTTAGAGGGGCTTAGCCCTCCCTATCCTCCTGGCGCCGCTACTGAATATGAACGTCACATTATGAAATTAAATGTGTAACAGAAAATGCTGTTCGATTAATTATGCATAGGCTGCTTTTTCTTTCGAGGTTGTGACGAGTGACCAGCCAGAAAACTTGTCCAATATCTAGTTTAGGATGTCTGGATAATTCTTTAATTTCTACTCGGTGCCCAATTGTCTAATAATTCACTAAAATTGGTTGTTGGTGAAAGAAAAACTGTTCTGTTTGGCCGTGCTGGAGTCGGGAGCGCCTCTGAATAGTTTCCTTGAAGAAGCGCTAGCCTATATAAATACTTGAATGAATGAACATGTAATCTCTTACGGCAACGCCGACTATCTGCAGGGATGCGATCCGAACCATATTGTGTGTTAAGACGCATGTTACCTATATAAACAATGTTATTGTTACTTTACAACAGTTGACCAAACCCACTTCTATAATTCGAATTCCCGGTCCTCGTCCAATTATGTTGTTCCTTTTTGCACATTGTGCCTCCAGAGTAGGTAACCTCCAGGTCCTGCATGGGACATCGATTATGGAATTCTGTGTGATGATCTTAAACAGTGAAATTTCTTATCTAATTTAAAAGAGAACTGAAACTAAGCATATTACTAAAGTATAATGGATAATAACAACATTGACATAACAGGTCTGTATCAAATGATTTACTTCATGTGAACTTTGTATCGACTATTGTGCTTGTGCACACACCTCAGTTTTGAATAATAACATAGATATTGATTGCTGTTCCCGTTTCATATTTCTTTCTTTGTCATATTATATGGCGTTCGTGATTCAATTTAATTTTTGTTTGTATGTTTTTTGAATTTAAGTTTGTATAGTTTGTTTTACTGATTATTGTGCTTTGTAGGCTGTTAATTGTCAGTCCTAAAATTCCATTGATTTTTCCTTGGCGACATTACAACGTTGATTGAAATGATAATTGTGTACTAGGGGCCTGGTTGGCATAGGCTTTTGCTTTTTTCCGGGTTTCCTGTTGCCCAGTGATTTTCTGCTTCTGTTGTATTATAATTATTTTATTTCTGGTGCAATAAAGAATAAATAAAGAACAAATAAATGTAGCCTACCTAGCAGGTCCTAGCAGCCTAGCCCAGGGCCAGCCGACAGTTATGCTCGCAACACGTCTGATGAATCCTTAATAGGAGCCTAACTCTATGCAAAGCCCCGATACTTATGTGCATGCTTGTGTCAGACCAAGGAAGTTGACGACAGGTTATGACATTAAAATTTTACGATGCTGAGTCAATGAGTTTCGCTTTTTTCATAAATAATTGTAAAAAATCATTTTGAAACGAATGTTTCACAGATCTTCTGGCCGAGTGACCGTCTATACAATATACAGGCCTACCCATTTCCTTCAATGCGAAGATGGTTGGACAGTGCCACTGAATGCAACCGTTTACTTTGCCCTAATCATCATTCGACAGGCCTTAAGTTGAATCGACGCAGCCGCCCCAACGTCACGCAAACTGAACCAGTTGAAATCTACAGTGCCGTACACGCAATTAAGACACGAGTAAGAACATTGGTTCATCCAAAACCCGGTGGAATATGTAGAAGCGCAATTGCCGCTAAGGGACAGGTCGTTGTCCTTGTCCGAGGTTGAAAATTTCATTCCGTTCTGAAAGTAGATTCCAGATTTGTTCATATTATTAAAGGAATCGCCTGCATCTCCCACGTAGCCAGACACGATCAAGGCGTAACCAAGTAACTCTGGTGTTATGAAGAAGGAATCGTATTCAGCTGAAAACCATTTGTCCTTTTCAACGGATTGTAACTCGATGCGTAGACGGTAGGGGGCGCTGGCTGTTAGTTGGTACATCTTTTCAAGACCAAGCCAGAAGTTTTTGTTGATTTCACCGAAACCTTCTTTGTAAGGTGACCATTTTTTGTTGAAGGGTTGACCGCTGTCTACCCTCTGCTGGATGACGATCCAGTTGTTGATGGACATCAGTAGAGAAGCTGGTTCGAACGTCGGAATCTTTACATTCATCGTGACGAACGACACCCGAAAGTTATCTAGCATAATTAAAAGACGAATAATTAATTTATAGCTTGCAAATAGCCTCCATAACGACCATAAGTTCATACGTAGGCTATAGCCTAATCATGATCAGCAGAGACGCACAGAGGCTAGAAAACTTGACACTGAATATAAAAACTCCAGAAAATCATCTTTTTAAGATTAAAAAACCCCGAGAAAACGGAATAATTTCATAGATAATAATTTGACTTTGTTACATCTTGAACTTCATTTTAAAATTTAAGACGCTTCTTAGGCTACACTTAATATTAATCAGAATATTAGGCTATAGTCTAACACAGTTTCATTAGTAGGCCTAACACTAATAAGTGACATTAATCTATAACAATTATTTTGTTTCTTGTAACTTTGGTTCTAAAAAAATTTGCAAACCCAAAATATTAAAAATATTACAAATTTCAATTTAGACATACGTCCCCATAAGTCCCCATAAGTCCATGCCAACATTGGCTGACACAATTAAGAGCTAAACATTTTCAATAGAGACAATAGAGTGCTGGCCTACTAAAATAAATATTGTAGGCCTACTTCAAATTAAAATTTATACTTAAATAGACCTAATAACTTGATATCAACAAGAGACTGATAAATCTCATATTATAATCTATTACTCACATATAGGCCTATTATCTGGTAGGCTACTATGTTATTTAATTCTAAAATGATGATGATTTTTAAATACTGACGTAGGTTAGCTGAATCCTTGAGAGCACAGGCAACGTGAGGGACATAACAAAAAAATCAAATTAAGGACAATAATAACGGACAGTAAAAAAATAAATAAAGTTAGACCTACATAAAAATTACAAAAAGAATAAACTAGACAAAACATTTTTAAAAAAAACGGTTTTTGATAAATATACAGGGTGGCGCAAAATAAACCGGGCTATTAGTTTTTGCAAATGCATCGCTTGAATAATCAAAGTAATCATCACTTTAAAACTATCATTAGACAGAAATGACACAGAAAAATGAGAGCGCTACATAAAATAAAACTGACATCAAGTATTCTATGGCGTTAACTATTCTTTGTATACCGTCATGGCGAAGCGTCTGCTGACAATTGATGATAAATCGTTAATCCGTGCGTTAAGACTCGAAAAAGGATGGGGTTCGCTTCGATTGATTAGAGAATTCCCACAACGACAATGGAAGCGAAATACGTTGAATGATTTGATTAAAAGGATCGACGAAACTGGCGACACTAAAAGAAAACAGGGTAGCGGTCGACCGCGATCGGTTCGTACGGGTGATAACGTTCAAGTCAAGAAGACTAACCGGGAACAAGCAAATCTTCGAAAGAAATTGAACGTCAAACTGGTATATCTCGTAGAACTGTTCAGCGTATTACTGCCAGACATTATAGCTCACTCTGGTGACAGTTTCACTTTCCAACAGGATGGAGCACCTGCTCATCGTTCACGAAAAACAGTTGCTTTTCTCACTGCTCACGTTCCAGACTTTATTGAACCAAAAAATTGGCCACCGAACAGTCCGGACTTGAATCCCGTAGACTATTCGATCTGGGGAATGCCTCAGCAGCTTGTCTACAGGCAGAGAATTCGAGATATTGAACATTTGAAAGAAGTTCTGACCGCATGCTGGGACGAAATCAGCGAGCACACTATCAACCGGGCTATTGGACAGTTTCGCAAGCGATTATCATTGGTTATCGCAGCAAACGGAGGACATCACTTTGACTTAAATTTCTTACGCATTCAGAAAACTCTGAAATTTTACAGTTCATTCAATGTTAGGCTATAAGCTTATTAAATGCCAAACCAATGCCATTTTTCTGTGTCATTTCTGCAGTCTAATGATAGTTTAAGGCAATAATTACTAATAGCCCGGTTTATTTTGCGCCACCCTGTATATGTATATAAAAATTAACAACTAGGCCAATTATATTAAAGGTAGGCTATTTTCTCTTTTTCGGTTTTGTGATCAGATTTTTTGTATGCACATTTTGCTGAACATTGCTAGACTGAAGAATGAAGTTTCTAAGTTCACAAGAAATAAGGTCGCTGCCACTCAATTTATTTGCTTTTATCTTTCTTAACTGTCGGAGAGTTGCGAAGTCGCAAGGTAGTAGGCCCTTGCCGCCCTATACCAAACTCAAAACTGTAAAACAATTTATTGCACAAAAAGATTTTTTTTAAATTATTTGAAACTGCAGATGTTATGATTAAGACGAGAATTTCAGAGACAGAGCTGAAGCCCTTAAAATTCTGTTGCAAATAATTCTAAAGTGCTATAGGCTATAGACGTCGAAAGGGGTAACTCCACTTAGTCCACTACAAGCATTTTCGGATGCGTACTTCTTCATCAAAACGTCTTATGCTAGTTTGATGTTAAACATATCTGGAAGCTATTATGCTGCAGTTTCTAGGACTGCAAGATATTCCGTTGAGTCTCACCAACGTTTTGAGTCATCTAAACTTTCTAAAGTACATGTAAATCACCTGACAATTTTCTACTGCAGAGTGCTACGGCTCGACCAGCAACGAGACAGGCACTGCATCCATCACCTGATAGGTTCGCAGCACATTCGTTGTAAAGACGACCACCATAAGTGAACGGCAAAGAACAGGTCTCGGCAGCAATTCCTATGCATAGGCATAGCATTAGCAATAGCAATCGCAAGACATGGCAGAGCATTATCATAATAATTATAATATTGTACCAATGTACCATAACCATATGTTATCTTACCATGCTATAGTATAGGCCTACTGTACTGTACCTCGGTATTTTACAGCACTATGCTATACCATTCTATACTATACTATACTGTACTGTACTGTACTATCTAATAGATAGTACAGTACAGTATAGTATTCTATCTAATAGATAGTACAGTACAGTATAGTATAGTATGCCATACTATACTATGCTATGCTATACTATACTATATTATACAATACTATACTGAACCACACCATAAAACACCACGCCAAGCCATACTATACCACGCGCGGTGGTGTAGTGGTGTAGTGGTGGCTACGTTGCCTTAATTGGAGCCGGAAGGTTCGAGGTTCGAATCCATCCTCAAGCCACCGCGGAGGGACCTTGGGCAAGTCCTTCACTCACAATTGCTCAGTGTCCGCTCTGCATTCGGGAGCGAGTCTGAGTAGTGAGCTTGAAGGGACGCTATAACAAGTGTGCATACAAACATTAGTCTGTGTTATGCCACGCAATGCTGCGTTATATTCTATGCTATACTCTGCTACACTCTACTATAGTATAGTATAGTGTAGTGTAGACTTCTCAATGGCCATCTTTGCGTCCATGTGTAGGCCTTTGAAACACGACCATGCAGTAGCATGGTCACCACCGTGTTATTTTATGGAAAGCTAATCTAAAGAAAACGCGCAGGCTTACCTATGTAGGGTTGGTAGGTCTGGGTCTAAAAAATCAAATGTTTACATTGAGAAATGGATTGAAATGGTATAACAATGAGAGTATATAGGCTACAACCGGAGCCAACGATTTTAGGTGACAGGTTTCTGCGTGTATTTGCTTGTTTTCTATAAGATTATGTCTTTACTTATAGAAAGCTATCTCAAATTATACTCAATCATTCATTCTATTTATTTATTTATTTATATAGCGCCCTTGTGAAGCTCACATATTAGGAACGTTCCCAGCCCACCAACGGCAAAGAATTTTAAAGATTTGAGAGTTATGAAACAAAGTTTTATTGGTCAGATAGTAACCTATCAGAGCAATAAAAATTGTGGTAATAACGACTCGGATCTGGCGAGGCTGATAGAAACAGCTTCATCAGACTAAGTTAACATTTCGGAGAAAACTAGGCTAAGTTTCCGGTCAATGGTGATACCCAGGTTACGGACCGAGATGGAAAACTAATCTCATGAAAAATTTGAGCAAGCTGGAGCAAATCAATAGCCTACTCTCAAGACCATCATGTTGCCTACACTACAGCCACCTTGCAGACAAATGAACTAAGTCTTAAAAGGATTAAGTGAAATCGATTTGAGGCCATCCAGAGAAACGACGTTGACAATGAGGCACATAATAGCCTAATAGGCCTAATTATTATGGAGTCAAGTAGGCTATATGGAAATGGATATGGATAAAATTAATAGGCTATGCTTGAATAATTATCATCAGTGAAGAGTTGTTGGTGGTGGAGTCTCTGCAAGACTTCAGTAGAGCACACAAAGAAAAGGGAAATCTTCAATCAGTCGTCTTTTCAATCTGAATTAAATCTTTATTCAAGAATAATTCACCTACGTGAGTATAAGTAGCCAGTAGGCTATTTGTTTTCGGAATAAACTTCTTTACTAAATGCCTATAATTTTGGAAATGCTTGAAAAAATAGCATAGCCAGCGCAATACAAGACTTTTCAATTAGGCCTACATAAAAACCAACAAGGCAAGAATGCAGATACAAGATCTTATTAGGCCCTATTTCGTAAAAAGTCTATTTTAAAATTTTATTCTTCATATATTTATGTCTGCGTGCTAGCGTGCGTGCGCTTGTGCGTGTGTGTGGGCTTGTGTGTGTGTGTGTGTGTCTGTATGTGTGAGTGTGTAAATCACATTTTGAATAGACTAATAATGTTGATGATTTAAGGTTCATGACCTGATGATGTATGCACGATGGTGAAGGTCCGTAACATGTCGGTCGTTCGAAGAATATGTCGCACGTTCTGTTCACATTGTTGTAGTTGAAGTTCTCGCAGTACACGGATCGCTGGCATTCTAACGCGCAGTCAAGGACCGAGTTCAAGGACAGCGATTTGGAAGGCGCGTCGAGAGCGCAGAGCAGTGACCCAGAGGGAACTTCCGCTATCTGAAATTCACGTACGTCTGCTAACTTGATGGAAGATAGGCCTGTGTTCACTAGGCCAACGGCGAAAAAGATTGCAATGAAAGACATTGAATAAACGACCATTTTGGCCAATAATAATTATCCTAAACGCAGCGTAAGCTTCGGTTGGAAGCGTAAGGCCATCTGATGCGTGAGCCACATGCTAAACGTGGTTTTTGATAAATCGTTTCGTTACCAACGTAAATATCTGGCAACAACAAACGCGCCATTTAGACCCATCCAATCGATGAACCTAGGAATTTAGGCCTAGGCTACCATCAAAGTGATGTACTTTACCTGCGGTGCACGCTTCAATCTCGTATACAGAGATGGTACAAAGGCGAAATCAGTGTCCTGTTGTTGCTTTGTCTTACAAAATAGCAACGTTTCATGATACAAAGCAAGGAGAAATATTGATTGGTTCCCTTGCTTTTCGGATCCGAGATGACACCCATTGATTTTTCTACGTCGCAAAGCGAAATATTGTTCATCGCTTAAGTGTGTGCTTTCGACTGATCTGCTCCTTGAAAGCAGTCTTAAGCACTTTCATGTCGGATCGTATATACAACCTTGTAATCGCTTTTCGCATTAGATTTAACAACTTATACACAATGGCTGTGCGTGCCTTCGCAAGGCCAACTGTACGTTCTATATAGCAGTCGATATATCCGACCTAACTTTCTAACAATATTTGGGATCTGGTCAATGGCCATAGGCGTACGGAAGATTTCAGCAGGGGGGGGGGGCAAAGATTGAACTTCTGCCCGAAAAATATAGGCCTATCAGGCACTATGCCATATGGCATCCTTTTATAAGCAAATTGACAATGTTATGGGCCTACTCAAGTACAAACTAACGTAGCCTATACCAAGTAGCCTAGCTATACGTACACCGTGATTCAAAAAGGAATCAAAATTGTTTTCCATATAATATATGAAAAACAATTATTTTGATTACTTTTTTAAAATATTATTTCTAATGCCTGATAGCCTAATAGGCTATATCACGCTAAGAAATTTTAGGCTAAATATTATTTTAGAGAATTGGACGGTTTTAATAATTGGACCAAGAATATGATTCCAAAATTTCATGAGATGAAGTTGAACGGATAAAACAATATGAATCTTTAAACTTCATATGCCACAATTTCAGCCGTGATTGCTACTCAGAAGCGCTCCCGAATAAACAGGGAGGACACTGAATCGGAGTTTCACGCCGAAGCGCACGAGCAATTTCCAGCGAAGGGCTTGCCCATTATGCCCAAGGTCCCTAAACGGCGTCTTGAGGTGGATTCGAACCTGCAACTCTCCGGCTGCAAGTCAACGAACATAGGCTACCCATTACACCACCGCGCCCCAAAATAATGCATAATGCATAGTTAGCCTATTACATAAATTTTATGTCTCTTACCATCTCTGTAGCCTACTCAGTGCCTAAAGCGTAGCCTAGAAAATGAAGTAACTGGACTTCTTGTATACCTTTCCAGGCTGTACTAGCTTCAACTAAGTGGGATCGAGGATGGCGTTAAGATTTGAACAGAAGTGTCTGGACACCGTCCACGATCGTTCAGTCACATTATTTTGTGTGTAGGCCTACGCCAAAATGCGAGTAGCATTATTGGTAAAGAATAAGCTTAGGCTATTCTTATCCTATCTTATAGTCTATGATGGTAATTAAGTTATCGTTTGGTAGGCTACGTGTTAGCCTACCATTGTGTAAGGTCACCCTTGTGGTAATTACATGTAGGCTAGCCTAAGACTAGAAGTGGCGGATGGTAGGCTACAGCTGCACAGTAGTGTTTACAATTCGTCACCTTTCGGTCAGCAACTTAAGTCGGCATAGCCTACATGTAGGCCTACATAGTTACGCAGTCTCTCACATTGAATCCGTTGCACGTAGGAGTAGGCCTATAGGCCTATAGTAGGCTACAAGAACAGTCGTGATTTGCATATTGTTTATCGCTTAAGCTATAGATTCGTAACGTTGTGTTAAATAAAATTCGTGAAAAGAATTAGCCTATTTTTTGTCAGTTAGCTTATTTTTATGAAGTTAGGCCTGCCTGTGGGCCTATAGGCTAGCCTAGATGTGCCAGAAATATGAGGCTCTGGCTTCTTAGACGAAGGGTTCATGGAGCCTAGAGGTAGGTAGAGATGGAGGGCACGGGAGGAGTGGTGTAGTGGGTATGTTCGTTGC
Source organism: Lumbricus rubellus (assembly GCA_945859605.1). Classification (NCBI taxonomy): domain Eukaryota; kingdom Metazoa; phylum Annelida; class Clitellata; order Crassiclitellata; family Lumbricidae; genus Lumbricus; species Lumbricus rubellus. Next base: position 21,941,871 of record OX243817.1, read on the forward strand.
CTTGTAGCCGGAGGGTTGCAGGTTCGAATCCACCTCAAGCCGCCGCATAAGGACCTTGGGAAAGTAGGCTGCTTCACTCGCAATTGCTCAGCGCTTCGGCGTGAAACTCCGATTCAGTGTCCGCGCTGTAGTCGGTAGCGCTTCTGAGTAGTATCTGGAAAGGGCGCTATAACAAGTGCACATAATATGTGCACTTGTTATAGGGCCCCTTCAAGATTTTTGTTTGTTTATATTATAAACAAACAAAATTTGAATTCAGCATTGTGGATAGGCCTACACACTCTTTAAGAAAGCGTTTTTTTTCGCCCAGGCTCGAACTGGGGACCTTTCGCGTGTTAGGCGAACGTGATAACCACTACACTACGTAAACCCACGCGACGATCCTACTTGATGTTAACATATAGTGCAATTAATTTGAATTAAAGTCATAGGCCTAGGCCTAGTATAATGATCGGAAATCTTTCTCTGCAGTTTACAGTGTTGACCAAATTAAGAGAAATTTCTTGCAACTGCCTATTCTGTTGTTGATTCGCCATATTATAGTATCCTAGAGGCTGTAGTACACAATTATTGTGTATTATTGTAGGCCTATTAGTAGGCTATAGTGTTGGAATATTATGTTTTGGTGTGCCTTTGTATGGGATAGTAACCTAAAAACCTAGTAGACCTATAGCATATTTTAGTATGGTAGGCTATGGTATAGTATGGTGTGGTAAGGTACTGTGCTGTACCAGACACAGAAACATTTCTGGCCATGAGCCTTAAAGGAATTTTCTTTGTGGTCATAAAATCTTGGGCCTGAAAGTTTTTTCGTCCCCGTGAAATCTGAAGTTAGTACGCTACTTCTTCGTTTGTAGCGTGATTTGTCCAACTAATTTTCTACTAACTATGGTAGAAGAGAAAAGATCTCAATCTGCTGGACACAATAAAAATGAGACAAAAGAATTTGGTGGGACATTTGCTGCGAAGTAGCCTAACTAACTGCAGAAATAAATAATTGAAGGAAGATTGGAGGGAAAGAGGTGCAGAGGAAGACCCAGACAAAAACTGCTGGATGGGATGATGGAGGAGGGATACAGAGAACTTAAAGACACGAACTTCACACAAATCACCGTTTAGGCTAACACCCCAGTTATTTTTCTACAATTCTCATGCTGGCTTATCTACCAACTGACCAAGACATAACAGGGGCCAGTGGCCTACAGCTATTGCATGAGGTGGACAGGTCTTACATTTATTTCCCAGTGGCATAACAAACCTGATGGTGATAGTGGGACATAATTTGACAGTATCAAAAACTATTCTCCTATATCTCACCTCAGTCACACAAGTAACAAACAAACAGTGTGCACAGTGAAAGTATATTATAATATTTCACTGAAATTTCAAGTTACAGCACAGGAGATAAATAAAAACTGTTAAATAATATCAAGCGGATCAGGTTAATTAACCATGACATTCACGGAGAATTTAAATAACGTTCGACTAGGATAATGAAAGCACGGCAACGTTCTGCGAGAAATCTGCCGCCCGCGTAAAAGAGACCTGGAAATTAAAACTTAAAAAAAACACGGAGAATGAAATAACGTTCGACTCGGATAATAATAAATGCACGGCAACGTTCTGCGAGAAATCTGCCGCCCGCGTAAAAGAGATCTGGAAATCAAAACTTTAAGAAAAAAAACAGCAGAAGATGAAATACCTGGAAATCATAGATCATAAAAATAAAAAAAACCGGATGGAAGTTAAAACGACAACGTGAGATCTACGGCTATCAAACGTAAGTAAGCAGACGTCGCAAATCGTTCGACTAGTACGATCTAGTGAACGTGTAGCGCTCGCAGACATCCTTGAAGGCCACGATGTCCCGGATTTCATGAAGCGGCGTATTAATCTTCGATGCAAGGCCCTTGCTTCGCGGCGACAGCACCCTTGGTGTCTCTCCGTTGGGTTGGGGCTGAGCATGACCGTTAACCTACAATGAATATAATTATATCAGTCACGAATGCACAAATCTTTCTGCCGTTATGCAGTATTTGATTATTTATTTCTCGCATTTACCATAATTGCGCCTCTTCAAGCCCTCCATTCAGAGGCGCTCCCTACTACAACGCGGACACTGAATCTATTTCTTTGCATGTATATGTAATATGTGGATGGACCCTAGGCTAGCCCGTGAAGCAGCTATTGACACATAATGTTAGCGACTTCATTTTCATAGCCTCAGCATATGAGGAGGACGGGTGGCCAGTCCTCTTCCTAACCGTCTCATCTTCCCACCGACAGCGTACGATCGTTGTACTCGTTACAGAGCTTCTGTGGTTCGAAAAGCGTTGAAATCATGCATGTATGTATAATTAACATTTACATAGCGACTTACAATAACCTCACAAAGGCAGAATTGAAGAACAATTGAAATTAACAATTGAAATTAACGATTGAAATTAACGATTGAAATTAACGATTGAAATTAACGATTGAAATTAAGAATTGAAATTAAGAATTGAAATTAAGAATTGAAATTAACAATTGAAATTAACAATTGAAATTAACAATTGAAAATAACAATTGAAATTAACAATTGAAATTAACAATTGAATTTAACAATTTAAATTAACAATTGAAATTAACAACTGAAATTAACCAAGGAGCGAGGAAGTAACAGTTTCCCCCACTTTTTAGACCGAAGTGCTCTGGCCCCTGTTTAATTAAACAGCGATTTCAGAGTGCCCCGCAACGGCACAGCAATGCAGCAATCTGACATTTCTAGAAGATGCTTTTAACCTAAATCCTCAGGCAAGACACAGAACTCCCTTGAATATATGTGCACTTGTTATAGCACCCTTTCAAGATTACTACTCAGAAGCGCTCCTGACTACAGCATGGACACTAAATCAGAGTTTCACGCTGAAGCGCTGAGCAATTGTGAATAACGGACTTGTCCAAGGTCCCTACGCGGCAGCTTGAGGTGGATTCGAACCTGAAACCCTTCAGCTGCAAGACAACGAACAATGCCCTCTACACCACCACGCCCCCACAATAGAAATGATGATTACCTGTACGCTGAGCTTCCTGCGGTGTTGATTGGGCAGCAGTCTGTCCTTGCTCCAGTTCTTAAACTGCTTCAGTGTCACATTCTTCAGCGCATCAATCTGAAGAACAATTGAAATTGCAACAGTAATTGCAGTCGCAATTGTAATTTCAATCACAATTGTAATTTCAGTCGCAATTGTAATTTCAATCGCAATTGTAATTGCAGTCGCAATTGCAATCATGGCTTAAATTGTAAAATTGTAAAATCCTGCTCATGTGCTTCATCTTTCGGTTCTCTGCCTTCTTGCAGCATTTTCAAACATCCAGCCTTCTCGATTGGTGTTGTGGAATGTGAAGTAGGGCATGGAATGGGGAGGTAAGGGCATGCAGACTAAGAACTCTGCTGCCCCAATGTCTACACACCCACCTTTGTGTGGTCCCCCCCCCCAAGTCATAAGCGCGTTAAACCAGCTCTCCAACAAAATATACTAGGTGCTGTCGAAGAGGAAAACAAATTCTAGCCCAACTGTGTCTCTGCTTCCAGTGTTAGTGCAATCTTAATGAACCAATGAATTACACACACCGTTTATTTCTCATATAAAATGCAGCAACGTGTCTTCCTGTTTAAATCCATGTCAGTAATGCAACGTTCAGCAGATACGAAATGCTACGTCTAGTGTCTATTGCAAGGTTAGGAGATGTCTGAAATCCAGTGGGTTTGTAACTACCACCAGAGTGAGAATTGCAAGGGGTGGGTGGGTGTGGGGTTGAAATCCCAGTCTTTCTTAGAGCCCAATAGTAATGTAGATATTGAACAGCTTCACTTTGAGGACAGAAAGCAGATATTGAACAGCTTCACTTTGAGGTGAACAGCTTCATTTTGAGGACAGAAAGTAGATATTGAACAGCTTCACTTTGAGGTGAACAGCTTCATTTTGAGGACAGAACGTAGATATTGAACAGCTTCACTTTTGAGGTCAGAAAGTAGATATTGAACAGCTTCACTTTTGAGGTCAGAAAGCAGATATTGAACAGCTTCACTTTTGAGGTCAGAAAGTAGATATTGAACAGCTTCACTTTTGAGGTCAGAAAGTCGACATTGAACAGCTTCAATTTGAGATCAGAAAGTAGAAAAAGCTGGCTGAAGAAGTACAATACCAAATACAGTACTGTTGCTACCGTTTGTTAGACTGGCTAATCATGACATACATACCTCCAGATCGTGACGTCTGAACTGGTAAGTCTGGCGGATGATTTCGCCCCAGTGCCGATTAACCTCCTCACTGAGGTTCGTATCATCGCAACTCTTCAGCTTAATAGCAGACGACAACTGGAACAACATAAAGCATAGAACGTAGTAACAACGTAAAGCAGAGAACGTAGTGTAACAACGTAAAGCAGAGAACGTAGTAACAACGTAAAGCAGAGAACGTAGTAACAATGTAAAGCAGAGAACGTAGTAACAACGTAAAGCAGAGAACGTAGTAACAACGTAAAGCAGAGAACGTAGTAACAACGTAAAGCAGAGAACGTAGTAACAACGTAAAGCAGAGAACGCTGCGTAACAACGTAAAGCAGAGAACGTAGTAACAACGTAAAGCAGAGCACGTAGCGTAACAACGTAAAGCAGAGAACGTAGTAACAACGTAAAGCAGAGAACGTAGCGTAACAACGTAAAGCAGAGAACGTAGTAACAACGTAAAGCAGAGAACGTAGCGTAACAACGTAAAGCAGAGAACGCAGTAACAACGTAAAGCAGAGAACGTAGTAACAACGTAAAGCAGAGAACGTAGCATAATACGACGCAGTCAATCAACTAATTGGCAGTCAGCCAAACAATAGAGAATCAATCAATCAATCAATCAATCAATCAATTTTTTATTGGTCCTCCGTAAGTGTCAAGCACACAAAGATATAAGGCAGGAAAAAGTTACATTTATAAAGCATTACAAGTATCACAAATTAATCAGGCAATAAATATAATCAAAGTGAGAACTAAATACTTAACGCAAGTTATTTAAACCCTTGGCCTAGATTGGGAATACCCCCAGGAATATATAAATTGGTTTAGCTCCTGATTAACCATACAATGGGAAGACAGCACTGGCACACGGTGGTGCATGGGTATGTTCGGTGCCACAGAGCGTCGTATGTTCGAATCCACCTCCAGCCACGATGTAGAGACACTGAGATACCAGGGGTCCTTCAATCGCAACTACTCATGCGCTTCAACGTGGAACTCCGATTCAGTGTCCGCGCTGGAGTCGGGAGCACCTCTGAGCAGTAATCTTGAATGGGCACTACAACAAGCGCTCATACATGTATACATTATGCACGCACATACATACATACCTACAGACATAAAAAATACATACACAAGCATAAATACATACACACATTCGTAGTTACTTACACACACATATAATACACACGTGATACGTCACACACACACACACACACACACACACACACACACACACACACACACACACACACACACACACTGCATACATACATACATATTATGTTGCTAAGCTTTTAAGGACAATGTTGCAATGGCGAAAACTACTCACAAATGCGTCGAATTCATCTTGAGTCATTGCCTGATTGAACTTAGTGTCATAGTCCTTCAGGAAGGATTCCATCATGTAGTCGAGATACTCCATCCTAAACAGTTTCAAAACAATCCGTAATGTCATGGCTCACCGTAATCGAGTCTAAGTAATTGAATATGTATGTATGTAAAGTGTGTGTGTGTATGTAAGTATGTGTGTGTGTGTATGCATGTATGTATGTATGTATGTGTACATTGTATGTATGTATGTATGTATGTATGTATGTATGTGTGCGTGTGTACATTGTATGTATGTATGTATGTATGTATGTATGTATGTATGTATGTATGTATATGAACATTTATATAGCGCCTTACAATAACCTCATGAAGGCGCTTAGAATGTATGTATGTATGTATGCATGTGCACTTGCTATAGCGTCCCTTCAAGATTTCTACTCAGAAGCGCTCCCGACTACAGCGTGAACACTGCATCGGAGTTTCACGCCCGAAGCGTATGAGCAATTGCAACGGGTGAAGGACTTGCTCAAGGTCCGTACGAGGCAGCTTGAGGTGGATTCAAACCTGTAACCCTTCGGCTGCAAGGCGACGCTGTAGTCGGGAGCACCTCCGAGTTCAGAGCTTGAGGGTGCGCTATGCAAATGCTAGAAACTCAACAAAAATCTAAGAACTTTAGCAGACATTGTGCAGGGCGACTGCCAGGAGACATGTGGCACAAGTCAGAGGCGGATCCAGAGGAGTGGGGGGCCAATCCGGCCACGGCCCCCCCATTTAAAACTGCCTTGGGACGTGGCCCCCATTAGATTTGAAATTATTAATAGGAATAGAGGTGTCAGGGCAAAAAAAAAGGTCATCAACTTTTTTGGCGGATGAAGAGTACTTTTTTCATTTGGGCGACCAACGACATTTTTCACCCTGTCCCAAGATCAAAGATTTTTGGACCACCCCTTTGAAAGAGTTCCGGATCCGCCACTGGCACCAGCACCAGCACCACAATGTCAGAACTGCGGAAAGTAGCGCGTCGATGACGACTCACGTGAATCGCGACGCCTGGCTGCACAGCTTCATGCGGAATCCAACGACGCCGAACGTGTTTCTGGGGTTGACCTCAACGTGATAGCCGAGCTGCATCTCAGTTCGAAGCTGGTTGAAGCACGGCTCTTCCATATTCATCTGCACATTCGAATAGATTGAAGCTTTAGATATTTTACGTAGTCTGTTTATATGTTAGTGTGTGCACTTGTTATAGCGCCCCTTCAAGCTCTCTCTCTCTCTCTACTCAGAGGCGCTCCCGAATGCAGAGCCAACACTGCATCGGAGTTTCACGCCGAAGCGCTGAGCAATTGTGAGTGAAGGACTTGCCCGAGGTCCTTACGCGGCGAGGTGGATTCGAATCCTGAACCTTCCGGCTTCAGATTCGCTCAGATGCATTTTTTACTGCAGCTTCGAAACAGTACTTTTCAGCCGAGGTTGGGTCGGGAGCGGTCCTGAGTAGTAACCTTAAAGGGGCGCTATATAAATCTCCGTAATGAATGAATGAATGACTTACGACAACGAGCTCGTTGAGCATCTGGCAGCGGAGGTCAACGTCACCGAATTGGTAGTAGTTGGTGAGACTGGTGTTCTCGTCGCTGGGGTTTGTATTCATCATCTGATACGTGGAACAGCCAACAGGAATCTTTGTAACTTGAGTCTGGTGGAAAAAACATTAAGAACATCGAAATGGTTTCAGATTCCGCTTCAAGTCATTGATCAGTTTGCATTGCAATTCTGGTCGGATAGACCTCGTTCATATGTGGGGTGCGGCGGTGTAGTGGGTATGTTCGTCGCTTTGGGTTGCAGGTTCGAATCCACCTCAAGTCGCCGCGCAAGGACCGTGGGCAAGTCCATCACTCGCAATTGCACGGCGCTTCGGCATGAAACTCCGAAGCAGTGTCCGCTCTGTAGTTTCATTTAGAATTGACAAGTATATCGCCAAAACAAAAAGGGTATCAGTTCAATTGGGACACCGTGTAGAAGCGAAATTAAATTGAAACACAGATGCAATATATAGCATAGCAAAAGAATGATATATGAAAACAAGAACATTAAGAAAACAACAACTGAAACTAAAAAGAAAAGATGCCGAGGTATGCATTATGAAAAGCATTATGAAAGCATCAGTACGTGTCCTTGCACATATAAGTCTATATGCCATCCCTTGCTTGACCTACCTCGGCCAGCGTGTCCGGGTCATCGGCAGCGGTAACCTTCAAATTTCTGATCAGGTAATCTTCAAGCTCAAGGGCCTCCTAATCGAAAACACACACACAGACATGATGCCCGTGCTTTAAGTCGTCATTGATCTTCAAAATAATCACTCAATATTCGTTTAATTTGACAAAACTAGTTGTCAAACTGAAAGGAGTCGTGATGCAATTAGACATGTTAGGAGAGTTATGTGATCTTCGAGTTGTGTGATATTAGAGTTTTGTGATCTCGGAGTTATGTGATCTTGGAGTTATGTGATCTTGGAGTTATGCGATCTCGGAGTTACGGTGTGTGATCTTGGAGTTATATGATCTTGGTCCTTCTTGGAGTCATGTGATCTTGGAGTTATGTGATCTTGGTCCTTCTTGGAGTTATGTGATCTTGGAGTTATGTGATCTCGGAGTTAAGTGATCTTCGAGTTATGTGATCTTGGAGTTATGTGATCTTGGTCCTTCTTGGAGTTATGTGATCTTGGAGTTATGTGATCTTGGTCTTTCTTGGAATATGTGATCTTGGAGTTACGGTGTGTGATCTTGGAGTTATGCAATCTTGGACTTTAAATGTGACCTTGGAGGTATGTGATCTTGAAACAAAGTGATGAAGCATTGCAGACGACCCGTGCGAGGTTGATTTGGACTCGCTGAAGAGACGTTAAGTTTTTTGAAGCTTAACAATAATAATAATAATAATAACAACAGAGGCACATTTTAGGATGGTTGTGAAACCTTGGATGAGGCCTGATTTCTCGGAGATTTATTTTTACTACTAAAATAATTTTTATAAGTCCTGTGGGATCATTTATGCTATTGGGTACCAGACAGCGTAGAGCCTTCTCGGTTCTTGGCCCGTCCACATGGAATGGGCTCCCACTTGCGCTACGCTCACTACCTCGGAATAATTTGCCTGCCTTCTACCAGTTGCTTAACCCTTTAATGCCGAAATGGTAGTAAATGGTATGGGAAATCCTATACCCTCCGGCATTAAAGGGTTAAGACCTATCTTTTTAGCCGTGGCTGGGCTGGGAGCGCCTCTGAGTAGACTTCTCGAAGGGGCACTATATAAGTTTTCGGAATGAATGAATGAATGAATAAAAAATTAAAATAATAACAATAATAACAATAACAACAATGAGCATAAGGTTCCTTACATCATCCGTAAAGTTGCCCTGTACGAGACCCTCGACGAACATGCCTTGGTAGAACTGGTCGGCAAAGGCCTTTAACTGATCCAGACTCACGCTCGCCAGGCACTCGCTTCTCTGCACCATCGAGCAGTACTTGGTGAGCAGGAGCGATCGCTTCAGATCCCTGCAGAAAGAAGAGTTTCAAGTTTCGTTTGAATCGCTTTCAATTTAACCCTTTCCCGCCGGACCGGGTCACCCGCGACCCGATTAACAGGATATGTATCAAAACAATTCCGGCTGGAATGGGTTAACAACATCAACGAATGCCATACATTACATTACTGCACAGCAAACGTATTAATGTGTTTTAGACGAATTGTTTACATTCATTTAATTTATTAAGTTAACCCTTTAATGCCGAGATGGTAGTAAATGGTATGGGAAATCCTATACCCTACGGCATTAAAGGGTTAATATATATCAGACAAAGGAAATGGATTGGACATAATATTTTGAGACTCCCTTCGGATAGATATCATCGAAGGAGGAATGAAAGAAAGAAGAAAAATAGCAAGACCAAGACAGATGCTGCTGGGTTGGATTATGACGATGAAGGCAGACTACTGTACAGGAAACCGAAAGGGAAGGCTCAACATCGGGAGGAGTGATAGCATTATGGTTTGGTGTCAGGTCGGGAGCGCCTCTGAGCAGTTCTCTTGAAGTGGCGCTATATAAATGTTCGATTACAATTACAATTACCATTAGACGTTTAAACCTGCCCCTGGGTAGAGAACTTGAAGAAGAGCTCAGCACAGCATAATATGCGGGGTGTGGTGGGGTAGTGGTGGGCTTAAAACCTTGGAACCGGAGGGTTTTAGGTTCAACTCCACCTCAAGCCGCCGTGTAGGGACCTTGAGCAAGTCCTTCACTCACAACTGCTCGTGAGCTTCAGCATGAAACTCCGATGCAGTGTCCGCACTGTAGTCGGGAGCGCTTCTGAGTAGTGAGCTTGAAGAGGCGCAATAGCAAATGCGAGAACTATATAAACAAATAAACAAATTGACGTTCAACACAAAAAATTCAACATAATTCCATCTTACAGAAGAGAAGAGATCTAAATAAAATAATAAATACGAATAGCACACGGCTAGTTAGCGCCTCTGAGTAGATCTCTTGAAGAGGCGCTATGTAAATACTCTAAATAAACTGGATCAGAAACAGAAACGTGATTACTTGTTCAACATCTCTGGACTAAGCGGCTGATTGTGGTACAATTCGGCCATCTCCTTGCGAACTGTGTCAAACAGTTGGTGGGTCAACTCAAATGCCGCGACACGGTCGATCAATTTCTCGAACAGATCCTGCAAGTTACACAGATTGCATCAAACGACAACTACAGAAGGGGGCGCGATGGTGTAGTGGTGGGTTCGGTGCCTTGGAGCCGGACGGTTCAAGGTTCGAGTCCACCTCAAGCCGCCGCGAAAGGACCTTGAGCAAGTCCTTCACTCGCCACCGCTTGCGTGCTTCGGCGTGAAACTCCGATGCAGTGTCCGCCCTGTAGTCGGGAGCGCCTCTGACTAGAGATCTTGAAGGGACGCTATAGCAAATGCGAGAACTAAATAAATAGACATTTAACATACAGCGGGGAGGAAGCCGAGGGGGGAATCTCGACAAAATGTAAGCATGCAAAATAAATGTCTAATCATGACGTTCACATTGGCCTACTTATAATTGTGCATTATCCTAAATTCGTCCGATGGCATTTCATTGCATTATAATTAACTAATTATTAATTAATTTCATTGCATTATAATTAACTTCTGTTTAGATCTAAACAGTAAACTAAAACAGTTACCAAATCTTTCAACCTCTAAAGAAGCAAGTATACTTGATATTTTTTATAGGTGTGGCTGTGAGGGCTTTGTAAGACACTGGTGTTGATAGGGCAAAATATCTTCCGAATAAGCATCTTCAATGGGTTTTACAGTTCAGGTAGTACTCTTCAGTGCATTTTACAGAAGCAGCCATGGGCGGAGACCTAGGGGGGGACAGGGGAGGACGGTCCCTCCAATAAAAGTGTTGGGGACGGCCCATGCATTGGTCCCTTCCCCCCAATCGTTGAGGGTCAAGACTAAAACAAAATCCATAAAAAAATTTTTTGGCGAGATGACTAAAAAAGTCATCAACTTTTTGGCGGGGAAAATAGAAAATTTTTGCTTGGAAAAAGGTCATCAGAAATTTTCGTCCGTCAAAAAATTTCGCGTCTTTCCTTCGGCCACTCGTTCGTCCCCCCCAAATCTCCGCCCAGGTCTCCGCCCATGGAAGCAGCCACATAAATTTCCTGGGTGGACATTAAAAAAATTAAACCTCACCTGAAGTTTATCGCTGAAACCACTCAGCCGAATTGCCATCCCATTGTTATACATATGAAAGCGGTACCTGAAAATTTCACGATATCTTAACTGAAATCGTATACTAGATCATAACATTTAATTCAATTCATTTTTGTTTAATCGACAATTCGAGATGACAGAACGCAGCCTGCTACATATAATTAATTTTACAAAGGTTTAATATATAAGTTCAGTTTACAAATAAAGATTGGGTTTGAATTAATATTAAAACATAACATTTCAATAAAACAAGAATTATAGTTAACATAAACCTGACCTATCCACGAGACAGCATTCAAACTGTTAAGAATACAAATCACACTTATGGAAAACTATAAAATTTTAAATTCAAGTTAAGCTCGATATTTAGACGAATAGCATTCTCAATCCATTGTTTTTGAAAACAATGTCACCAGAACGAACTTCAAAGCAATCGGTAATAGGATCAAAAAAAAGTCTATAGTCTAAAAAAACTGTCTACAATCCCTCGAAAAGTCAAATAATTTATAGCTAGTCATAACTGCGCATTCAGACTTGAAACTTTTACAATAATGCATCAGGTTTCTCACTGACATCGAGTAACTTTTTCACGGCCCGATTTATTATGCACTATATTTATTATGCACTATTGTTGTAAAAAAATGAGCTGATAAATTATGACTTACTTGAGATGTGCCATTTCTCCAGGATAGCCATCGACACTGACAAGGTGCCTTAGTATAATCACGTACATGTCGGTGAGGCACTTGCTGAAATACAATGTTCTGTGTTAAGTGGACCAGTGAGAAATCTCGATTATCTCATTTAACTGATGTTGAACCGCGACAAAATGTTCAGAAAAATTGGTATTGATGCCTCACATGAATTTCGTGCCAAAGACATAAAATAATGTCAAATGGGGTTTCTGCCAACTACTACTCCTACTTTTTATTCTGTTTATTCTTTTTGACTTGTGTGTGTGTGTGTGTGTGTGTGTGTGTGTGTGCAATAAATAAACAAATCAAATGTTGTATTCTAAGCCAGATGTCTCCCTCTTTGCTTCTATCCTCAGTGAACCCAGGCATGTCTTGCGTGATCTTCTCCCAACAGAACGAGTCAATGGATACTCCCTTTGGTCTCGATCACATAATCTAGAGCAGTGGTTCTTAACCTTTTTATTAAATAAAAGTCAAAAAATAAAAATAAAATAGCAAATGATTTTCACTGAATATGTATATATTTCAGAGGACCTCTGCCGAACCCCTGGCACTGGCTTATCGAACCCCAAGGGTTCGGTCGAACACTGGTTAAGAACCACTGATCTAGAGATACAACGTTGTGATTCGTTGATTGGAAAGGGATTTATATCACCACAAAGCTGCTATAGGCCTAGATGACTTGTTTGATGCTAATATTTTATTTAATATTTTATTAAACTTGTGATTTAATTTGTACTTGTCATCACCAATTATTATGACTTCAATGTATTATAATGATATTCTATCATGTCCCATTGTGCGCAACTTGCAAGTGGAGTAATCAAGAAAATTCTTACTTACTTACTCACTTACTGACATAAAAAGAAACGGATGGCTACAATGAGAGAATTGACTCCAAATATGAATGCGGAATATATTGTGAAAAGCTATCAAAGTTCTGCAAACTGCACTTGAAAGGTAAGAAATATCTCATTTAATGTTAATTAAACTGCAATCATCAGTAGTTGACTTGAGCTAGCAGTAATTGGGGCGAGAGATACAAATTTAGCTGAATGGTAAACACAGCAGGCACAAAGATCATAAAGCTGTGGGTTCAATGCCAGCGAGCCCATAAGACTGATTCAGCCTTCCACTCTTCAAGAGCAACTTAAAATGATCAGCAGGACAGATGGGCGCCTTGCAGGCTGCCCACAGTTAAAATTAAACTACAAGAAAATTTTTATTATGTGTTATTACTATAACCATGCTATCCTATCAGGTATTTGTCAGATACAATTAATAAGCTAATATTATTATTATCATTAATCTCACAAAATTCAAACTAAATAATTCAGAAAAGTCAACTACGCAGTACGCACTTGACACTGTCAACTGCAGACTCACCAATGTCAGCTGCACACATGACAATGCCAACCGTACACACGACAATACCAACCATACACATGACAATGTCAACTGTTCACATGACAATGTCAACTGTTCACATGACAATTGATGTCAACTGCAGACTCACCAATGTCAGCTGCACACATGACAATGTCAACTGTACACATGACAATACCAACCGTACACATGACAATGTCAACTGCAAACTCAACAACGTCAACTGAACTCGACAATGTCAACTGCACACACGCCAAATCGCCAAAGTCATCTGTACACATGACAATGTCAACTGTACACATGACAATGTCAACTGTTCACATGACAATGTCAACTGCACACTCACCAATGTCAGCTGCACTCAACAATTGATGTCAACTGCACAATTGACAGTGTCAACTGTACATTCAACACAATTGACAGTGTCAGCTGCAAACACAACCAGCCAGGCCCTGACAATATGATGCAGCCCTTTTCATAGCGAAAAAGTAGTTTCATGTAGACTTACGTAGTAGCACACTGGTCAGATAAGACACTCTTCAGGTAGAAATTTATGTAGGCTGTAAATAATATAAAAAAGAACAGCAATTTAAAAATAAAACAATTGTTCATTTTAGGCAATAAAATTTTAAATAAACAATTATTCAACCAAATGACTGCAAGACTACAAAAAATTATACTAATATCGTTACTGTGACATGTTAGTTCACAAACAGACAGAAGACATTTCACGTCTGCGAATGTCCTCAATTCACATAAAGTCAATTCACATAAAGTCAATTCTTCTTCTCTTCTTTAGGTTAGCTGCCTCTCGGCAGGTCCAGATGCCCAACGACGCCACTCTTCTCTTCACATAACTTCAATTCACATGTCTTCAATTCACATAACTTCAATTCACATAGCTTCCGATACACATAACTTCAATTCACCTAACTTCAATTCACATAAATTCAATTCACATAAGCTCAATTCACATAACTTCAATTCACATGACTTCAATTCACATGACTTCAATTCACATAAATTCAATTCACATAAGCTCAATTCCCATAACTTCAATTCACATAACTTCAATTCACATAACTTCAATTCACATAACTTCAATTCACATAACTTCAATTCACATAGCTTCAATTCACATAACTTCAATTCACATAACTTCAATTCACATACTTCAATTCGCATAACTTCAATTCACATCAATTCAATTCACATAACTTCAATTCACATAACTTCAATTCTCATAACTTCAATTCACATAACTTCAATTCATTCTGGTATTTTTTTAGACATAACAGTGGATTAAACAACAGATTTAGATCGCATAGATAATTAATCCAATCCAACAAAGTTTTACAGCCACAAACTCATTAGGTGGCATCTCAGAGTTCTACCACAGTAGCAACCGCAAAGTCTGCAACCACTCCGCAGTATATACTTCATGGTCAGCTCTCTGCAACGCAGTCCCAAAAGACATCCAAATGTTTGCTCATCATCCTATCTCCCCTTCTAATGTAACCTCACCTCCACTTGCACTCTCCTCTCCTACTTTCCATTCAAGACATTGAAAACCGAACTCTCCAAGCTATCCCATCCAGTGCTCAGAGTGTAAAGGGGAAGAAGTGCCAGGACGCCCCTCACCTTTCACTGTTTTCAAATGCGTTGGCCAAACAAGTGGCAGATATTTGAAAATAAGCGCCTGGACGCCATCCATGACCGCCCTGCCACATTTTAAGCCCTGATCCTATCCCAATTCTAATCTAGTTCCAACGCATGACAACCATCATCACCGGCTACCACCGTAGCATCACGTCGTCTCCCCGGCTTGACCCCCCCCCCCGAATTCTGACCTGGCAGGCTGGCACCGGAACGAAAATTGCAGTGCTGGCTAAATATTGCGGACTTGATTTGATATCAATGCATGGGTGAATAAGCTGGTCTCCATGACATGGCTTTTGTGGGCGGTGAGAAATTCTCGAAGATTTGCATTACATTACATTACAGAAGAGTTTGATATGTACAGCGATATATACAGTTTGCTAGAAGAACACGTTTGTCTCACCCTTAGGCACGCAGTAGTCGGTGTCCGGGCGATACCAAAGGCGACTTGTGGCGGTCGACGAAATTGGCGCCTCCAACTGTAGAAAATAAACAGTGAGTCTCTTAAACGCATGACCTTAACTCATTAACCCTTTAATGCCAGAGGGTATAGGGTTTCCCATATCATTTACTACTATCTCGACATTAAAGGGTTAAAGACCAGCATATACTAAAATGCATTGAAAACACATGTAGATGGTCGTAAAGGGTTAATTAAACTCTCCCACCACTGACCGTCTTGCTTACGTATGCCAAAAGATCGAATGAATTTAAAATTAAGTTCAAAGTTCTGTCAAATGATTAAAGTTTCTAAAAGTCAATTTTTTTAGAATTAACGATGAAATAATGGTTAACCACAATTAAATGTATTCTCTAATAAGCAATAGTTACAAAAACAAAATTGAAATTATTCCTTGTCTAACTTTAAATAGTAACTTAGCAGTAACTTGCTCATTTTAATATGGTAGTCTTGATTACACTCAAATTCCGTTCAAATTCCTTCCGTCAACCAATTAAGTGGAAAACCACAATGCAATATATTTTAATATAATAAGCTGTCTTCGATTAATCGTTAAAAATAAATCTAATCATTAAAATTAAATTATTAAACAATCGCTTAATTAATTGCTAGCTTCCGCACACCTACCAGATAATTACATTTAGACATCCTAACGGACTCTGTGCCTTTTGCAGCAATCATGTTGAATTCTTTTTTAAAAACTGATTACGAAGATGTAATGATAATCAAGCAAGCAAGCATAAAACTCTAAAATTAAAGAAAATAATTTCTTCAATAAAATAAAATAAAATAAACTCCCAAATTAACAGCACGTAGTAACACAATGAAACAAGTGACATCCATATTGACAGCATAAAACCACACACTTCCTGCGATGGCAAATTACTTTCACATGAACCTTCAAAACCATTACAAACTCCGAGTAGTTTCCGTGAAGAGCATCAAACAAATTTCCGAATGAATGAATGAATGAATGAATGAATGAATGAATTAGCATATAAGCAACTCACGTTTTTGATTGCGTATTCGGAGGTTTTCAAAACAAAATCGGAGGCTAAAATGAAGCAAAAGCAGACGATACAGCAGGGAAACAGTACGTACGATCCAACAGGGAAACAGTACGTACGATCCAACAGGAAAACAGTGTGTACAATTCAACAGGGAAACAGCAAGCAGAATAATTGACAGTCAAACACTGTACACACAAATGATTAGTCAGTAGGAAGAACAAGAAAAAAATTGGTTGATTAGCTGTGTGCCTGCCTTGCATAATCATGCAATCTTGCTGCATACTTATCAGTTTAAAAAAATAAACAAAACAATTATTATTATTGATATTATTATATTAAACTCGTTTGCCCAAATAAACAATTATTATTATTATTATTATTATTATTATTAAACAAACTTTCTGAAAAAATACGGGTCAAAACTCACTGCCACCGCCATTTAAACTTAAAGTAAACAACGAAATAAAAAATCATATTTTACATATAAATACAAGAATTGTAGGTCGTCGTACATGCACCTTTACTACTTCGGTTTGCTTCGAAAAATATTATTTCTTATTAAGCCTTACGAGAGGTCAAGGAATCATGACAGATTTGACTAGAGGCACAGAATTTCAATCATCAGCCCTGACCAACACTTCTCCAACTCTGCAACATTAATCTTTTACCCGTTTGCCCCGAGAATATCCGCTAAAAACGAGCTTAAAATTTAAAAATGAACGGGTAAAGGGTTAAGAAAGTGAAACTGCTGATTCTGTACCTATGTACACATTCGGCCTGGGCAGGAAGAAATCCGACGACTTTCCGCAATCTAAAAAATAAGCACAAGCCAAAAGATTTTATCCATTGTTCGCAGATTTTTTATTCTTCACTTTCGTTTGTTCAACAATCCGGTTGACAAAGCGCAACCAGTTGCAGTATATACACTATACAGTTTGTTTGTTTGTTTGTTTGTATGTGCACTTGTTATAGCGCCCCTTCAAGCTCACCCTACTCAGAGGCGCTCCCGATGCAGAGCGGACACTGCATCGGTGTTTCACGCTGAAGCGCTGAGCAATTGTGAGTGAAGGACTTGCCCAAGGTCCTTACGCGGGGAGGTGGATTCGAACCTCGGACCTTCCGGCTCCAAGGCAACGACGCCACCACTAGACCACCGCGCCCCACAGTTATGCAGTTATCAATAAACATCAATCTTAACTACTAACAGAACACACTGCAATGCAGCTCAGTCATGGAGCCGCAACTAACCGCATAAGGTGATTAAAAAATTGACAGAAAGTCATCTGCTGTAGAACAATTGTGGTGCTTCGGCGAATCAGCGTCTGCGCTGTAATCGGGAGCGTCTCTGAGTAGAAATCTTGTAGGGCGTAGTGGTGGCGTCGTTGCCCTGGAGCCGGAAGGTTCGAGGTTCGTATCCACCTCACCGCGAAAGGACCCTGGGCAAGTCCTTCACTCACAATTGCCCGGCGCTTCGGCGTGAAACTCCGATGCAGTGTCCACTCTGCATTCGGGAGCACCTCTGAGTAGGGAGAGCTTGAAGGGGCGCTAAAACAAGTGCACAGACAAACAAACAATAACAAGTGCTCAAACATACATACGTCGTACATACATATCATACATACACACATATATTATACATGCATAAATAAAATGAAAATACCAGAAAACAGATAATTATGTTTCCATCCAATATAATATTAAGATAAGATAAGAAAAGAATATTCTTTAATTCACCAATTTGTTAACCGCATTTTGGTTCACAGGCATGGTACAATAAAATGAATAGACAATAGATTTCTTTAGCTGAACTTTAACTTGAAGTTGATTGTTTATACTCACTCGACCAAAGCTGCAGATACTGCTCAGGTATGTCTGAAACAAGTAAAAAAATTCCAATATTAACGAGAAAACGATATTCTATAGATAGCTAAATCAGCACCTCTTTGTATCTCTGCAAACATATTGTATGATGCGGCCTAAAAAACCCACTTCTGAACCAAACTGCCATGATTGATTCAGCTGCTGCCTTAGTCAGTGGCAGTATATATGAATGTATGCATGTATGTATGACATGTATGTATGCATATATGTATGTATGTATGTATGTATGCATGACATGTATGCATGGCATATATGTATGTATGCATATATGTATGTATGTGTGTATGCATGCATGCATGTATATAATTTATATATATATGTGTGTGTGTATGTATGTAATGCATGTATGTACAATTTGTATATAGACATTTATATAGCGCCTTAACAATAACCTCACGATGGCACTAAGTAGTAGCAATTTCAGTTTAATGGCACCCAGTGATAATAACACAGATCATTAGCGCCGTCGCCTCCTCGTACATCCATGATTTGGACTGGCACTGCAAGAGTACAGGCAGTGGCAGAGCGCCGATCAGCTGCAGTATCTGCGCTGCGCCAATGTTACATACAGTCTTGCCACTACAGTTAGGGATATAAATCTGTAATTACTATCAAGACATTTCCTCTATAATGCTATCGAAGAATTCCAAAGATATATTTAGAAAATTTTCATCTCGCTACTCCATGTACAGCAAAGCACAGGGCACCAGCTTATTCAACAGCACTGCGCCGTGTAAATGTGATAAAAGCGCCTTAGAAGTGAAACTGTCGAAAATACATCGACTCAGAAACTCTGTAGAATGCTTCAAGCACGATTAGACTAAATTCTCTTTGTTGTGTAAAAAGCAGCGGTGGTAGATTTCCGAATTTTTACGCGCCTGAGTTGCAGTAAGAAGTAAATTACAGAAGGTAAACTCAAACTTTCCTCCGAGCTTTACAGTCGCTCGTCACTTATTTACCCCTCATTTGCACCCGGCAAAGATAGGTCTTGCTATCAACCCTAATAAAACAAAGATCATGAAGGTTGGAAGGTGGAGCGTGGACGATAGGATTGTTATTGACGGGGGAGAGGTGGAGGAGGTGGATACTTTCTGCTACCTGGGAAGCCTAATGACTGCGGATAGCAAGTGCGAAAGGGAAATAAGAACGCGAATAGGAAAGGCAAACACTGCATTCGGGAAACTTGACAACATTTGGAAGAGTAATGGCTGCAGTCTGAACACCAAGCTGCGACTCCACAACGCCATAGTCCTGAGCACATTACTGTATGGGGCGGAGACATGGCCAATGACAGCGGCAGACGGGAGGAGACTTGAAGCGGCGCACCATAGATGGTTGAGAAGAATTCTTCACGTATCATGGTGGGACAAGGTAACAAACAAGAGTATAAGAGAAAGAACAGGACAGGATACTATGGAAAACATCATCAGAATGAGAAGACTAAGATGGATGAGGCATGTCTTTCGCATGGACGACAACAGAAGAGCGAAGCAAGTGATGATCTGGGACACTGGAGGAAAAAGAAAACGTGGAAGACCAAGGAAGAACTGGCCAGAAACAATTAGAAGCGACTTAAGATGCCTGGAGCTGACGTGGGAGGAGGCGGAAGAACTGGCGATGGATAGAGACGAGTGGAGGAGATGCGTCGCCCGGTGTGCAGACATGCAGAGGAAGGACTAAGTCTAAGTCTAAGTGCACCCTAAAAATCGGGGACCATTTAGGCGTAAGTGCGTTGGGGTGGCATTCAATTGAGCTCTGAAATGTTAAATATGGAGGACTACTACCTTCAACATAGTAGCGTGTCCTGTAGTAGGGCTCAGTGTGACAGGTGCCGCATTTATCGTTGTCGAAAGACTTCGACCAGAGGGCAAGGTTCATCTGGCGTGGCTGGAGCTTGTCAAGACAGCTTCTGATCAGCTAAAGAAACAAGCAAACCATATATCAATCAATCAATCAATCAATCAATCAATCAATCAAACGACCAATCAATCAAACGACCAATCAATCGATCGACCAATCAATCAATCAATCAATCAATCAATCAAACGACCAATCAATCGATCGATCAATCAATCGATCGACCAATCAATCAATCAATCAATTAATCGATCAATCAATACATCAATCAACCAGTTGATCAATCAATTCGATTATTAGAAGTACTTAAGGTGACACACACGCAACCTAAACAGACAAATACAGTACTGTTCATGGCATTCACGATTTTGGCTTTTCGCTCCATCCTTCCTCACCCAGCTTTCCCCGACAAAGTTCACATCGTCGCCCCTACGACCCCCTATGCAGTAAACGTGCATTTATAAAGCGCCACTTCAAGAGAAACTCCTCAGAGGCGCTCCCGACCTGACACCAAACCCCAATCAAAGAGAATGGTTTTCAAATGCTTGCGGAAAAGGGGCACAGAAAGACTAAGTAACAACAAACACACGCATGCATACATAACTACAAGCGTGCATTCACACACGTGCGCACACACACACCCACACGTGTGCAAACTGCACACACGAGCATGCACAAACACATACACGCACACTCAAGCACACATACACGAGCATCCCCACACACATCCCTAATGACGTGCACCCCTCCCACACACACACAAACACACATGGTCCGTACCCCAAAACACACACTACCCACGGAAATTCTTAGCTTGCGTTCCCACTGCTCCTCATGATGGAACTCTAAAACGCATGCATTTTAATTCAAAATTCTTCATCAGCGTTCCCATTCCCACTGCTAACAATCAGCGTTCCCACTGCTCACATTCAGCGTTCCCACTGCTAACATTCAGCGTTCCCACCGCTCACATTCAGCGTTCCCACCGCTCACATTCAGCATTCCCACTGCTCACTCCAAACCACTTTAACCACTGACACCACCACCTCCCCACAAACACACACAAAACCCGAGTATTTAAATGAGCTATATAATAGGTGAGAGGCAATGAGTACCGGCTCGTCATATTCCATCAGAATCCTTCCGCCTTGAATGTAGTCCTTGGGTTGGTACTTGTGCATGTCGACGGACATCTGGTGAACATACTCCTGCGGGTCCGGCTGCAATGCAAACACAAACCCAGGGTGAGAATTGCCGGGGTGTTGCGGGGGTTTCAACCCCCGCCCCCAGTCTTTTTTAGAGCCCCATGTTAAAGTATATTTTTCACACCCAAATTCCAAGTGGATCATTATCCAACCCTCCACCCCCAGTTATTTTTTTCACAATTCTTACACTGCACAAAATAGACAATAGAAGAGGAAGAGGAGGACGAGAAGGAGGAGGACGAGGAGAAGGAGGAGGAGGAAGAGGAGAAGGAGGAAGAAGACGAGGAGGACGAGGAGAAGGAGGAGGAAGACGAAGTGGAAGAAGAAGACGAAGGAGGAGGAGGAAGACGAGGAGGAAGAGAAGGAGGAGGATGAGGAGTTGGAGGAGGAGAAGGAGGAACAGAAAGAGGACGATGAGGAGGGAAAAAAGGAGGACGAGGAGAAGGAGGACAAGGAGGAGGAGGAGGAAGAGAAAGATGAAGAGGAAGAAGAAGTACAGTTCCTTTGAAACAAGTCCTGACGCAGTTAGGAAGTCCAGATCGACTCCACTTTCTCGATCTCAGCATATACGAGGAACGGTGGATAGCCAGTCCTCTCCCTCGCTGTCTCCACTACCCACGAACAGTGTGCTGTCGGTGTACACGTGTTACAGCTGATTTGGCCAGGGAGGGGGGGATGGGATGGGCGCAGACGAAGCAGAAATCTCTAACAGAATTACCGCTCTGTCGGGCATATTAATTAATCAATTAATTCATTAATTAATTAGACCGACACGTTGATTTAGGATTCATATAATAATACTAGCCTCGTTAGCTACACCGGTAAGCGAGAGCGGCATTCGTCTGTTGGTTGCAATGCGGTGCGGTTCAAGCCCCGGGCTGGGAGTTGACACTCAGATATTTCGGGCTAGCACGTGTGGGACGCAGTGGTGCAAACTGCTACGGAGTGACCTTGGGCAAGTTGCTTACCCATCATTGTCTGTGGGGAAGGCAACGGGAAACCACCTCACTCATCTCATCCCCAGGGGCGTAAAGCCAATGCACCTGCCTACGGGCAGAGCACCTTAAAAATAACAATAATAATTGTTGAAGTACCATTTCGAACCAATCGAATTCGTTCTGTTCGATTTGTCGCATTTCCTGCCATAGGCTGTGCTTCGGTCCCTCAGAGCGGAGCATATTGAGATACTGGAAGACAAGACTCACAACCTTTCGACAAAACAAAAACCAATGACCATTCAGAAAGAGACGACCAAACAGACATATTCAAAATCCAGTTGTGACTCACTTAAGTAATAATAATAATAATAATAATAATAATAATAATAATAATAATAATAAAACAACATCAAATATTCCGTTTTGAATCAATTATAACAATTTTATATGCTTTTAGTTAAGTAAATTTTAGCATTGTGGTCCCTAATGTCCTTTAACTAAGAGAAAGTGGCCCGCTTGTCCTCCAACTTAGAAAAAGTGGCCCTAAGGTCCAAAAAGGTTGGGAACCACTGCCCTGGATCATAAAAAAAGCGTCACCTCAACCATGCTCTTCAGACCGTCCTCCGTTAGAGTCAGGGTCACGCTGAATTGCGCCCATGTGCTGTTATGTTCCTGACTCGTCTCAGAGTTACCACATCGGATAGCTCGAGCCCAATCTCTGTTAATCACAAAAGCAGAACATCACCGTGAATGTGGGGCGCGGTGGTGTAGTGGTGGCGTCGTTGCCTTGGAGCCGGAAGGTTCGAGGTTCGAATCCACCTCGCCGCCGCGTAAGGACCTTGGGCAAGTCCTTCACTTGCAATTGCTCAGCGCTTCGTTGTGAAACTCCGATGCAGTGTCCGCTCTGCATTCGGGAGCACCCCTGAGTAGGGAGAGCTTGAAGGGGCGCTATAACAAGTGCACATACAAACATACAAATGTAACGTAATGTAATTAGTAATTTCTATAGCGCTGCTCACAGCCATGGGCATTCGGTAGCGCTCCCAGTACGATAACCCCTAGAGAAAAAATAGGTCTTTAGAAGAAAGACAGAGAGAGAGAGATGCAGAGAGTGATCCAGAAAGTGGAGTCCCACTCAAAGTCCTCCTACAGAAAAGCATCAAGCTGAGGTGGGTAACAAATCAATTAGATTCTAATTCGATTAGAAAAACAGCAAATTCTAATTCTAATTCCAATTATAATTCTATTAATTCCAATTGCAATTAAAATTATAATTCCAATTATAATTCTATTAATTCCAATTGCAATTAAAATTATAATTCCAATTATAATTCTATTAATTCCAATTGCAATTAAAAATATATTTCCAATTATAATTCTATTAATTCCAATTGCAATTAAAATTATAATTCCAATTATAATTCTATTAATTCCAATTGCAATTAAAAATATATTTCCAATTATAATTCTATTAATTCCAATTGCAATTAAAATTATAATTCCAATTATAATTCTATTAATTCCAATTGCAATTAAAAATATATTTCCAATTATAATTCTATTAATTCCAATTGCAATTAAAATTATAATTCCAATTATAATTCTATTAATTCCAATTGCAATTAAAAATATAATTCCAATTATAATTCTATTAATTCCAATTGCAATTAAAATTATAATTCCAATTATAATTCTATTCATTCTAATTGCAATTAAAATTATAATTCCAATTATAATTCTATTAATTCTAATTCTAATTCTAATCAGTTAACAATGAGCTTCTGCCAATTCTAATTCTAATTCTAAGAGCGACTTTTAACCGAGCTGCAAGTTGTGACCATATACGATGAGTACAATGGCAGATCATCTGTGCACGCTTCCCACATGGGGCACGGCGGTGGTGCAGTGGGTATGTTCTTTGCCTTGCAGCCAGAAGGCTGCAGATTCGAATCCACCCCAACTTCCCCAAGCCACCGCGTATGGACCTTGGGCAAGTCCTTAACTTGCAATTGCTAAGTGCTTCGGCATGAAACTCTGATGCAATGTCCACGCTATAGTCGGGAGCGCTTCAGAGTAGTAACGTTGAAGGGGCGCTAGAACAAGTGATTTAACTTCTTGTGGGCGCTGTAGAAATCTCGAGATAACGATTGCGACATTTGGCCAGCGCAGTTCTAGCCCTCAGAACAAAAGATGAAGAGGATCGGCAGAACACATGGAGCGGGAGAAGGATTTTGACAACGGCCTATGTGCATTGTCTGAAAGGTCCCCAGCTGGAGACAATAACGAGAACCCCACAGTGTATGCACACAGTGGTAGGACATTAGGAAGACAAAGCAAGTTAAGATATTGAAGTAGGCGCTATACAAATTTATGTTTTTGTTTGTATGTTTGTATGTGCACTTGTTACAGCGCCCCTTCAAGCTCTTTCTACTCAGAGGCGCTCCCTAATGCAGAGCGGACACTGCATCGGAGTTTCACGCCGAAGCGCTGAGCAATTGCGAGTGAAGGACTTGCCCAAGGTCCTTACACGGCGAGGTGGATTCGAAACTTCCGGCTTCAAGGCAATGACGCCATCACTACACCACTGTGCCCCACGATTGTGATTGATCAAGAGTGATATAAAAATATCTATAGTATATTATAGTACATATATAATATATATATATATATATATATAAATACCTCTTTCGCAGCAAGACCAGAAGACTTCCCTCCCCCTCGTGGCCAATCAAATTAGTCAGATAGTAAAGGGGTTTCTTCCTACAGCAGTAAAAAGAACAGAACACACTTGCATTAGTTATGCAATGCCATACAAAACAGTCGACAGGGAATTCAACTGAACTGATGCTAAAAAATCATTGATGTTCACTAGTAATTATGCCAAGTCTGCCATAGACTACTAAAGCAACTCTAAGGTACTATAGACATGATGGAAATCTGTGGAGAAAGTAAACAAAAAAGCTACCGATAACAAAATCCACAGATAATGTTCAAAATCCACATGTAACATGAATAGACATGACTTGAGAGTCCCACGCTCTCATACATCGATGTGGGAATTGTGGGCCCACCGCACCTTCTCGAATGAATGATTGATTGAATGAATGATTGAATGAATGATTGAATGAATGATTGAATGAATGATTGAATGAATGATTGAATGAATGATTGAATGAATGAATGAATAAATAACATTTATAATGTTTAATAGGTTCTGTCAAAGTAATGCAGCCTTCTTCACCTGTAGTTCTTAAGCTGACTATCGAGAGCCCAAGTCAGCTGCAGCTGGCGCACGTTCTTGACCGGGATAACTGCACAGAAATCAAACAACATCCTGAAGTCAAATATTAAAAAAATGTCCTGCAAAAGATTCACGCAATCGTGTATTCAAGATTGCAATCAATCAATCAATAAATCAATAAATCAATCAATTAAATCAATCATTCATTCAACAGTCAGTTAATCAATCAATCAATCTTTTTACTGGAACCATTTCAAGACAAAGCATTCTTAAGTAAAAATGCAAAAAAAGTTATAGGAGGCAACAAAAGGGAGACCAAAAAGGGATAATATATTTCGCTGCTAGGGGCAACTATTCAACACAAATTAATTCAATTGTGATGGCAATGCATGTCACGTCTTGAAGACAAGAGACGCAGTTCGTTTAAAGTAGACATTTTACTAGAAGATATCAAACAAACGCATACAAAAACTACAGTTAGTCGGTGAAAACAAAGAACAAAAAGAATGGTTAGCTAAAATTAATGTACATAACGGTTAATGGCAACTAGATGATATTAAGCATCAGTTCAAGAATAAACCAATCTAATTTTTACTTGTATTTCTTTATTTATTTATTTCTCCATTTCCATAGCGCCCCTTCAAGCTCTCTCCTCAGAGGCGCTCCCGACTACAGCGCGGACACTGCATCTCAGCAGACTCAGACATGAGTGCACTCGCTCATTTCATAACAATGTAAACACAAGTCATAACCGTGGCCATCTCAGATATCAGACAGCCTCAAAGCACTGCTCTTTCTCTCTGTCTCTCTCTCTCTCTGTCTCTCTCTGTCTCTCTCTCTCTCTGTCTGTGTGTGTCTCTCTCTCTTTCTCTCTCTCTCTCTTTCTCTCTCTGCATATCTGTGTGTGTGTGTCTCTCTCATTTTCTCTCTCTGCATATCTGTGTGTGTGTCTCTCTCTCTCTGCCTGTCTTTCTGTCTGTCTCTGTCTCTCTCTCTGTCTGTGTGTGTCTCTCTCTCTTTCTCTCTCTCTCTTTCTCTCTCTGCATATCTGTGTGTGTGTGTCTTTCTCTCTCTCTCTCTCTCTGCCTGTCTTTCTGTCTCTCACTGTCTCTCTCTGTCTGTGTGTGTGTGTGTCTCTCTCATTTTCTCTCTCTGCATATCTGTGTGTGTGTCTCTCTCTCTCTGCCTGTCTTTCTGTCTGTCTCTGTCTCTGTCTGTGTGTGTGTCTCTCTCTTTCTGTCTCTCTCTGTCTCTCTCTCTCTCTATCTGTCTCTCTCTCTGTCTCTCTCTGTCTCTGTCTTTCTCCCCTTCTGCCTCAAATCCCCAAAATTTTAACTGATTAAGAATCAATTCATTGCTACACGTACTGCGATACATTCGCCGGAAACTTGGAGTGTCGAAGGGCGACTACAATGAAAAAGACAAAAGGTAAAAACGACATGGCAGAATATAATATAATCTAATGATAGAATATAATATAATATGACATGGCAGAATATAATATAATCTAATGATAGAATATAATATAATATGACATGGCAGAATATAATGAATATAATGACATAATTTAATATAATATAATGACAGAATTATAATATAAAATAATATAATGACAAGGCAGAATATAATATAATGACAGAATATGATATAAATATAACAGTAGTATAATAACATGGCAGAATATAATATAATAAAATGACATGGCAGAATATAATATAATAAAATGACATGGCAGAATATAATCTCAGTTTAACAGACAATATAAGTTAATTAACTGCCAACAGAGATCTAAATCTTAACCTCAATTCTTCATCAGTTATATTCAAGCCAATCAATGATAATTATGCTGCCAGTCAGTAAGAAACCAGTGTATCCGTCTCTCTACTTAAATCAATGCACCAATTTTACAATCTAATATTACAGCTGTAAGCATTTAATAATACCACTCAAAACCCACTTTTTAGCTGTGGCTGGGCTGGGAGCGCCTCTGAGTAGACCATGCGAAGAAGCACCATATGAATTCTAGGAATGAATGAACATTGTCAAACATCTACCTTGATTGCTATTATTACTCAATAGTCAATACACGTATTAAATGTCATAACGCTATGCATTAATCAATTAATGGCTCTTAATTAACTGATAAGTTTGATAAAGGCTTACCCCAAGGTGCGTGAAACTTGGTGGAGGATTTTCACTGAAATAAGAAACAGCGTATATTTCGACTAGCTCGATTCATTGGATAAATTTTTCGTACATCGCATAGATTATGGTATTGTGGGGCGCGGGGGTGTAGGGGTATGTTCGGTGCCTTGGAGCCGGAAGGTTGCGAGTTCGAATCCAACACAAGACGCCGCCGCGTAGGGACCCTGAGAAGTGCACGGGAAGCACTAAGGTCTAAGGCAGCGGTTCAGAACCCATGACCCGCGGGCCAAAAGTGGCCCGCGAGGACTCAAAAATGGCCCGTCAGGCCTAAAAATGGTCCTCATCTCTCAAAGAATTTTTAAAAAATATATGAAAACATTGACAATTTTGACAAGACAGAACATTAAGGTCTAAGGCAACGTAACATGCAACATGTCCGACTCCATAGCGGCTCACAGCAACCAGTCGGATAATGTGTACTCACTTGGCCGGCACGCCAGCGAAAAGCTCCTTTACCCAGCTCTCCAGATCTTCGAGTGAGTCTGAAAGTAATGAGGAATCATTTTCACACAGCATAGCTGTGATTGGTTTTTTTAAGTCGCACATCATTCAACTCTGTTTACAATCGTGAACTACTAACATAGGCGTAGGAGACGGGGGTCCAGGGGGGGGGCAAATTTCAGAAGATTTTGCCCGGATGACTAAAAAAACTCGTCAGAATTTTCGGGCAAACGTAACGAAAATTTTTCTTAGGATTTTGGCCGGACGAAAAAAAAATTTCGGGCAAAAGTCTCATTTTTGCCCCCCCAACGTTGAAATGTCCCCTACGCCTATGACTACTAAGTACAGTGTAACACGAACCAGCAAAAGCTGATAGCTTATACTATCCTGACCCCTCTTCCTTAATTATTATTCACAAATGTTTTCATAGCATACACGATACTTAACTAGATCTTAACTAGCAATGCAGTGTTCAGTGATAATCATGATAACTAATTACAGTGCTAACAACAATAATAACTACACTAATACTTATACTACTAACAACAACAACAATAATAATAATAATAACAATAAGTATGCCGCAATCACTCGAACACATGCCTTTGTAGCGGAGGCATTGGAATCCAGCGGTTCCTGGAGTTCAGAAGGACTTGATTTTGTGCTACACTTTTGTGCTAGAGGAGACATAGAACAGACTCGAGACAAGCTACCTTTTCCAGAGAATCTCGGGAGCAGTCCAACGAGGGAACGCCATCTGTTTTTCTTCCACATTGCCTTTGCAACAATGCTAATAATAATAATAATAATAATAATAATAATAATAATAAAACTCCAAAAGAAACCCTCGTAGCATCATACTACAGTAGTTTATTCATTAATTCTACGGACCTACTCAGGAGCACTCCACGCCCAGCCAAGGCTAAACAAAGAAAAATGACGTGTTTTAAAACACAGAGTTTGATTGGTACGAGGCAATAGCATGCGTAGTTCCAACGCAATGTCATTAATACGTTAGACAAACCTTTCGAAAAGACCGCCAGCGTCATGTACTGGGCGAGATAATACTGCTTGCGGAAATTGTTGAGGGCCAGGTGAACATCGATACCATTCTTCTCCGGAATCGTCTGCAGTGTTGTGGAATTACCTGACAAACAAACAAAAATCATCATCATCATCATTGTCATCATCATCGTCATCATCATCGTCATCATCATCATCATCATCATCATCATCATCATCATCATCATCATCGTCATCATCATCGTCATCATCGTCATCATCATCATCAGCATCATCATCATCGTCGTCATCATCGTCATCATCACCATCATCACCATCATCATCATCATCATCATCATCACCATCACCATCATCATGTACCTGACGCCGGCCACCTGATGCGATGGGTACAAACAAATGAGCTCCAATTGTCATCAGTCATTTGTCAGATAGTCAAGTCCTACTAGGAATGGAAAGAAAACGTGGAACAGACGTTAGAGAAGTCTCGATCATTAACCCTTTGCTGCCTTCAGTGCTAGTCTTACGTTCACAATCATATTATTATTGTCAAAATCCAGTTGTCTGCCATTCTGTTTCCATAGAAACGTTCAATTAGCGTTTTTTTGTCAACTAGTAAAGTCTAACATCATTTGTACATATTATTCCCTATTTTAAAACACACGTGCAATGCAACACGTCCGTTAAACACCCTTTCAAAGATGTCCAACTGGTATTAAATGTTCGGATACATGCACACTTGTGGGGCACGGTGGTGTAGTGGTGGCGTCGTTGCCTTGGAGCCGGAAGGTTCGAGGTTTGAATCCACCTCGCCGCGTAAGGACCTTGGGCAAGTCCTTCACTCACAATTGCTCAGCGCTTCGGCGTGAAACTCCGATGCAGTGTCCGCTCTGCATTCGGGAGCGCCTCTGAGTAGAGAGAGCTTGAAGGGGCGCTATAACAAGTGCACATACAAACTCGACCTAGGCCATAATCTAACTCTTCCAAGAGTGGATTCTTTTGCCAAAAGAAGTTTTATTACGCGAATGTTGTATAACCTTGCATAAATGTTTTCTATTGTTATTTTTTCCTCTGTAAACTACTGTGCATTTTCTGGTGGTCAAATAAAGAATATTCTTACTTCTTCTTACTTACTTACATGCACACTCACACACACACACACACACACACACACACCCACGAACAAAAATGCATTCAGATTTTACTTACCCCAAGTGAATTTGCCCATCGGATGCCCCGGTTTGGCAAAGGATGCGAGCAGCTGCTCGAACCGAAACCTCTCAGTATGAACCGTCATCGCCCATTCTGAGCAGAAAAAATTTAAAGAAACTTAGCACACGCCAATTTATTTTGACTCTACACTACAGCTCAAAGAACCAGTCTTTATGTAGGCCTACTTATGGGCCATCCACCATTCTGTACGCAAAGAATCGTAGTCTCGATCCACCCTGCTGCAAATCTTACATTTTGTGCTACCCCACCTATAGATGTGAAGTTGTGCACGCACAAATAAGCTTCTCTACCTCCCCCTCCAGTTACAAAAGTTGATTAGCTAAAATCATCTATAAAACATTTGCTTATTTTACCGTAGGCCACCATTTTTTAAAGCATCACATTTGCTAGCTAAATTAATTTTTTTAAACTGTTATGGTATACTGTTTATATCTGAAAAGAGCTCAACTGTAATGTAATCGAGTATTGGATAATAAAGAGGTGTAAATAGGCTAATGCGTGCGTCGTAATTATAGCGCTACAGCAAATGTGAGAAATAGACACAATAAACAAATAAAAAGGAGTTTCCCATGTCTGCTATGCATGCCACCAATGGACGTATAGTTTCCAAACAATTTGAACGAAAAAGTTCAGTTTTCATATTTCAAACGAAGCATTTTAAAGGCACGTTATGAAATCTAATTCCTTTGCGACTTAGTAAATGATACACGAATAAAATACCAGCGTGGACCAGGTTCCTTTCTCGCTTCATGGAGTCTTTGTTAAGAAGGGGACTTATGAAGAACTGGGCAAATCGTTCAAGCGTGGCCTTGAAGTAAGGATTCTGGATTTCGAAGTAGAAGACGGTCTAGAGCACAATGAAACAACACAATGAAACGACACAATGAAACAACACAATGAAACGACACAATGAAACAACACAATGAAACAACACAACAAAACAACACAATGAAACAAGACAATGAAACAACACAATGAAACAACACAATGAAACAAGACAACGAAACGACACAATGAAACAACACAATGAAATAACACAATGAAACGACACAATGAAACAACACAATGAAACAACACAATGAAATGACACAAATGATAAAACACATTAAAAAACAAAATGAAACAACACAATGAAACGACACAATGAAACAACACATTAAATTAACAGAGGTAATAACTTGTAAATGTTGGTTGTTTTGATCGGGTTCTGCGCACAGCAGCAAATCTTATCGATCGTAGAACAAAATAGTCACGAATTACATGC
Organism: Lumbricus rubellus; assembly: GCA_945859605.1. Lineage (NCBI taxonomy): Eukaryota > Metazoa > Annelida > Clitellata > Crassiclitellata > Lumbricidae > Lumbricus > Lumbricus rubellus. The sequence goes on from OX243817.1 coordinate 21,973,740, forward strand.
GGGATTTATTTATTTATTTCAGAAATTTATATAGCGCCTCTTCAAGGTAGGCTACTCAGAAGCACTCCCGGCCCAACCTTGTACTGCACTTGCTTCCAATTCCACAGCGGATCAACTAGATATGAGAAGATCAGCATTGGTCTGGCACTGCATTGGCTATGCATTGGAGGGTTTGGCTAAGCTGAGCTCTTGGTCCCTCGCTCACGAACTGCTATAATGCAGCGGTGCTCTTTCTTGAGGGGGGGGGGGCGGCTGGCCCCAAGGACCTGGAATTGGCTTCCTGTTGCGCCAAGCCTGATGTCAAGAGGTCACACTACTGAGTTCCCTTCCCACTTAATAACTGCTTTATTTTGCTGTGGTTGGACTGAAATCGCCTCCCTCCCTCCATCAACCATCCAACCATCCAACCACCCAACCCACCCCAACCAACCCAACCACCCACCCAACCATCCACCCACTGGTCAACTAACCAACAACCCACCAACGAACCAACCACTCACCAACCACCAACCCACCCACCATCCAACCACCCAAACCAACCACCAACCACCCAAACCAACCACCAACCAACCCCAACCACTCACCTAACCATCCTCACACTAGTCGATTAACCAACAACCCACCAACCACCCACCCACCAACCCAACCAACCCAACCACCCAAACCAACCACCAAAGAACCACCCAACCACCAACCCACCTACCATCCAACCACCCAAACCAACCACCAACCCACCCCCAACCAACCCAACCACCAACCAACCGCAGAAACAAAGATGTCTGACCTTCTCGAGAAATGTATGTGCATTAGTGACTCCTCCGTGCTGCCGGATGAACTTGTCAAAGTCATTCTCCTCGGGGAATCGTGTGCTACCCATGAAGACCACTGTTCAAAAGCATCAAACACACACATGCTACGTGAGAAGTGGTCACGGCTGTACTCAATTTCTGACGTGAGTACACGCCGACACCGAAAAAAATCAACATTTTTTTAGTCATCAAAATTTCTGAATGACCTTTTTTTAGTCGTCGGAAGCTTCTTCTGGATTTTTTCGATCGGAAACTCTGAAAAACGGAGTAAAATGCTCTAATTTCATGATTTTTGGCCTTCGTAAATCCCGATTTTTCCCGGCGTATGCCCGCCGGGAAAAATCGGGATTTACGATTGCATAACTAATGCATAACTATTGCATAACTATTGCATGACTATTGCATAACTATTGCATAACTATTGCATAACTATTGCATAACTATTGCATAACTAAATATTGCATAACTATCGCATATGGAGAAGTGAAAGATGCCATGGCCAATTAAATAAATAATACATTCATCAGAATTCACTCGTTAACTGTCTCAACAGTACAATCCTAGTTTCAATTAATCAATCAATCAATCAATCAATCAACTTTATTGATGAGGTGACATACAAATTTCTGAATGAACAAATGATGAATGAATGCATGAATGAATGAAGTGGTTTAATCTACTTGATTTAGTATATTCTGACTTATATCGTTAAGAAATAGATAGTAAACAGCAGCTTGCCGTAAGGGCTATAGCAGCCCACATGTATGTGACATTCTTTGCCAACACAATAGGTACAACATTAGGTTGCAACCAAAGAATTTCACGGATAAGTTGGTCCACATGCAGCATGCATCATTCCACAGGCAGCATGATGATGATGATGTTTCTCTGCCCGAAGGCAGGTTCATTGGCTTTTACGCCCCTGGGGATGAGATGAGTGAGGTGATTTCCCGTTGCCTTCCTCATAGACAATGATGGGTAAGCAACTTGCCCAAGGTCGCTCCGCAGCAGCTTGTGCCACCGCGTCCCACACGTGCTAGCCCAAGATATCTAAATCTCTACATGTCAACTCCCAACCCAGGCAGCATATACCATTCTAAATACAAACAAATTGAGATCAACAAAGTTTTATACAACTATGGGTTGTTAAGTGGTAACCTACTGTGCTCCAGGAAGTGCGCCAATCCAGGTAGGTTGTCGGGCTCTGAGAAACCGCCCACGCCGACGCACAGCCCGGCAGCAGACTACAACAGAGGCAACAAGCAAGCAAGTGCATAGCCTCTTAATGACACTAAAAGTCCTTATAGAACATGGACAGCTGACGTAAAAACCATAGATGTACAAAACGAAGAAAATGACATCGAAAACGAGGAAAAACCGTGGTTTTTTAGAGAATTTTTTTTTAAAAACAAAAAAAAGGTAAATAAATATTGCCTTTGTTACATCTGAAACTTCATTTTAAGCTTACAAACCTTGGGTGACTATGTCGCTAGGTGAGAATTATCCGAGGGTCGTGTGGGTTCAACCCCCAGTCTTTCTCATGACCCCATAGCAAAGTCTTCGTTGCACAACCCATGGCCACATAAATCAATGTCTGACAGCCCCCAGTTATTTTTCGACAATCCTCACACCGCTATCTCCTCACGGACAATTTTACGTCATGGCAGTTGCTTCGGTGGTAGTGGGATGATGGCGTTGGTGGTGACAGCAAGCAGCGCCCGTGAATAAGCTGGGGCCCAAAGCTCATCTTCAGAGTTGCCCTTTAGAAATCTGATGCTTACGCTTACAGTTACATAAATCTGAAAAGAAACCAGATATGAGAAGAGAAATACCGAAGACACGTTGTCATCTTTAGTGGGCAAACCATCGGAGATGAGAAGAGCAGTCAGGCCGTTCTTCAGCCTAATCCTCCTGCACAGCAAAAAATCAGTATTTCAGAAACAATACTTCAAATATTTAATATTTAACAATTTAATATAATATAACATAAATCCTGCCAAAGTTTTTGAAAGCATCCTTCAAACAAAATGCAAGCCACTCGCACTAACTTCTAGTTAATAGCAGGATTACATTCATTCATTTATTCTGAAAACTTATATCTGTAGCGCCCTTCAAGAAACCTATTCAGAGGCGCTCCCAGCCCATGATCACATGCAATTGACACCTGGCTACACCTGTGGCCGCAGAGCACGCCTGTAAATATCTTTATTGAAAGTTTTGCTAATATTCTGAAGAATTGCATAAACGTCCACAGCTCTACATCCAATAATGATGTGCTCTATTATCATTATCATTACACTTTTTTACCTCACTAAAGGCCACTCAAGGTCACACAGCAATGCAAAAGAAGATACAGTTAGTAAGTCACCGTGTGAAGAGCCCTTGGAAATCGAAAACTTTAAAAGGCAGTGAGAAATAGTGAGTTGGAAACATTTCTGAATGGAAAAGAAAAAGTTTTGAGGTTTGGACAAACATCCATTCTTGAGAAGCAGTGGCAGCAAAAATGCACAAGAGCCCACAACAGTTTTGCACTTATAAGCTTATTAATCAAAACACTCACCATACCAGACAATAGCAGGTTATTTCTTGCAGCCAAAGCGCTCCTTAAAGATCGAGGTCCTCCTCAGAGGCGCTCCTGACTACAGCGCGGACACTGCATCAGAGTTTCACGTCAAAGCGCATGAGCAATTGCAAGTGAAGGACTTGCTCAAGGTCCATACACGGCAAATTAAGGTGGAGGTGGATTTAAACCTAGAAGCCCTGGGCTCCAAGACACTACTACACCACTGTGCCAAGCAAATGATAGATAGAAGGCCCTGTAAGTTAAAGGCTGATAGGAGTGCCCATAGTGAGTGCGTTTGCAGGCGGTTCAATAAAGTAATGCTCATGCTTACTTACTTACTTACTCATCTATAAAACTTGCCAGTTTAAATGTCTTACACGAAATTCAACATGAATCCAAAAGTCTCTGTACCTATCATTATCAAAAGGATTAAAAAGTGTATTTCCCATGCATGGTGAGAATTATTCAAACACCCCCTACTACCCCTAGACTTTCACAGGATCCTGTAACAAAGTCTTCATTGCACACCCCAAAAATAATTAAAAGAATTTTCGTTTATTCAACAATCTGGTTCACAGACCGCAACCGGTTACAGTATACAGTTATCTTAATTAAATTTCATCAATCTTAACTACTAACAGAACAGACGCCTCTTCCATTTACATTTTTTACAATTCTCACACTGCCCGGAGAGAGCTCAATATTCATGGCTTAAAGTGTGGCAGGACGGACATGGACGGCGTCCTGGAACTTATTTTCAAATCTCTATGCCGTCCTGCCACTTATTTGGACAGCACACCTGAAAATGTACGGGACGTCCTGCACTTCTTTTGGAAAGGTACATGTAAGGGGCGTCCAGGCACTTATTTTTTACACTTTTAGCACTGTCAATATTTATATATGTCTCTCAATAAAGAGAATTTAATGATAATTATCATCAGTTACCTGTAACTCTTGGAGTCGTTTTTCGACTTCTCTGGCAGGACTCCAGCGGAATCATCCATGGCAAATAGCAGGATGGACGGCCGGCCGACAAAAATATGGCAGCCCGAACGGATCACCAGAATAAGCTTTTGCACGTGTGGTAGCTTTGTGTCAAAAGTTATTGTTAATTTGACAGAATTTTAGTGCAATTAAGGTCGGAAGAGTAAACACATCCAAGTTCCAAGCCGGAACTTCTCGCTTTCTGACGTCATGTTCTGTTTAGAGCTCATATCACAGGTAGATTATGAATAACGAATGACGTCACAACTTTCAACTTTTAAGGGCGGCAGTGATGTGCCATTGCAGTAATAAAATAATAATCAAAATGATAATAATAACAAACAAACAAACAAAAATAATAATAACAATAATAGCGATTATGATACTGATGATAATAGTGGAAGAATTTTAGGAAAATCGACTCAATAAATTTTCACAAGCTAGAGACTTGGCATAGTTGTTAAGTACACCCCACTGATGAAAATACCAAAAGTCCTCATAAATCCGAGCTGTGCTCGAGCCGCCATCTTGGAAAATGGCGGCCGAAATTCGGTGTTTATATATTATGATATCCGTGCATTATATTATGATATCCGTGCATTATAGTATGATATCCGTGCATTCTAATATGATATCCGTGCATTATATTATAATATTCGTGGATTTTATAATGATATCCAGGGGCGGATCCAGGATTTCTGGTTAGGGGGGGCGTAATTACTACATACATACATACATACATGCATACATACATGCATACATATATACATACATACATACATACATGTACATACAATACATACATGCAATACATACATACAATACATACATACAATACATACATACAATACATACATACAATACATACATACAATACATACATACAATACATACATACAATACATACATACAATACATACATACAATACATACATACAATACATACATACAATACATACATACAATACATACATACAATACATACATACATACAATACATACATAAAATACATACAATACATACATACATACAATACATACAATACATACATACAATACATACATACAATATATACATGCAATACATACATGCAATACATACATGCAATACATACATGCAATACATACATCCAATACATACATACAACACATACATACAACACATACATACATACAATACATACATACAATACATACATACAATACATACAATACATACATACAATACTTACATACATACAATACATACATACAATACATACATACAATACATACATACATAGACCTACATACATACAAGCAAACATAAGTACATACATACATACATACATACATACATACATACATACATACATACATACATACATACATACATACATACATACATACATACATACATACATACATACATACATACATACATACATAGGCCTACATACATACAAGCAAACATAAGTACATACATACATACATACATACATACATACATACATACATACATACATACATACATACATACATACATACATACATACATACATACATAGGCATATAAGCCCACACACATACATGCATTTGTTCGGCGAAGTGGTGAAGGGTATAGGCCTAATTAATATAGTATGCATGCATGTATATATGTATGTATTATGTATGATTGTATGTATGTATGTATGTATGTATGTATGTATGTATGTATGTATGTATGTATGTATGTATGTATGTATGTATGTAAAAATAATATAGTCGATGCCAATTTATCAAACGATAATTAACATAGTAATGATAGAAATTGAATACACTAGTAGCTTATTTGTATAAAAATATTCAATAGGCAAGGGATGCGCCTCATCCATGGACCGCACGCCACTGAGCGTTAAGAGAATGATTATGAGTAGGCCTACTTCTATATCCTTGATTTGCTTTTGTTCAGGCAGCTGAACGCTTTCGGCGGCTATAATCAGCACGACGAATTTCAAAATTATAATGATAATAATCATATGCCATCTTTTGAGATTTAGGCCTAAGATAGGCTTATGTCTTACCAACGGCAGTCTGCTTATTCGCAAATGATAAAACTGCTTGTTTAAGCCGTTTTGACGGCGGACGACTCGACATATTTTTTAATTGACCAATTTCTATTTACGTAAATTTTGTCTGTACATGAACTTTGTGAATGACGTCACGGCAAAAGTCATTGGTCACGTGGGCAACGTCTGCTGGCAACTCAGGTAAGTAGGTAAGAGAGCTCCATTCTGCCGGTCCAGCTACTTCAAACATCCTATTCCCAAATTTCAATTATATTAGTTTTAGGTCAGTTTAGTTTGAGAACATTTGCTGAGGTTTAGGGGGGGCGTACGCCGGCTCCGCCCCCCTCTGAATCCGCGCCTGATATCAGTGCATTATATTATGATATTCGTGCTTTATAGACTGATATCCGTGCATTATATTATGATATCCGTGCATTATAGTATGATATCCGTGCATTATAGTATGATATCCGTGCATTATATTATGATCTCAGTGTATTACATGTATATTACGATATTCGTGGACTTTATAATGATGTCAATGCATTACATTATGATATTCGTGCGTTATAGTATGATATCTGTGCATTATATTATGACATCCGTATGATCCGTACTTACCACTTGATGCTCTTAAAATCTGTGTTTGGGATAACGATATTGAAGTTGCATATGGGCTCATATTGAATCTTGCACCGTGAAAAGACCAAAAAATGACCAAATATTGTTTAATTGTACGCGGCTGCTCTAGATAAAGTCAAAGATAAAATTTCAACGGTGATCGTTGGCCAGTACACGGATCTACGTAATTGCAACTGCAATGGCCCCGAATGATTTTAAAGAACTTTGGTTTCTGAAGCCAGGGAAATCAAACGGTGCTCCTATCAGCTTTTGCATACACATTAAGAAAGTGACTATGGGAGAAGCTTGTGAACTTCTACTCTCTGCAAAAGTCTGCATGCTCATGCAATGACTGGATGTGATACAACTTCAGCACTGTACGCTAAAGGGAAAAATTAAGGGTATAAAGCTTATTAAGAATCACGAGGAGTTACACGGGCGGAGTTTGATTTCCGTTTTCATCGCACTTCTGAGCTTTGTGGGGAGGGCATTATCAAATTTCAATTGTATTGTATTGTATAGAGGGGCTAATGCCTTTTGGGGGCGGGGCTAAGCCCGGAAAAGGATACACTTTTCATGGTAAAAAGCTGAATCTGGGCCTTCTTGTGGGGCTTATCTCACCCTAACCCCTGATAAACTCCGCCCATGAGGAGTTGAGAGATGAATGGAAAATATTTCACCAAAAAGTAGGCCCTATGCCAGTAAAGATATGCAGGGAACCTTGATGATGCAGAGCCGTGCAATTTCAACAGGAACCTCTTTCAATTGTCATTTTTGACTTTATCTAGAGCAGCTGCATACAATCAAACAATATTTGGTCATTTTTTGGTCTTTTGACGATGCAAGATTGAATATGAGCCCATATGCAACTTCAACATCGTTATCCCAAAACACAGATTTTAAGAGCATCAAGTGGTAAGTACGGATCATACGGATGTCATAATATAATGCACGGATATTATAATATATTGCACAGATATCATACTATAACACACGAATATCATAATGTAATGCATTGACATCATTATAAAGTCCACGAATATCGTAATATAATACACTGAGATCATAATATAATGCACGGATATCATACTATAATGCACGGATATCATAATATAATGCACGGATATCAGTCTATAAAGCACGAATATCATAATATAATGCACTGATATCATTATAAAATCCACGAATATTATAATATAATGCACGGATATCATATTAGAATGAACGGATATCATACTATATTGCACGGATATCATAATATAATGCACGGATATCATAATATAATGACTGAAAACTAAGTTACATAAGCCTAGCATAGACACTGATATAAATTTGATCTTAAATTATCATTCGCAGGACAGCATTTGTTTTTCCCGCCATAAAAATTAGTACATCGCATTGAAATACAATTATAATGACTAGTTTATCCCACGTAACATTTTTATTTGTATTCCTAGAAAGAAATGTTATACACAAAACTTCTTTGTCTTTTCATGAGGATCACTTTTGCTGTTTTGTATTTCTTTGTATCTGTGATGGTTCTGGAGTTATTGACAAAACACCGAATTTCGGCCGCCATTTTTCAAGATGGCGGCTCGAGCACAGCTCGGATTTATGAGGACTTTTGGTATTTTCATCAGTGGGGTGTACTTAACAACTATGCCAAGTCTCTAGCTTGTGAAAATTTATTGAGTCGATTGATCTTTTTTCTTCTAAAATTCTTCTACTATAATAGTGATGGCAATGTAGGACGCAGGTGTTTCTCTGGCGCTGCTTGACGCGAGTTAATAGAATATGCTTTACAGTTACTAACATTTGCTTTACATTAGGCCCACTTTTCTATGATAGGCCGATACTAGGCCTATTGGCTACTGTAGTGTTACTTCTAGCATTGTGTGTTATAGGCCTATTGCATAACTTATCGATATCCCATTGTGCGTTTGCAAATGGAGTAATAAAGGCCTATAGCCTACTCTACAGTCTTTACTATACAGAGTTAGTAAAGCTGGCCTAGTTAGCTACACTGGTAAGCGAGAGCGGCATTTGTCTGTTGGATACAACAGACTGCGGTTCAAGCCCCGGGTTGGGAATTGGCACTCAAAGATTTAGATATCTCGGGCTAGCACGCGTGGGACGCGATGGCGCAAGCTGCTGCGGAGCGACCTTGGGCAAGTTGCTTACCCATCATTGTCTGCGGGGAAGGCAACGGGAAACCACCTCACTCATCTCATCCTCAGGAGCGTAAAAGCCAATGAACCTGCCTTTGGGCAGAGGGTATCCGGACTTTACCCCCCGGCCCATTACCCCCCTGCCATTACCCCCCTGCCATTACCCCCCGACCATTACCCCCCGTAGGACATTACCCCCCTGCCATTACCCCCCCGGTCCAGTGTATGTGTGTAGGCCTATGTATGTATGTATGTATGTATGTATGTATGTATGCATGTATGTATGTATGTATGTATGTATGTATGTATGTATGTATGTATGTATGTATGTATGTATGTATGTATGTATGTATGTATGTATGTATGTATGTATGTATGTATGTATGTATGTATGTATGTATGTATGTATGTATGTATGTATGTATGTATGTATGTATGTATGTATGTATGTATGTATGTATGTATGCATGCATGCATGCATGTATGTATGTATGTATGTATGTATGTATGTATGTATGTATGTATGTATGTATGTATGTATGTATGTATGTATGTGTATGCATGTATGTGCGTATGTATGTGTGTTTGTATGTATGTATTCATGTATGTGCGTTTGTATGTATGTGCGTATGTATGTATGTGTGTAGAGTATGTATGTGTGTAGGTGGGTATGTAGGTAAGTAAGTATGTATGCATGCATAATTGCATACTCACATACACACTTACATGCATACTTACATACATACATACATACATACATAGGCCTACAGCAGTACACACATACACTGGACCGGGGGGTAATGGCAGGGGGGTAATGTCCTACGGGGGGTAATGGTCGGGGGGTAATGGCAGGGGGGTAATGGCAGGGGGGTAATGGGCCGGGGGGTAAAGTCCTAGACCCCATACATACATACATAGGCCTACAGCAGTACACACATACACTGGACCGGGGGGTAATGGCAGGGGGGTAATGTCCTACGGGGGGTAATGGTCGGGGGGTAATGGCAGGGGGGTAATGGCAGGGGGGTAATGGGCCGGGGGGTAAAGTCCTAGACCCCATACATACATACATAGGCCTACAGCAGTACACACATACACTGGACTGGGGGGTAATGGCAGGGGGGTAATGTCCTACGGGGGGTAATGGTCGGGGGGTAATGGCAGGGGGGTAATGGCAGGGGGGTAATGGGCCGGGGGGTAAAGTCCTAGACCCGGGCAGAGAACCTTCATCATCATCATCATCACTATACAGAGGTAACAACAGTACTGTTGCTAAACTGCTCTACGCCGCTGCTTCCTGGTTGGGCCTTAATTACTACAGCCGCTGATCGACAGAGACTCGAGAGACTGCTCGCAGCGTATCGGTTACCTAACTTACCTCCCTCCAGGTGCTGCAACTGTTGCAATGCGAGTCGGTGTGACTGAGGACCGACTGATGCATGCAGTGGCCAGGAACGATTTTCCACGTCTTTTCCCGCCAAAGAACAACCGTCGTCCGGATCTCATGGCCCGTATGCACAATTCTGAAATATGACCGGAGCTTTTCTCTAGAGTTATTTTTAAACATTATTACTGAAACATAGTCTAACTATATATAGGCCTATAGATTCAATTAAATTCCAAAACTGATTGCTCCTTTAATATGATTAGGCTATTTCAATGTAATTTTTGTCTATCTCAATGCAGACCTACCCAGTGCTATAAGTGGTTTTTTTAAAGAAGTGCCTGGACGCCCCTTACCTTTCAAAAAGAAGTGCCAGGACGCTCTTAAGGTGTGCTGGCCAAATAAGTGGCAGGACGGCATAGAGATTTGAAAATAAGTGCCAGGACGCCGTCTATGACCGTCCTGCCACACTTTAAACCCTATCATAGGTGCAATCACGTCCTAAAAGTTGGGAGGGGGGACCATAATGAATCACGTCCTAAAAGTTGAGGGGGACCATAATAATAGAGTTAGGGGACCACTCAAAAGTTGGGGGGACGCGTCCCGTGGGTCCCATAGGGTGGTTGCGCCTATGAGCCCTATCATCTGAAAGGCTAACCACACCACGTGTAGGCCTACTGGAAAGATGGTCTGTTGCGCAACGAGAATAAGAGCGAAAACCGGTCAAGAGTCAAGAGTGTGCCTGAAGCCAATCGCTGAACACTGCAGAAACAGATCTGATGGACATTTGTAAGTCATTAAATTCGTATGTCTATAGGCTACAGATTATATTACAGACTTCCATGGGCGTCCGCAGCGGGGCGCAAGGGGGCGCAAGTGCGCCCCTGGATTTTTCGCATATATGCCTAGTTGTACAATCTAGATTATTTGATTGTGATTGTTACAACGCGATTTTCAATGTGATTATCGATTTGTTCTACAAGTTGAATCTATATTTCTTTGGGCGTAGGCCTACGGTATAACCGTTAACGTAGCCTATAGGTAGGCTATAGGATTCTCCCGTGGTAATATGGAAATTCAAACTGTCACCCATTAAATTTAGACCATGTGACAATTATTTAAAAGTTTGCGCCCCCCCCTAGAACAATTCCTGCGGACGCCCATGCAGACTTCTGTGGTTTGCCAACTAAATGGGTATGGCTTTAGTGATGGAGAGGTAGGCCTATAGCTATCATATTACCAAGCAATCTGCATGCATACAAGTCTGTCAGACACAAACGCCCATTGTTAGATTCGATTTAGACCACATGTCTGTATGCCTGCCTTTAGTCTATAACTTTATAGGTTAGCTATGTGTACAAATCAAGACAATTAATATAGTACGTTTGAACTACTTCATCAAAGTGCATTTTAGGCGATCTGACTATGTAGCCTAAATATTGAGTCTACAATGCTGGGTCTTCAGAAATACGATACTTCAATTGTAAATACCCGAAACAAACGAGTGACTTTGTCTTTCTCGACTCGCCGATTTAAGCGCAATATTATTTTATAGCCTACGGGAAGCGAGTGATAACATACGAAAGAGACAGAGAATCTCTCTATGAAAATAATATGATTAACTGTTCACATACATGTAAGAGAAAAATTATTTGCAGGGTTAAAATGGGTTTTAAAAATCTACCGTCTCTTTCTCTATAGGCTATAATATTATTATAATGGTCGTCTGACAACGGGATATTGTTCTTCATGTGGTATTTCCAGATTCTGCTTGATGCAGAATTCGTCTATGATCACGTCTCGTGTCTCGACGGCTAGCTTTCAAGATTGAGGTTTAGAAAGTTTTGAGTCTATAGGACAGGCGCTATATATGTTCCTCTGAGGATGTGGAGTATTCACCTCATCAAGATTCTATTTCTGCACGGAGTCTTTAACTCTTTGCAGCCGACAATCGGTTAGACGGAATCTTGTCTTGCAATTCAACCTATGTGATTTTTTAAATAAAAAGGGGGAAAGTCGGAACACGCTTAAGATGTAGCATATAGAGCAAGTATAAATCTAAATGCTTATTATTCTTAATCTGTTTTAATCCGATTTTATCCCCATGGCTGATTATAGAATAGCTTATCTTTACTAGGTTGAATATAATAACACCCTCCGTTAAACCTGATCTAAAGTTCTAAACTACATTATTCTGACATAATCCATTCCAATATTCAGTTTCTCACAATAATTCACACAATAGCAGGACTGAATTCACGCCAGAACTTACCTTTTTGCGATGTATGTTGATATTATTCTTGTCACTCTCTTCCTTGTATGCGAGCCCACCTGTCCATTCAGAAAAAAACACGATTTTGGAGATCGAAGAAAGGGCAGACTAGCCTATTGCAAACAGGTTGAAATATTTTGACTACCGGTAGGCCTATTAACTTTTATGTTTGAAGACATCTCATTTAAATGTCAGGTGAAACGAAGTCAGTCGTCAATCCAGAACTAAACTTTGATTCTGTAGACACGAAGCGAAGCTACGTTGATGCTTCCGACACTTCAGCTACGTTTGACGATGTGGCTACATCCCATACTGCGGCTATTCGCAGTGGCCAGGTTGCGCAAAGCACAGAAGCCAAATCAGCACAACTGTTAAGCTACAATCCAGGTTATATGGATGAACGAAGGACAACAACCAATCTGGACATTTCATCAGCAGCCACAGTCGCAACAACATCAATCAATGCATTGACATCTAGTCAGACATTGAATGCATCAAAATGTAGCCTAAGCTTTTAAATTAATTTAATCTCAAAATGTTTTAAACAATTTTCAACATAAAATTATTTGACTGAAATCACTTTTAGCGCTTGCATTGAGTTAGGCCTACTCTACAATTTACAAATAACAATAATTTGTTATTTGCAAATTTGTTTTGTAATTGGGCAATTCCAAAGTCACTGACGTAACATTCGCACAGAAATGTTGCAACAGTTTTAATTCTAGCACACTATGATTTCACTGCTTATACAAAAATTTTATGCCAAATTATTTTACTATATTATCCTTCTTAAAAGTCAAAAAAGAGTTGGCAGAAAATGTATGTAGGTATTTTTAAAAACAGTTTTTGTGTGTTGTCACTGACGAACGCATTTTGGACATCGAAATTATTGCAATTCGTATACGCATTAAAATCTTCTGAAACATCACTGCAAACTTTTTATTAAAGTTTTTAAAATTATTAGTACAAGTTGTGGCATACATAGAAAGTTAAAAATTCTTATCCAAAACTCACTTAGTCATAATTTCACTGTTGATTAGATGTCACTGACGTAACATTAAAATGTCACTGACGTAACGCTTCCGAAAAGACAAATACTACTTGCAGTAAATTTACTAGTTATGGTTCACAAGTATGTAGGAATACTTTATAAATCATCCAGTGTTGTTGGATACTGCAATGTGTTCACCTAGAGTGAAAAAGCCCCTTCTGTTTACCACTAGGCTGTTGGCTTCATATTCACTAATGTCTTTGCATTTCCACAAGTTTGAACACCGAAATAGCAGCTCATGGACTGATTTAATCGATATTTCATTGCTATCTCGTAGTGTAGAAGGCAAATTCTTCAAATCAACCTGACATTTTCGTGATAGCCTACTTGTAGCAACAAACATTATGATACTTTACACTCACTGAAAAACAAGTTTTGGACACAGAATTTTGCAGAATTTTGTTTTGGTTTCTGTGTCCCATTTTCCGTGGAATTGCCCAATTCCGAAAATTAATCAAGACACATTTTTAGCAGTAGCTTATCTATAAATCTTGAAAACACAATAATATTTCAGCATACAACGTTAATCAATGGGTAGCCTACACCATCACATAGGCTATGGCACTGTATGAATTAGGCCTTTACTTATTAGTGATCAACTCTATAGATTGATGAAAACTTTCTTTGCAGAAAATTGGTTTACTAGGCCTACTGGCTTGAATTTCTTTTGTATAATTGACTTTATAATTGGTCTAAAAGTCATTTGTCTTTATTGTGTCATATTCAATGTTTCAAATGTTTGAGAGTGAAAGCCAGTTTTAGCGATGCTGGAATGATTAATTTTTAGAGTCCTTTTAATTCGAAACCCATAGAACCATGGGCGCCCGCAGAAATATTTGCAGGAGGGGCAAAACTCGATCATTACGGTTGAAATTCTTTGTTACAAGGGGTTGAAAATGCAAAGCAGGAAATTATGAACATAGGCCTACATGGGTATTTTTCATAGAGGTTTATTTATGTAAATTTCTCAGTTTCACTTTTTTCATAGTTTTTATTATGAATAGACCCTATAGTTTCTTTAGCGCAAAGAAATTTTTTTACAACCAACAGTAGTAGTTAGAAAAATAGGTGTCAACTTTCCAGGGGGCAAGTACCCCCCCCCCTCTTGCCCCTGATTATGTTTGGAATCTCCAACGACTATTGCTAGGCCTAGGCCTACTCTACAAACGTAGTTATCTGTTAATTTGCATTAATAAGTGTAATCAGTTTAATGTTTACCCTATGTGAAATATTTATGCAATTTCCGAAACCCCAATTATCATCCAAAAACTAGGGGCACAACTCAATGTATTGAGTTTCCAGTCCAGTGCATAAACACGGGCCTTCCTAGAATCGTGAGGCCTCTGCTAAGTGCTATGCAACAGCTTCAAATGGCATTGGTATACGTCGATGTATTCAGCGATAGCTCAGTTAAACAGTGTTTCACGTGATCAGGTAAGATTAAGTGTAGCCTACAGTAACCGTAGGTTTCTGCAAAATTGCTTGTATTTTACAGTCCACCTGAACTTGAAAACGACTCTGAGCCAACTGCCTCTTTGTAATATCTCGGGATTCTCTAGTCTGGAGAACCTCATCTGCGTGGTGTGTGGATGGTATAGGCCTAGTGGATATGATGCGAAAGATGTAATTAGGACAATTCGTTGTTACGAGGACGAAAATCCTTTTGACCTGCTTTGGATCATCTTGATAGAGGAGATCGATGACCCTTGTGCCATTATTGAAGATGAACACTCTGATCGACTTTACGTATATGACTGCGAGCAGCAGTGTATCTATAAGCTATCTTTACATGGCCAAACGGCTGTGAGATTGCTCTGCGATGTAGAATGGCCGTTGCCTGCAGTGTCGACTTCAAGCGACGGTCGTCTACTTTTTGTGAAATGGGAAGAACCGTGCAGTCGTTTGGAAATCTACGGATCAGATGCTGAACTCATCGACAGTTTTCCACTTCCTTGTCATGTCCTGGATCCATCGAGTATCGTTCAGATATCCAGTGAACTGTTCTTCGTAGCTCACCGTTTACGAGATGGAAATGAGAGTTTATGTATAATAAGCCAGCTGACAAGAGATGGTAGATTTATACGTCAATTCAATCCTAAGAACGAATCGAGAGATCTGTTATACCCCTGTGATTTATCGATATATTCAGACGATCGTTGGTTGCTTGTGACTGATCTTCGCAATCGTAATGTGATGTTGTTTGACACGTTCGATTTAGGCTGGCATCAAATTATTCTCACAATAGGAAATAATAATTATTTGTATTGGGGTTTTAGTCACGCTAGAAATAAGAACCAAATCTTTACACTAGATTACCAAACGCTTTCCGTTTACGAAATTATTAGGCTAACAATGACGATTATCTTCTAGACTGATTTTTTCTCTTTTTTCATTTTCTTAGTTAAGGTTTGATAGCTTTACAACACCAAGTTGTCTTAACTATAGGCCTAGATGTTTATGTCATAGGGCCTAGTTAAGACTGCATCATGTGTAGGCTATTTCCAGATTGTAAATACAAGATACATGTACTTGCCTATCTGTCATCTTGAATCTGAAAGAGAGCATAGGCAGCCCTACCAGTGGGACTTCTAATCTCTTCTGGGTTTCCGTTTGCAACCTATAGACTGTTTTGTATATGTAGCCTACTTCGCAAAAAATGTTCTGGTTATTTTGGTACATTAAAATTGATGATTATGGTTATGGTTATTTCTTAATGCAAGAGAATCACTGAACAAGTGAACATTTGCCGTGAATTCAGTTCGCATTCATAGACTAGTGCCGAATTAATTCTGAATTCACAAGACAGTTATCTAATCTATCGCTATCTGTAATCATTAATAGTGGAGTAGTAGCGAAGGGTCCGTGTTTATTGAGTCAGTCCAATTATATTATAGGCTTAGCGCAAAAAACATGGAAGCGTCCACTGGCATTTCACTGTAAATAAATATCTTAAAGAATTGCATGACAATAGGTAGGCTAGCTAAAGTCGCACTTTTGAAGGCATAATTTAAAATGCTTAGGCCTAATAATAATATTATATTTAAACTGCAGAATGTTAATTAATCATAATTCATCTGGAGAAGGGGCAATTCATTAAACTTCCGTTGTATTGGTGCATAATAAAAATGTGCTGTTGATTGTCATTGAGGTCGATATTTAGGCCTAGTGCATGTTTGCGATGTTGGTCGAATAACCAAATCTTGAAATCAAGAATCAAATAATTGAACTTGCCTCACATTAAATGAAAGGCAAATAGAGCTTTTAGCACTCAAGTAAAAGTAAGACTAGCCTACTCATAAGTAAAGTTAAGAAGTTCTTCAAAGTGAGAGCAGAAATACCCGGCCAGTAGTGTAAAGTATGTCACCGCATGTACTGGGTTCTAAGACAATTACCCCCACCCCGTTGTATTATCTGGGTCCCATCTTGAGAGCATGATGCCTTTATTGCCACATCTGCACTTTACAAATTAAAACATACATAGATGTGTGCACGCTTGCGTAAATGCATAGGCTACCTGTACACACATGTAGGCCTATGAGTACAGACCACCACCGTAGGTGAATGGCAACGAATAGTTTTCTACTACATGGTGTAATTCTTTCACCTTCTTTCACTCTTTAGTTTCTTTTGTTCGTATCGAAAGCGTCGAGTTGGGGGAGGGGAACTTTTGCCACGTGAGAGAGAGAGAGACGCATGACGCCACATGCCAAAGATCAACATTAATGTTTCAACATTCTCTTTGAGCAGCTGTCGTTCACGCTATTTTGAGAGCTTTGTGACAACATCTTCAAAAGCATAGACAATGCAGGATGTTCAACTTCAGCGCCGTGTGTCTTGATACAACGAGTGCCACAGTGTGACAGTGTCGGCAGAAAGGAATGGTGTCTGATAATAATTATCACACATGATTTTGTATGCAGTTCCAGACGAATAATTGCCAATAATAAATTGCAAGATTTTCCTTCACGTTATGCATTTGGTTATTATAATTCAGGATTGCATGGTAGATTAGTTCCATTATACCCAGAGCTTTTCTGGTTTTTTATTGAGCGTGTACAGTGTACACTGTACACTGTACAAGGAGCTCGTTCCATAATTGTCTCACCAGAAATAAACGCCGTCAGAAGTTTTGTTTCGTTAATGGTCTCAAATGACGTTGATTGATTGATGCACACAGTTTTGCACAGTCATGGCAATAAGGAAGCAGAGGTCGGTTGCCTCTTGAGTCAGACAGTTCGTAGAAGCCATTTTTCTAACCATATTCAATGGAAAATCATTGAAATTTTTCAAGCATGGCAGTAGTTATTTTGTAAGCCACGATCGCTTAATTAATTCATTAGCTAAAAGTTAGCAGGATCCACACATTTTTATTGCAAAATTTGCTTTTTTCATGTCACCATTGACTTTAGCAAATGTCTTTGACCATGCATGCCAGTCAGACAGTGCATTAGTACTGGTTTCAATTACAACTGGCCGAGCATTACTCTGCCTTAGGTTTATACGAACTTCTTATTGTCTACCAGTTCCAATGGAGTTCCATCCGGCAAAGAAAATTATATTAAGCACTTTATTAGTCATGAAGGCAGTAAGAATAAAAATATCAAACGTCACAGGCAACAATAAAACTCATGACCTGCGTTATGCGCAAATGCTCAAAGGCGGAGACTTGATCCCGGCATTGGGTGGGGTCGAACGAGCGAGTAATGGTAGCATAATCAGCTGTCATATTAATAAAAAAAATGCTTATTTTTCAATGCTATAGTCATGGTTTAAGGCTTCAGAGTTTCGCCTCCCAATTGCTCACAATTTTTGGATTTTCCGCTCTCTAAGCTTAACAAAATTACAAAGTTTTACAAACGATTTCAGTGGTTAGAGACTTGGAAAATGATCCCACCCATTGTTTAAAGTTTTTATTTGCAAACTGCAATGGTAGCATTTCAGCTGTCATCTTGACTAAACTGCTCCTTATGAATAAACACTGCGGAAATGTATAACGATATTTCTTAGATATTGGAGGGGTTATTCATCTCCGTTGCCATCACAAACGTTGGGCTATCGTTCTCTCCCCCCCCCCCCCCGCCCCCAAGTCTCCGCCTATGGCAATGCTGTATAAACAATCTTAAACAAGTAACATGCGAAAATGTTTGTAAGTTTCATAAATGAAATTATATTTACTATTCAAGATAACGACGAGCTCGGAATGATATAGAAAAAGTTCATCAAAGTTTAGCTTACACCATGAAACATTCTGAAATAGTAGCCAAAGAACATCATGTTACAACACTCCATATAAAAATAATGCGATAAATCCGTTAATTTTAGAAGGTCAGAGAACGTATGTTTGGTGTCATGTAATCATTTTTATAGCCAATAAATAATGAATAAAAGCTTGATCGCCGTAGGCGTCCCTTAGAAATGCACGATATTTATTATGCACCCCCGAATAGTCCGGGTCCGAACAGTCCGCTCCGAATTTCCGCTCCGAATTGTCCGGGTTCGAATTGTCCGGAAAACAATTGTTTCCCATTCTAACAGGCGTCACAATAATTTCTATGCTGTAAAAAGGGTCCGTGCATTATTTGTTTCAATTTGTGCAAAATGTCCAATTGATCAGCTTGTCCATTTGTCCAGAAAGAATCAAGGGATCTAAGATCGAATATGTCTTAGAAACGCTTAATCATCATTCGGCAGGTCTTGACGATAGGTGATTGGGTCAGTCCTAGATCTTGCAAAGGAAACCAGGTTAAACCCTCCAATGCACCGTACAAGCTGTTTAGACATGCGTCACAGCAATCATTATACCAAAAGCCGCTCGGGAATACATTAGCACACTGCATCTTCTTCGGGGTGTTGTCTCGATCGGGAGTTGAAAATTTCATTCCGTTCTGATTCCCGCTCTTGAGGGCATCGCCTGCATCTCCCACGTAACGAGACACATTCAGCGCGTAGCCAAGTGATTCGGATGTTATGACGAATGAATCGTATTCTGCTGAAAACCAGTTTCCCTCTGCCATAGATTGTAGCTCGATGCGTAGACGGTAGGGGGCGTTACTTGTTAGTTGGTACATTTTCTCAAGGCCAAGCCAGAAGTTGTTGTTGATGTTCCCGAAGCCTGCTTTGTAGAACATCCAGTTTTTGTTGAAGTCGACGCTTCCGTCCACTCTCTGTTGGATGACGATCCAGTTGTTGATCGACATCAGTGGTGTGTCGATGGTGAAGTTTGTAATTGTCACATTCACCGTCACATATGAAGCCATGAAAGATCCTGCACATAATGATTGTTCAAATCACAACATATATTTAGAGTGACCTACGCAGCTATGAGACTCAGACCATGAGCTACAATGGAACGATTCAGAGTGTTTTCAAAATCTTAATATACCGTAATTATGAAATTCACACAGTTTTTCTGTTATAATTATCAAAAGCGGGAGACATCCGTAAATAAGATCCTACCTTTTCGCAAGAAACTGCTAATAAGAAAACCGAATTATTCTGGAGCTCAAGTAATTTACGTATAAAGGTCTGAAAATTACTGACCGATACAGACTGTTGGGGTTCGATTTTCAACTAGGCATCCATTACAGCCGTCAACAGTCATGTTCTTGGCACAGCCGTTGTACAGACCACCGCCGTAGGTGAATGGCAACGAACAGTTTTCTACAGGAATCCCTGTACACACAACTAACCTTTAAAGTTATTGCAAACCATAAGCAACCAGGGCCGTCTTATGGTCATCGTAAGCCCTAGGCACTTTTGCATACTGATCTATTCCTAGGCCCCTAGGGCCTATCCAACTCAACTCTGCATTAATTCAAATTGCAACACATTTACATTAGCCTATTTCTTAAAATTATGCTAAACCATGTTTTGTGAACGTATTTCAGTTTTGATTTTAAATCTCAATCTACTTTATCAACTGAAGAAATAGTGATTAGAGCAAAAGCATTAATTGAGATATATCCATGTGATCTAGAAGATGCATTTATTGACGAATTTCTTTGTTTTCTCGAATGTTTGCAGATAGTAAATCTGTAGCTGAAATGATTAGGTCACAAATAGCTGACAAGCTGGTCTCCAGTTTTCCAAATGTCAATATTCCTTTTCGAATTTATCTTTCTAACTTTGGAACAAGTTGTGAAGGTGGACGTTCTTTTCGAAACAGAAAAATATCAAAAATTACCTTTGGTCAACGATGGGACAGTCACGATTATCCTCCTTTGCATTACTTTCAATTGAAAACGACTTAATGCGAGAAATGACATTTGAAGACGTTATAAGCGATTTCGCGAATGCAAAGAGCCGCCAAGTTAACATAATATAGCTTAGCTACTGTTACTGTTTCATTGGCTAACTCTAGTCTTGAAAAAAGTTAGCAAGTTTTCGTTTTCTATTTGTTTTTTCCGGTCATTGACCAATCACTGCATATATATTTTATATTTTTTCTCAGGATTTCGTAGGCCCCTAAAAAGTTCGTAGGACCTAGGCACAGTGCCTACTGTGCCTACTGGATAAGATGGCCCTGTAAGCAACAAAGCAATTATTAAACTGTATATGTATTTATTAAGGCCTATACGTACTTTAGTCGAGTGGAGTATACGATAACATGGGGTGCATACATGGGCGCCCGCAGGATTTTTTGCAGGGGGGGTCAGTCACGACTAGGAGAGTTAAGATACAAAAAGCCATTAAAAATGTAGCAGCTTACACAATTACATTGTCTCGGGATAACGTACTAGGCTACTAGGACTAGGAGTCTTTTGCAATTATGTAGACGAACAAAATCTGTCAACAATTTCCGCTCATAGATTTACGGCACATATTATTTATTTTGTACAGGGTGGGTCATAAAAAGTACCCTTTCAGGTTTTGCCAATATCTTTGCCAGAAGTAAGAATAATTTCAAAATGAAATTTTACAGTCTTAAATACATTTCATATTTACACATGATGGCCAAATGTCATCAAAATATTTCAAACAGAACAAAAATTATATCACTTTTAGTGCGACCACCCATTTTTTTAGGTGCTCTCAGTCCACTGAGACAAGGATAAACAGAAGACTTAGTTGAAAGAATCAGCAGATAATGATGGGTGAACCCATAGCAACCAGAAAGGAACAATGTTCAAAGAAAGAAAATTATTCATAGTAGGCCTAGTATAGGACATGTATGTCGGACAATTAAAGTCTGTCCAATCATTATATTTAAAAAACTCATTACTTAGTGTGATTTCCAGTTCAATAGACGTCACATAAAAGACTTGGTGAATCCGTTGGGGTGATTGCGGAGTGGTGTGCGGTTGGAAGGCGACGACACAGACCAGTTGACGACTGATGTATAGCTTTAGTTCTGCAGTGCATTAATGGCAGGTCGAAAATTTGGTCTGTGAACCCAGTGTGTCGTTTCGGGTACTGCTCTAGCTGTTGCCGTCATATTGTGCGGACCATAACGGCTAACAGGTATGTAGGCAAAATAGGTCAACTGGTGGAACAATTGGCCAAATTGAAAGAGTGGCAAATGCATCCTTCCCGTTTTACCACTGATATTTTTCAGAAAGTGTCATTATTAATATTTTGTCATGATTTCCAGGGGGTCACGCGACCCCCCTTGACCTATGCTGCGGGCGCCCATGGGTGCATAAAATAATATGGGGCCTATTATGTGCTTGCATTTAATTTCGCTTGAGAGATGAATAGGAAAAATCATGATTTCTTAGGAAGTCCAAATTAACATCCGCAATGCATTACCAGACAAATATTGACAGAAATCCTCTGTTGAATAAGTTTAGCCATAGGCTACATCTCCTGACGAACGAGTAGATCAATATACATGTAGGCCTACTTACCTACGTAGGGCTGATCCCTTTGAATCTGAAAACACAACTATTGCCATGAGTAAAATACTGTTTCTTTAGAGAAACAATTCAGCTAACATAATAAGATTTCAAAAATTGCCTAGAGGCATAAAAAATATTTGGATAAAGCAAGAATTGACATTATTTTACTTTCCCAAACATCCATATTTTGGACCCCATGTGAATTCAGATAATAATCATATAGGGCCTATATTATATATAAACCTCATCATGAGTTAGTAGAAATTAATTACAGCGTAGGCCTGGCCTACACATAAGACTTTGTAGCGTATGTAGAGTTAAGTATCTCTGTAGTAAATTTTGTCCCATCTAAGAATTTCCGTAGCCTGCATGCTTGCGTACAAATAGTCTCCTAAATAGCCTATGCTTACTTTAATAAATTTACAGAAATAGGTCAGTAGAGTTTGTAGCAACTCGTATCGTGGCCGTAGGCTATTATAGACATCAGTTGAAGTGTCATCCTCGTTCTTCTCTGCTTGAAGACTTTCTTATTTTTTCGGAGTGCCACCCCGAGAACGCCTCCTATTATAACCAGTAAGAACTTACTGAATGAGGCGCTTTCTTAATTCTCAAGTATGTTATATAGTCAATTTGTTTTGGTTCATATGCAACTTTGTAAACTTACACATTTTGCAGTAAACTTTCAGAATGAAGCTCACAGCTCATCTACAGATATGCATACACCAACTATACAAAGATTTATATGATGATGATGGTTCTCTGTCCGAAGGCAGGTTCATTGGCTTTACGCCCCTGGGGATGACATGAGTGAGGTGGTTTCCCGTTGCCTTCCACACAGAATATGATGCGTAAGCAACTTGCCCAAGGTCGCTCCGCAGCAGCTTGCGCCCCTGCGTCCCATGCATGCTAGCCCGAGATATCTAAATCTCTGAATGTCAACTCCTAGCCCGGGGCTTGAACCGCAGTCCGTTTCAACCAACAGACGTATGCCGCTCTCGCTTACCGGTGTAGCTAACTAGCCCAGCAAAGATTTATGTAACTAATGCCAATATGTCTGGAATAAGTTACCTAGCAGTCTCCATGATGAACTTCTAGGTTCTTCTTTGCCCCATTTTCGCAAGCGCTTGAAAACCATTCACTTTGATTGTGGCTTGATGCTGTCAGGTCGGGAGCGCCTCTGAGGAGTTTATCTTAAAATGGCGCTAGAGAAATTCATGATTACGATTACGATAATGCACTGCCACTGAGACCTGCGAAACGAACTAATAGATTCTATCAGCATTTCAGATTATTATACGCAAAGGCAATCACGAGAATAACTTTCATGTAGAAATAATCAAGTTATAGGCTACCATTGCCGAAACTGGCGCAAGATTAATATTTTTCAGCAACCAGACTCATTTAAGTCTCAGAGCTTATAATATAGCAACGTGTTTAACCTGATAATGGATGCACGACAGAGACTGTTCATAGCACTTTGGTCGACTGAAGAAGACATCGCAGGATTTGTCCACACTGTCATAGTTGAAGTTCTCACAGTACGAGAATCGCTGACACTGAAGGGCGCAGTCCAGAACTGAATCCAATGAAAAAGAATCGGAAGGTTGGTCGACGGCGCATAGTTGTAATCCAGGTGAAGCCACCGACACTTGGAACTGACGCACATCAGACAACTGATCGCATGATAATACGATGGCATCCCCGAATGCACAACAGAAAATTACACCGAGTACCGAAGATATCAACATGTTCGAATTTAAAATATTCCGCCGTTTAAGATATAAAAAAACGTTGAGTGTTTCCATTCAGCAGACCTAGGCTACTCTTCTATATCGTTCTTGTTTTTCCTATATATTTATTAGCATCCAGTTCTGTTGTTTTGTTTCCTATCAATGTAGCAATGCATATAGGTCTAGACTATTACTCTGAACTCTGTCATAGAAACCTACTTTGTGTATCATAGTCTACATCAGCACAATTCTTCGCTTACGAATTATTGCTTCATATTGTCTTCCA
Source organism: Lumbricus rubellus (assembly GCA_945859605.1). Taxonomy (NCBI): domain Eukaryota; kingdom Metazoa; phylum Annelida; class Clitellata; order Crassiclitellata; family Lumbricidae; genus Lumbricus; species Lumbricus rubellus. The sequence goes on from OX243817.1 coordinate 21,998,472, forward strand.
TATCGCACATCACCAGCACGACGAACTGCTTAAGATCGTCGGCGTTATGAAATGGATATAAAACCTTTTATATCCATTGCATATCGCCGACGATCTCAAGCAGTTGGTCGTCAGGATTGGCTGTTAGCTGTGGTCGTGAAGTGAAGGCCATCAAACTCATCGCAACGCCATGGATTGACAGTCGCCAGGCGTCGCTACATACATGTATATTGATTATAATATATATATATATAATATATATATAGATCTATATATTATACAATATACATGTACATAATATGTATATATATATATTATATATTCAGGTAGGCTATTCGGTTATTGCTAGATGCTGACCAAAACGCAACCAAACAGAACAAACATGCGCGCATCTGTCTCACGACATGGGCGGAGACTTAGGGGGACGGGGGGACGGTCCCCCTCAATGAATGTGGTAGGGGACGGCCCATGCATTTGCCCCCCTCCCAATCATTAAGTGTCAGAACATAGACACCTCATGAACACACTGACTGCACTGGTGACGTTACGAAGTTAGAATAAGAGATTAGGCTATAATAGGTCGTCAAATTTTTTGACAGAGGAAACTGGTTTTTTGCCATGTTAGCGAGCGCTCTATTCGAGCTGATTAAAAGCTTTACTCGATGAATTTTTCTCGTCATTTTGAAACAGCGTAAGGGTGCATTATTCTGTGTGGAGGAATCAGTTAAACTTAGTGTTGTTAGCATGCACCCAAAGTCCACTGCTGCAAAAATGAGCGTAGGCGCTGCTTTTGACTGTGCTATTCTTTTCACCGACTTGCAAATTTTGGTTTTTGGAAGTCGTCATCATATGCACATGCGTGATATAAACAGAATTTAAAGCTCTCCTTATTTCTTCAATTATATGCTTACAGTATCTGAGAAAAATTCTGTAACTGCTAGTGTTTAAGCTACCGAACCCACTGCTGTAAAGCCGACCTGCGTGTCGTGCTATATTGGGCCGTATTTCGTATAACCTGTACCCGCAATCATTCTGCATGTGGTTTGTCAGATTAAATCATTAAAGAATAATAATTATAATATTATTACTCCGTGTTACGGTGTTGGTAACTTTAACTCCAACTGGGCAATGCCGAGAATAAAAGAGCTTCAGAACTCTTTCCCTGGTAGCCTACATGGGCTAATGATAATCTATCAAGGTCGTAGCTTGGTGCACGGTGTTTTGTGTGTTTGAACACCCACCCACCCCAATGAAATAATGTAAAAATGAAATAATGCATTTACTAGCATATGATGTAAGAACTACGAGTACTTCATTGACTCTTATTTTTATTTCCATGTGATATTTGACAGATGATTAGATCCAACACTGTTATGAAAGCTCACTCTTCTCCAAAAGCCATCAGTCAATTGATTCGGTGGCTTGTCGGCGTGTTCAAGATCCGGACAAACACCCCCCCCCCCACAAAAAAATCCTGGCTACGGTCTTGTAGTCTATGCACATTCACTTAGCCTTGCTCCGATCGATATTATATTTCTATATAGGCCTAGGCGCTCTCATAGAGGCTTGGTCGTCAAAGAAATGTCCGCTGTTGCTGGTGTTGCTGGTACATAGGCCTATCCCTATTCGTATCAATGACGACTCTGATTTGTAATATACTCACGTTCATCAAAAACCTTCTGTTGCCTTCCTACTGCATGGTAGGCTACATTAGTGATCTATTCTGCTCCATTGTGGACCGTAAACAAGGAACTCCTACTATTGTCTCCTCGCAGACAAACGTCGTTTAATCTTTTGTTTCGTTAATGGTCTCAGATGACGTTGATCCATGTACAATGATGGCAGCAAGGAAGCAGGAGTCGGTTGTCTCTTGAGTGAGAAGTTTAAAAAAAGCATTAAATTTTGCTACAGTCTTAAATATTCAATGGAAAACCGTTAAAATACACTCAAGCGTGACAGTGGTTATTTTGTAGACCACAATTGCTTAATTTATAATCAAAGCACTAGCTATAATTATTATAAGTCTCTAGAATGCCCCGCCTTGTATTGTTGATCTATACATTGCTTTCGTGCATTCGTGTCACGTTTGTGTGTATTATTTTGCTGTTTAACGTCACTGTGTGGTAACAAAGACCATTAGCAACGCCCTCCTCCTTTATCCAGGCTTGGGACTGGCACTGACAGAGTGCAACCAGTGGCGGAGTTAAGTGTCACTTTTGATTGTTGGCCAAGGTTTCGATGATGTCAGTCAGACAGTGCATTACTACTGGCTTTACTTATAGGTGGCCTGACCGGGCATTATGCCTACTCTGCGTCCGCTTTGAATGAACTTCTCTAACAATGGCGTCATCTGGTCACCTGTGTGCCGTCAGCTCAATGGCGTAGGAACGTTTAATTAATTGTTTACCGCGTCCGTGTACAGCAACTTTTTACATCTGTACAGACAAAGAATGTATTTGATAAAGAGAAAGTCATAGACCTGTCTTACTACTAAATCCATTGACGTTGTGGGTTTTAACGACTGTAAGCTTCTACACGATCCCAATCGGTTCTGCATTGCGTAGTTCTTAGCCTATAGCCGTCTTCTGACATTTCAATCCACGGAGTATACAATGTAGACTATTTAACTATGCTCAACGCCTTATTGGCCTATAATACAAAGTTGATAAAACATGAAAATAAGTTTACTCTTTCATGGTGTTGTGCCGTTAACTTTAATTCGCCAAAGGTTTAATTTATTTATTTATATTTAGCCGGGATGGTTGTGCAGAAGTAAAGAGGGATAGGGTGAGGCCAGGACTATATATGGGTGGAGCCGGAGGTGGTGCGAGTAGAGGGGAAAAGTTTTTAATTTAAGGGCAGCGCCGGATACCCAGAAGGTGTAATGGCGGGTTGGGGCGGGCGGGTGGGGCGGGGTGGAGGCGGGTTGCGGGTGAAATGTAGGTTGTGACCGGGCAGGGGTGTGGGAAGAGGGAGGGGTACGGTGGTCCTGGGGTGGAATACCCCAGAGGGATGACGACGAGGTAGGGACTGGGCTGGTCGAGGTGGGGCGGGTGTTCCGGGAAGATGCTGATGGAAGGTCGGGGTGGAGCGAAGTTGGGCGGAAATTGGAGGTGTGATGCATACGGGAGGTGCTGGGTTTGGCGAGGGTAGGGTGTAGTCCGGAAGCAGGGTGGGAGCGGATGGGGTCGAGGGGCGAAGACCCCAAATTTAGCGGTGAACGTCGGGTATCCCAGAGGGGTTGGTGACAGAAACTAAAATTCCCCAGGCAACGCCGGTACCACAGCTAGTAGAATTATAAAACGTGAATTTAGCATGCTCTCTAGCCTGCTAACAGAGGGTCTGTGGTATGTGTAGAGCAGCCACTAAAACAAAGAGTTGATGTGTCATTCTATTATTATCAGCATTACGCAGACATTGTATCCATTAATTTTCTAAGTTGCATAATTGCATATTTTTCCTGTCAAATTAGACATGTACGATAGTTATATTTCAAATGTCGTGTCTCGAGAATTGCAAGGTTCTACATGATTGTATGTCCCCTTTTTAGCAAATCAACCTACATGTAATGCTATATCCATTATCGAGATGTCTAGCAGTCTAGCTTAACTTGAGAAGCTTTGTTTAATATTTTCTGTCAGTGACAGAACGCGTTATATATATATATATATTATATATATATATAATATAATATAGGCCCTATGTATATAATTATATATAATGTGTTCTGTCAGACAGAACACGTTATAGTATATATATATATAATATATATATATATATGTGTACAATAATTGTATATAATGTGTTCTGTCAGACATAACACGTTAGACAAAGCTCCTCCATTTAAGCTAGACTGCTAAACCCGTCCCTATCTCCATATAAAAAATTATATGGAGATAGGGACGGGTTTAACCTGAAATCTTGGCGCCGCCACTGCGCATTGAGCTATATCTATAACCTATAATATTGTTATAGGTTATAGATATAGCTATAAGAAGTCGTTTTGCAGAGTCGCAGACTACCAGTATAAGAATGTCAAAATTTATTGTAAAACAAATGGGCTTAGTCTTTACTATTATCACGAAAGTTAAAAGTTTAGACCTATAGCCTAACAAGTTTATAGGTATACCGCCATATGAGTAGGCCTACTGTATAGGAAAACCTTAGGGGCATGTCATATGTAGAAAGTTTTACGGGCACAACCCAGTAAAGATGTATAAATTCCTAATTTTAAAAACTTATTCTGTGAAGGCTTAACCTATAACTTTTGTGTATTTTGCAACCATTAGGCCTACTTAGTGTTGAGCCACTTAGCAGAGGGATGAGTTATTGAGTTTGGGGGAGGAGATATGCTCCTCCCCATCATCGAGATGTTTATAATCTTTTACCCGTTTTCCTCGAGAATACCCGCTGAAAACGGGCTTAAAATTTTAAAATGAACCGGTAAAGGGTAAATTTTCACGCTGCAGTGGTAGCATTTTCGACTGCCATTCAGGGGTTATTCTAAGAAATTTTTAGAACTGCACAAAACGACCTTTTTAGTCGTCCGGACTACATGTAAATGTGTGATCGTTGAAATGCCGTGAAAATATTACCATTTTGAAATTTTCCCGGCCCCCCCAAAACTGATGACCCTTTTTAGTCATTCGTTCACTATAACACTATGAGTTACTGCACAAAATCTTATTTTCAACTGCACAAATGTCTTTTCCAACTACACACTTTGTGTCCAGCTGCACGTTAAAATAACCCCTGCTGCCATTATAGCGAAAATAGGCTACTCATAATTTAAGTGCTGATGAAAAGTGATAAAAAAGTGTCTCCTCCTACTACTTAAATCGGTCAAATTTCCTAACAGTACTGTTATGGTATTATTTCGAGCTGTCATCGCAGCAAAAAGTCTCATAATTTCACTGCTCAAAGACATTTCAGCGTATCCTATCAAAAGGGCGACTTCGAAAGGGCGACCATCATAAGAGCGACCTCAAAATGGCGCCGAATTTAAAGGCAACAGTTCGAAAAAGCGCCGATCAAAAGGGCGACCGCACAAATGTGCGACCATCAAAAGGGCGAACAATGAACGTTCGCAGTATGTTCTGGGTGGTACTGTGGTAGATGGAGGACGGTCGGCATACATGAAAGAGAAAGGCCAACATCGGAACGTTCTCAGTGTTTCAACGAAATAAGTAGCCTATAGGTGCTAGACGGTCGGCCTACATGAAAGAGAAATAAGGAAACAGGTTATGTACGCTTTACTACAAAAGGTGCGTCGGACTACATGAAAGAGCATTTCGCAAGCATGCTCAGAGACTTTCATTTCATTGACTAGCATTAGTTTTACTGAGCATATTATATAGGCATAGTTGGACTTTTTAGAAGATTTCAAAGTACTAATCGACGTTGTACATTACATAGGCCATATATCCTTCGTTAGAATACTCTAATTAGCCTACTTGCTACTTGTTTTTAAAACATTACAAAGTTCGTTTAGGCTAAATCATTTAGTTTCATCAAAAATCACAATTAAATTCATGACCTCAAATATTATGAAGTTCGATATGGTGAGATTGCTGCATACATACGTCGCTCTTTTGATTGTCGTCCATTTGTGCTGTCGCCTTTTTGATCGGCGCTTTTCGTACAGTCGCCTTCAAAATCGGCGCCCTTTTGTGGTCGCTCATCTGATGGTCGCCCTTTCGAAGTCTAGCTTTCTTATTCTAAGATAGCAGTTGTAGAGATTCTCTTCTTTTTGTTTTGGGGGAGCTGAGCCGCAGATCGGGGGGCTTATCCCCTCCTAGCCCACCTCTGGCGCAGCCACTGTCAATGTCCAGAAATGTAGTCAGTGTTTTGGAACTACAAAGCTACATTCTATTGTTGTATTCGGGCTTAACGACACTGTTTCACATCGAAGATGATTAGTGTCGGAGGCAGAGTACAACCTCACACTCCACGTTTATATTGCGACCGAGCCACCCGCAGTAAAGATCCGAGAAAATAATCTCTGACGGGAATCGAACCCGGGCCGCCGGCGCGGCGAGCGGGCTACAACCCACTCGGCCACGCAGGATCTCTCAGCTACATTATATATATATATATATAATATAATATCCAAGAGAGTGGTGGAAGGGATCCCGGTTCACACGTATACCTTCACCCGTGCTTCAGCGACATGCCGCCACCATCGTCACTCAAGGATCAATACGCCTTCCACATAATAGTCCACATACGTCGGCGCTGATATAACTATAGCAATACTTTAAGACATCTCTTAACCACCAATCCGCATATCGTTGTTATCTTAATGGACCACACAAATGCGTTTGATTCCTTCAGACACTTTCCAATGATCGTTGAAACTCTATCTAAGCTGGATATTCCAGACTGCATATTCAATTGGTTTGCCACCTACCTTGATGACAGAAAACATGCAACCTGCTTCGAAGGGTTCAACGATAAGAAAATAAATGCTAGTGTCGTTCAAGTTTGAGGCGTCGACCCGGCTATATTTATCACTGGTACTTCTGAACTTCGTCCAGTTAATGACCATAACCGACTATTGAAGTGGGTAGATGACACCTACCTATACTAATTGGCTCGAACAACATCGTGTCTGCCCAAAGTGAACTCAACACATACAAACCTGGGGCCACCAGCACAAACCTACACATCAGTCCATAAAAGACGAGGGAGATGGCTGTAGTGAGGCATTTAGGCTTTATTGGCCTAAACGCCGTTCATTACAGGAGTCAAACTAGCTATACTTTAAAAAATACTCGATGTTACAATTGGTGAGTACCTTACTGTCTTGGAGCATGTTGACAAAACTCTAAGCTCACCAGCCTCCTCAATCTACGCTCTGCGCGGGCTGTGTGCTCATGGCATGCCAGGACCGCCTTGCATGTCATCACTCGAGCGACCACAGTTGCACGTTTGCTGTACGCCTCTCCAGCTTGGTGGGGACTGCTGAGCGCTGGTGAGGTCGACCGCGTATAGAAAGGTTCCTGGGACGCGTCGGACGAGCTGGATTCATCCCCTTCTATTCCCCAAAAGCAGAGATTATGGTTGAGGCTGCTGATGTGCCCTATTCACAGCTTTAATTAATGACAATGATCGTAAATTTTCTTCTATAGAGAGCCTGCGCCCTAGGCCGCATCCAGTAAAAACAATAAAGACTTCATTGTAGCCTACGGATGCTGCATATGAGAAAATTTATTAGACTTTATCCGCTGCTCTCTGTGTTTGTTAACTGTCGCGTTATGACGACCGGTTATTAATTTTGTCAATAAAACGAATAATATATCCTATAATTTATATGTGTTCGTTGCCTTGCAGCCGGAGGGTTGAATGTTCGAATCCACCTCAAATCACCAGTCAAAGACCTTGGGCAAGTCCTTTACTCTCAATTGCTCAGCGCTGAGGCGTGAAACTCCGATGCAGTGTCCGCTCTGCAGTCGGGAGCGACTCTGAGTAGAGAGCTTGAAGGGGCGCCATAACGAGTGCACATACAAACAAACAAACTGCACTTGCGGCGAGTGGATTGATAAAGTCTTCTTCAAATCAATCTATATTACTGTGCAATACATGTAGGTGTCGACAGGTTGCCTATCTGCACTGCTAATATAATTCTCAAGGCAAGTCTTCCTTAGAAGAACATCACGTATAGGCCTACATGATATTAAATTTTAATCGTAGTTGCCTCTTGACTGTAAAATGTATCAGAAAAACTTCGACAGATTTTTAAAAAATTCTATAGGCCTATAGGCCTATAATTATGAGCTTATATATAGGCCTATATTTTCATCCATTCAAGAATTTCTTTAGCGATTCCTCAAGAGGGACGACTCAGAAGCGCTCCCGTTTATAGCACAGCAAAATGGTGCAGTCTTGAGTATTTTTTTAATGCTTTAGTAATTAAGAGTCTTAGACAGCAGACGTATAACTCTCGTGGAAGTCAATTCCATGCAGAACACTGGGGCCCAGTGGGAGCGCTTCTGAGTAGTCCCCCTTGAGTAATCGCTAAAGAAATTCTTGAATGGATGAAAATATATATCTAAAATAATGTATATTAAAAAATGTTAAATTTGAAGCTTCTCTGATAAATGCATCATGGAAAAAGCTCTATTCTGCGTAGTTGGAGTTCGTGCGAATGAAACCAAGAGCATCCTTATATAGAATATAATTATGTAGATATATATATATATATATATATAAAAAGCATTGTTGTTATTAAAACAAAGGTTCAAAAGTTAAACCCCAACTACCGTGTTTTACGTCTAAACAGTAGGCCTATTCATTTTCATGCTATGTCAGACGATGTTTGTTTTCACGGGAAGCCAAAAAAGCAATTTAGCCCATCTTGATCATCATTCTGGACGTCTTCAGTTGACCGTCCGAGGACAGACCAAGGTCGGAAAGCGAGACCCAGTTGAAACGATTCGTCGCATACGCTGCGTTCAGGTCGGTGTAGTATCCGCTGTTGAACCAGAACCCGCTGGCCGTCGTCACCGCAAAGTTACCCAATGACAGATCGCTATCCTTATCGTACGTTGAGAACTTCATTCCGTTCTGGTACACCCACGGAGGAGACATCTGATTGAAAGAGTCTCCAGCATCTCCAACGTAACCAGACACGTTCAGGGCGTAGAAGAGAGACTCCGATGAAATGCGGAAGGAGTCGTATTCCGCTGAAAACCATTTTCCTTGATCCCACGACTGCAGTTCGACGCGCAGACGGCATTTCCCGGTCGTCAGTTGGTGCATCTTCTCAAGACCCAGCCAGAAGTCGGTTGCTATGTCCCCGAATCCGGACTTGTAGTCGGACCATGAGCGGTTGAAACTGACGCTGGCGTCTACCCTCTGCTGGATGACGATCCAGTTGTTGATGGACATCATTGATGTCATTTCGGTGAAGGTCGCAATTGTTACGTTCACTACTTGAAAAGTCGTTGAGTAATCGCCTGAAAATGTTTTAATTGTATATTATGAAGAATTATTGTTCATGAGCGCTAGTGGGTCTATAAATATGGGCGTTACAATGCTACATGTATGTAACCAAATGTATCGTTTTGTATACATACAAATATAGGCTATGCATGCACTCATATTAACGTTCACCTTGGTTTAATTTTCCCTGGTTTCCCATAAATTATTATTTCCAACCTTGTAATTAAACTTGCTAAGGTAGCCTACATTCACCCATCATCGAAACCTTAATCGACAATTTACCTTGGGACTTCTGCATAGAGAATACCCATCACCCATCGAGATCTTCCCTTCATGGGCACCTGTTGTTTCGTTACTCTATACTCTGTGCACGCATTCAATCATTGTCGTAAAAACACCTTGCAACGTATAAGGTGCAATTGTTTTGGGAGCAATAACTTTGATTTGTTTTTATTTGATTTGATCCTTAATCTCTGCTACAATCTAATCCAAAGACCATATGACATACCAGGCGATGAAATGATGCAAGCTGTAATATTTCGGTTGCGATCGAGGCATTTGTTGCAACCATCTCCAGTTAGATTTACACCGCATCCGGTCATCAACTTTCCGTTGTACGTGTACGGAGAGGAACAGTTTTCAGCAGGAATCCCTAAAGTTTAATAAACCTAAGGATAACTTATTACTGCACTAACTAAAATCACCGAAGTTCATTTAGAAAAATTAATTTACTACAAGAGTAAGTACATTAGAATTCACAGTAAGTTTAAATGTCCAGAGTAGGTCTAACTTAGTTAATTAAATTTAGTAAACCGTAGGCCTACAGCATGTTACACTGAAATGTTTACACTACATGGAGAACAATTTCTTCGATCGGCTGCATAATTCGGTTGACTGAAAAATACTGAAACATTTTTAAAATTTATTTATTTACTGAGAATTTGATATAGCGCTCCTTCAATGTCACTACTCAGGAGCGCTCCAAAACATTACGTAGAATCGGATAGGATCAGTGCGGTTCGGTGTAGGCCCTATAACTATAGGCCTACGGCCTGTGTCTGCATTTACTTCTATTGTCACATCAAATTCTTTACAGCGTAGAGTAGGCTACTCCCAAACTAGTTCGATTGAAAACACTACAACTCACACTGTAGTTTGCTCGAGAGCGTTTGTAGTCGTTATTTTCCGTCATGCCTTACGCTTTATTGTATAGCTTGTCATTCATACCATCCCATGAATTACATCACGGTGTAAACTTTTAACCTATAGTATAAATACGAAACTGACTTTTGAATCAATATGTTTTTACCTGCATTTGGCTGGTCGCTTTGTGTCTAAAAAGTATATAAAATTGCTATTAGCATACTATATGACTATTATTAATATTATTAAAGATTATTATTATTATTATTATTATTATTATTATTATTATTACTCCTACTGCTACTTCTACCACCAGTACTACTACGACTACTACTACTACTACTACTACTACTACTACTACTACTACTACTACTACTACTACTACTACTACTACTACTACTACTACTACTACTACTACTACTACTACTACTACCAACACTACTACTACCACAATTATTACTATTACTAGGCCTACTACTACCACAATTACTACTATTACTAGGCCTACTACTACCACCACCACCACCACCACCACTACTACTACTATTACTTCTACTTCCCAAAGGAGATCCATAACAATGGCTGTTCGTCTTAGACAAATAATAATGATAGGCCCCTATTGTCTTATTCCGGTTGCTATTAGCAACGTTGATGACAACGCCGTATGTATGCGAACAAAGCGATCGATGCCCCACATTACAAGTATTGCAATTATTTCAATCGAGGTGGAGGACTGTGTTGTGGTAAAGTCCGTCTTTGTCAGAGGCATTCCGAGTCCAGTTTTATTGAAAAACAGTGAATCAACGACTCTGCGTATATACGACGCCGTAAGTTGCTATTGAAGCTGTGTTTGAACAGACTATTTTCCGACACACAAGAAACATCTTAGCATTCATGTTGTTGTCGTTGGTTGTTAGGACACTATATTTGTAAACAAATGCATGCAAAAATACTATTAACTGTGCGACTATATTCTATTGCTAATTTCAAATTGAGGTTAGACTTTAAGTGTCATGGCAGACTAATTTCTGACGTATAAGATGCTTCTTAGCATTCATGTTGTTGTTGGTTGTTAGGACACCATGATTGTAAACACACACATGCAAAAATGCTATTAACTGTGCTGCTAACTTTAAATCGAGGTTAAGGGTCATGGCACTTTTGTAGCGTTGGATAGAGAGAGAGAGAGACACTGAACATGAAAGTGGTCTCAAGTGAATCTGTCTATAACCTACTATTGCTACTGTTGGCATTGGTGGTCGCAAATTGAGGACAGCATTGGTGCTACTGCTACTACTGCTACCATTATGCTACTACTACTACTACTACTACTACTACTACTACTACTACTACTACTACTACTACTACTACTAGGCCTACTACTACTAATAATAATAATAATAAAAATACCGCTACTGCAATTACTACTGCTACTAGGCCTACTACTACGCCAGCAAGACAGTGTCAGTGGTATTTAACGTTAGAGCTAAGACATCCTCTAACAAAGTAACAATATAACTCCACCAATGGCTGCACTCCGACAGTGCCAGTCCCAAGTCCGAATAAGGAATAAATGCGACGCTAATTATATTTGTTATCACACACAATGTCGTTAAATAGAAACTATTACTATCCTACACTGTGCCCCATAAAAAAACACCAAAAAACTTTTCAAAAATCTTCTATAAAACTAAGCCAATTGTAATAAAAGTTTGTACGTTGTTTCTCAAATAATTTTGCCACAAAATAGTTTACATTTTACTTTAGCTTACTCACAGAAGTGGTTGCTGTTGGAGGCAGTGACGCAGACTAGGCGTGTTTGGAAACATTTAAACAGAGATTAGTAACCTATAGGACAGGGCCCCAGCACATCGCGCAAAGGACACCATTGCGTTGCTGCGACGTGAAACACCAAGCTTCATTGGACCGGAACTCTGGCCAGCAAACTCACCAGACCTCAATCCCGTTGACTACAGAATTTGGGGTCTAATACAGGAACGCGTCTACCAGACAGCAATACGGAACATCAGCGAGTTGAAGGAGCGCCTCGTCGTTGTGTGGGGACAGTTGAAGCAGAGTGTCATTGACAAAGCTATTGAACAGTGGCGGCCAAGGCTGAGAGCCTGCGTCCAAGCGAAGGGACATCACTTCGAACATCTTCTTAAATGAAACATTACTTTTTCTTATTTAACATTAGACTTACATGCGTTTCATGACAAAGTTTTTTGGTGTTTTTTTATGGGGCACAGTGTAGTAATATACAAAATGTAAATTTCAGTTAACCAGCATATTTCTATGCACTTATACAAGTGTGTTGGATTAATTAGTTATTCGTATTGAACCTGATAGTGAGTGCATCCCGAAGTCCATCCATAGCAAATCGGTCGATCGTAGTAGAGTTCACACGTCCTGTTCGAATGCTTGTAGTTGAAGCTTCCATAGAACGAATGTCGTTGACAGATCAAGGCGCAGTTTAGAACAGAGTCCACATACTGGAGATCTGATGGCGTTGAAAGGGCACAGAGTCCCAATCCCGACGGAACTTCGGTCAATAGGAACTTGCGCACGTCAAATGCATGGTTGCATGATGCAGTGACATCTGCAAATGCGCACGAAAGGCTCCCAACGAACAGCAAGAGAAAGTCCATTTCCAGTGCTTGTTATTTTGCAGCACTAAATAGTGATCAAATGTTCTTTTGAATAGAATACAGTAGAATACAGGTAGGATATGAGATTAAATGCAGCCGATATAAATTATCTAGGATAACACCCAAATAACTCAGATAACACTCGCCATCAAACCACAAAACTAGTTTGCATCAGCTCGGTGTGGTTGGCGACGCTTTCTGCCATCATATTGATCCATGTCGTAACCCACTTACTTATACATGTAAGCTCTGACTGTTCGTCTCTACACACCATGGAAACTCTGCACAGAATGATTGCATTGTTAATGGACGCTTGTGATGAAGGCCATTTGTTTATTGGATATTGTATTTGGTAACAATGGCCATGCAAGCGCATTTCTGTCGCTGCATTTGAACGTGAAGTTCTATAGGATGGAATCATAAATTAATTAGGATTCGTAGTTTCCACGTTCTGAGCTTTGAATGGAACTCACTGTTGCGTGCAGCGAGCATTGCGCCGAATTGGTATAAGCTTATGAAAGGAATCTCATTAGCACATGTGTAGTTTATTAGTTATCCGCCAGCACTGCAAAAATCTGGCCAGCCGGTTTTATTGCTACTAAAATCTGCACTATTTTACAGCCTTGAAAGCAACTGCAGCTGGTACAACAGTTACAATAGCTACAACAGGTACAACAGGTACAATAGGTAGTAGGTACAACAGGTACAACAGGTAGGCTATAACAACAAGTACAATAGCTACAACAGGTAAAACAGGTACAACAAGTACAACAGGTACAATAGCTACAACAGGCACAACAGGTACAACAGGTATAACAAGTACAACAGGTACAACAGGTACACTAGGTACAACCGGTACAACAGGTACAACAGGTACAACAGGTACAACAGGTACAACAAGTACAGCATCTGTGGCATCTGATTTCCTGCTTCTGAAACCTACATTCATAACTTCGCCACTGTACGTCAGCGCCGTAGTGCCATGCAGTGCCAGTTCAAAGTCTGGATGAAGGAGGATGGTGACCGGTATGATCGTTGTTTCAGTTAATGATATGCACTCTAGAAGGTCATTCCGTGCAGCTGATGAATTGACATAGGCTGAATGTGTAATGGTCAATCGAAAACATTGAGTATTAGTTAGAATAGCTCTAAGGCTACCCTTGTCCGTCTTAAGCAGAAGACAGAGATTCTATAGAAAGATGCAACTTTTGTGATGAATGCATAACTGGCCGCAATCGATAGGTCTCGAGAATTTTCTGAACAAAGGACCTACCGTTAATATTAACATGCTTAACAGGTCCAGCAGAAATTCCGGTTTTAAACTTTTATTGAACCAAAATTTTGTAATGATTCCTCTTATACGAAAGCATTCGTTTGCAACGATAGACTACGAGTTAGACTGCATAGGATCTGTGACGCTTGATTCTGGTAGATGCATAGTTACATTATACTTACATACATGCTTGGATGTGATTATATAGGCCTACATGTATAAAATGACTAAACTTATATAGTAGCATTGCATGGTCCAGAGTTATAGAGCGGAGTGATGCATTAACTTTTGTGATGAATTTATAATGTTTCAAAATACACTATCTGAAATTAGGTTTTTACTTGAGGGTCTTTACTACGGTACGTCTTGAGCACGAGTACGTTGAGTAGGCCTAAGCTGGGACTCAGTTGGAAAAAAGTCTGAATTTGTCATAGCCGCTATTAAGCTCTTTTCCTATTGCATTGCCAATGCTCGTGGTTTAGCAGTGCCAGTCCTAAGCCTGGAGAAAGGAGGAGGGCGACACTAATCGTCCTTGAAATGACACTGTGTCGCTAAACAACAACAAACATCGCCGAATATTTCATAGTCTACCAATCATAGTCTTTCATAGATAGCGTTAAAGTCCGGATCTGAGCCTCAAATGATAGTGAAGAAACTATTTATATATAATTATATAAACATACAAAATGTAGTATATGTTTTATGCCGTTTACCATAGGATTCTGTTGCAAACGAAGAGTATTTATAATGGCGTGTAACTTTTGTTCCATCTTTCGATTTATTATTTTTATTGTAATTCGTACTGTGAGTGTCCCTCTAAGCGGAATTGCGATTTTTTGCCCCCCCCCCTTTGCAGCCAGTGTCTCATCAGTCTGCCATCATGCCAGAACAGAGAACATAGTTGCAATAAAAAATATTACACGTGACTTAGGCTAGTAACGGAGACAGAGAGTGAAGCGTAGAGTAAAAGTACATTGCTGAGCCTGAACTGGTAGTGAAGAAACTATACACATACAAAATGTAGCCTATGCTTTGTGTCATTTACCATAGGATTCTGTTGCGAACAAAGAATATTTAATCGTGTGAGAGAGTGAAGCATAAAGTAAAAGTACATTGCTTCATATTAACCCATAAACAGCAGCAATGGCATCTAACGAACTAGTACAAAAAGGTTCGTCGTACACAATGGCTGTCTTTTGAAAGCGCCAAGCCGTTACATCCGGTTTCCAGGAAAGCGCTCAACCAATCGCAAGCGCGGTGAAAGAACACGACTGGTTCGGCTGCTCCATTGTATCAGACTCGTAAAGTTAACATAGAAAAACCACATTCATTGTGCTGAATTTTAAGCCTAGAAGTCGCTGTCTTGATGTAAGAACTACACCGAATGGAATAAAAACAATAGAGTGCCTATGATATTATGCTGCCAGGGTCTTTAGATCATCTGCTGAAACAACCAGCGATCTATGTATATATTTCATAGTCATTGTGGGGCGCGGTAGTGTAGTGGTAGCGTCGTTGCCTTGGAACCGGAAGGTTCGAGGTTCGAATCCACATCCCCGCGTAAGAACCTTGGGCAAGTCCTTCACTCACAATTGCTCAGCGCTTCGGCGTGAAACTCCGATGCAGTGTCCGCTCTGCATTCGGGAGCGCCTCTGAGTAGAGAGAGCGCGAAGAGGCGCTATAACAAGTGCACATGCAAACAAACAAACAAAACAAATATTATACGATATGCGATATAACTGTAAAGACTAGTGGAGAAATCTTCTAGTCAATCTAGTGTGAATATAATTATGTGTGTGCGTGCGTGTGCGTGTGTGCCTGTGTGCTTGTGTGCATGTGTGCATTATTTAACTAAGTATAAGTATAAAATTGCACCTCCAGTTAATTAGCTAAGGGACATGTGTTGCATATAACTGTCAGTCCACCCTAGACTTTTGTCTTCAAACCATAATGGCGGTGATACTCTGAACATCAGCAATATTTTAGAGTGCTACCATTCATGCGTCTTCTGTATTGCTATTGAATTTCTTTGTTTTAATGCATTCGCTCGCATAGTGATAATAATCCCCAGCCGTAAAAACATGACAATAGGATAAAAAAAAGTCTTTCTGGCGATCGATATTAATTTTGCACTTTCGCAGTAAGTTAGTTCCAACTTTACGGGAACCAGAAGAATAATATGGTGCAATGTAAAGTCTGGTAACAATAGGGGGAAAGCATCATCAAAAGCTAATTAATTAGTGTTCCTATTATTTTTGCGTTGTCCTACTCTAGCATGTCAGAAATTAATAATTATTATAGGCCCCTAAGTCTTTTCGTCTAAAATCTGTAACATTGGACTGGTTAATATTTATCATGATGTCCGGATTTCTCATTAGGCCCTAATTATTGTCTAAATGAAGAATCCGAAGAATACTTCTGACCTACCACATGTCGAAAGTGCCAAGACTTATAGACTATTATCCTGTCGGTCTGTGCTTTGCGCCATAGAACAATGAAAAAATTCATCACCAGAAATTATGGTAGACAGGTCTTGTGATTTGTGTTCTCAGTGTTACACAAACTTTTATTTCATGAGCATCAATTGACTTTCTCGTGATCGCGACTGTCTACGTCAGTAAACCATAAGATTACACGAAGTACCGGTTTCAAGTCATCCTGAAACGCTTGTTTAGCGGTATAGAGTAGCCTACATTTGGACAAGTCTTCATCGGTTAATGACCTGTCACTGGTGCCGATATACACATAGACTGATAGGATATGAGAAAACAAAAATGCTCATTGCACGCAGTATACATGTAGGTATACTATTGGTGATCCATCTACGACTGACTTTTGCGCTCTTCAGCAGATCCGTTATTTATGTCGACTGACTGTATAGCAGTTTTAACAGTTATCACATACCTACAAAAAACATCTAGCCTACACCTGTTGCTGATGTACCCCTCCCCAACAGCAGCGTTCTATATTGTCAACAGTCAACTTTCGTCAGATGAACTATAGCTGCAGAATGTAGCGATTAACTATAGTAGCCCATCTCCATCGAACATCTGCATAATTATTCAGCCATTAGTTTACCACCATCTTTGTTGTCATCCTGGAACTTGCATGGCTAGACCCTCACTGATGATCTTGGTGGTTCTCTGTCCGAAGGCAGGTTCCATAGCTTGCGCCACCCGGGGATGAGATGAGTGAGGTGGTTTCCCGTTGCCTTCCTCACAGACAATGATGGGTAAGCAACTTGTCCAAGGTCGCTCCGCAGCAGCTTGCACCCCTGCGTCCCACACGTGCTAGCCCGAGATATCAAAATCTCTGATTGTCAACTCCCAGTCCGGGGCTTGAACCGCAGTCCGTTGTAGCCAACAGACGTATGCCGCTCTCGCTTACCGGTGTAGCTACATGTAACTAGGCCGGTCAAGACCTCCACTACCGTGTCTAAAGAATGTCTTCATGATTTTCGCCCGTAAAATGTGGGCATACACTACAGTTGCAATCTGATGTTAATTAAGTGGCCTGTAGGCTATAACTCGTATGTTCATTGTTCAGCTTATCTAGCTTTTGTGCTTTGATACTGTTTGGTGATGATGTATGGCCGTCTTCTTGGTCTCCTTAGCAACGTGCTTTGTATCGTTCCTCACCCAAATCATAGTCCACGCTAGAACTTAGTGAATCATGCGTTGATTAATTGAACTGGGAATGCGCACATTATAATAACCAACTGTCCGTCCACCTTCGGACCTTCCCCCACCAAGTGTGCACGCATGCAGGTAGGCAGATGTGCGTGAATGCATGTCTAAAGAATCTATATAGTTATGCGCATGGCTGTATGCATGTATGATTTGCACATAATTATTATGCATTTTTGTATCATTCATGTATGTACGCTATCAATATAAGTAGCATGCATGCACATGCCTACGTGTGTTAAAGTTCTAATCATGAATGTCAGTCAGGGCCATCTTATCCAGTAGGCACAGTAGGCACTGTGCCTAGGGCCTACGAACTTTTTAGGGGCCTACGAAATCCTGAGAAAAAAATATTAAAATATAAATGCAGTAGGCTACGTGATTGGTCAATGACCGGGAAAAAACCGAAATTCGAAAATCAGAAACCGGAAATACTACATTTAGCGGATATCGAAAATAAATAATTATTACAAAATGTAGATTGAGATTTAAAATCAAAACTGAATGCGTTCACAAAACATGGTTCAGCATAATTTTAAGAAATAATGTAAATGTGTTGCATTTTGATCTAATGCAGAGTTGAGTTGGATAGGCCCTAGGGCCTACAAATAGATTAATATGCAAAAGTGCCTAGGGCCTACGATGACCATAAGACGGGCCTGATGTCAGTATTGCATGCCATAATGTTATGTTAGTAGTTAAGATTATGTGATTTGTGATTTTGGCTCTTGCGAATTGTCTCAATTGCTAACTATACACTGTAAGCTAACCGGTTGCGGTCTGTCAACCGGATTGTTCAATAAAGGAAATTATTAGTAGTACTATGTAATAAATGTAGCTGTGACGAATCAGGGGAATGAGATATAGCACATTGCGTACGAAGACGTATGCAGAAAATTTTGCCTTGGCGAAAAATTCATTGATTTGATCTATAACATGAACGCATTTGAAGACAAATTGTAACTCATCTGGAAACCTCGATCGTTTTTGATAAAAGTTGATAGTCTCAGTCGCCGACAAAACCCCGGTTTCTATTTGTTTTCTTTGCCGATCATTAAGCATGACGCAAGATATAGCCTATAATTAGAGACAAAATATGGAAAAAGATGATGCAACTATCTATGTCCTTGCATGATTCGTTGACCCATGGCTTTTTTAACGTGCTGCAGTTCTACACAAAATGTGCAGTTGTAGAAGCGCGACTGAGAAGAATTCCACATGTAGCAAGAAATACGATACGACGTCGATATGATGTATTGAAGGTTTTTGCGAACAACAAAGCACCACCGGGACTCACGCATGAATTTCATTTGAGCAAACCACTATTCCTTTGTTCAACTCACCTATTTGTTCCGCATGAGCGAGCACGCAGAAAAAGATTCGTTTAATAGATATCTTGGTAATAGGTCCAGATATAAATTTGCCTAGTACTGTCTACAGTGTCTATTATTGATCAACGCAGCGCTGTTTTTATTGAATTTTTAGAACTGCACAACTCCTTCTTTCCTTTCCCCATCATCCACGGTAATAATACCTCATGTCGGAGGACAATGACCCTTTTTTGATAGTTTTAACTGTATATATAGAGGCCGTTTGTGAGTATTCTGTGGCGGCAGTAGCCTACAGTAGGCCTATGGCAAGCTAGCCTATGTCAAATGCCCTGGTTAGAAAACGCCTTTGCATTGGTCGTTGCCTGCCACAAGGACGCTAGAACCTTAGCCCTGCATCGGCTACATGTACATCGCCCCTGTAGTAGGCCTATAGTCACTTAATAACTGTCATCAGTGCCATGGCTATGTCGAAGTTACAAAACCATTATTATAATAATAATCTTCGTTTAATAGCTCAATCCCACACACCGCAGAATGATTACAGGTACAGGTTAAACGAAATACGGCCCACTATAGCACGACACGCAGGTCGGCTTTACAGAGTGGGTTCGACTTGACAATATGGCCTAAGTGCTGGATCACTCCTGCTTCGGCCAAGCCAGAAGTGGGATTGGCTTTCTTATTTTCAGCAGAACCCGAGTCAAGCAACGCAACAGCAAAGCGCCACTGGCAGGTAACAGAAAATTCAAATAAATTTTTGCCCTGTGCGAGGCTTGAACCCGGATCGCGTGGATGACTCTCAATTTATCGACCAGCGCCTCTCTCAACTGAGCTACGGACCCACCTGGAGTTTCTTCCAGCTTGCTGCCCTCATCGGATATGTCTGATATTCATCAAGCCGAGTGCTTAAGCAAAACAAACAAACTAACCTAAAGGCATCCGTAAGCTTATAGCTACTATAACCAATAGAATAATCAGTTCCACGTCAAAGAGCAGTCTATTAGGCTCTGGCAAAATGTCTATCACTGAAACGACATTTCTGTCGAGCTGATAATCTAGTTGACTACGTCACTACGTACATGTAATTCATGTACAGCAGCTGCTGTCGTTTGGCTAAGGATTTCGATGCTATATATCGGCTACATCAGTGGTTCCCAACCCGTGACCCGCGCGCCAAAAGTGGCCCGCCAGACCTAAAAGAATGGCGCTCAGCTCTCAAAGAGTTAACAAAATATATGAAAAAATTGACGATATGAACAGGATAGAGGACATCATTGTTTTTTTACAAATTATTTAATTTTGACGTATATAAATTCATAACATCAAACATTTATTTTGATTCAATTGTAGCAATTTTATGCGCTCTTAATTAATTAAATTTTAGCCGTGTTGTCCCTAATGGCCTTCCACTAAGAAAAAGTGGCCCTCGTGTCCTCCAACTTAGAAAAAGTGGCCCTCAAATCAAAAAAGGCTGGGAACCACTGGGCTAAGTAAGCAATCTCACTTCATGCTCGTCACGCTCTTAGACGGCCTTGATCATCATCTTGCAGGTCTTGAGCTGAGCTGTGGACGCAAGACCGAGGTCTTCGATGGTCAGCCAGTAGAATCGGGTGTTGTCCGTTGGGTTGTTGAGGTTGCAGTAGGAGCAACCATTCTGCCACCATCCACCACCACCCTTCATCTCGACACAACTGTAATTCTTGAGCAGATCATTGTCCACGTCTATTGTCGAGAACTTCATACCGTTGTGATAGCAGTTACCGGAGAACATGTTGCTCTGAAGCGCATCGCCCGCGTCTCCCACGTAACCGGAAACGTTCAGGGCGTAACCTTGGACCTCTGGGTCGATACGGAACGAATCGTACTCAGCCGAAAACCACTTCCCGTTGTCCAGCGACTCCAACTCGACACGGAGCTGGTAACGAGAGCTGGATGATGATGTCAGCTGGTGCATCTTTTCCAGGCCCAGCCAGAAGTTGGTGGAGAAGTCCCCGAAGCCAGCCTTGTATGCGGACCAGCGTAGAGTGAAGTTAAGACTTCCGTCGACTCTCTGCTGGATGACGATCCAGTTGTTGATGGACTTCAGTGGAGTCCAGCCATAGATCGTCGGGATCGTCACGTTTACTTCGATGTAGACAGCTGTAAAGTTCTCTGACCACAACAACGATCGTTTTAAAATCCAGTAAACTTTTACAATAATATTGTAATTAATATGACGGAAATTTTATTGCACTGGACCTATTTAACCAACTTTGACCGTAAACATATTAATTACCGTACATTGATCAGCAGGATCGACCCGCCATCACCAACCACAACAACAACAAATGCAATAACAACACAACCACCACCACCACAAACATCACCACCAACAACGACACCAGTGAAGCAAGCACTACCACTATCACCATACTTTTACCGCCAACACCACCATCAACACAATTTATTGCACCAAGACCGTCGTAGGCCTAAGAGTCACAATAGATCTATTTTGCAATTTACTGTTTTCATTGTAAGCACATGTCAAACTATCTCGATGAAATTCCGCTCGTTGCGCGATAGCACTGCTGCAGTGCTGACTTCTACTTGACTCTCAATCTCTCATTTGCTTGCAAAGCACATGTTTTAACTTCAACCCCAAAAAATTATCTCAGACGACCGAGAACAGCGCATTCCGTTTCTGATATACCAAAAGGCGCTACATTAAGTGTCTAACATTACTGTCTATTATAATCACTCACTCAAATTTACTCGTGCACAAAATTAATATGTACATCAATCAATCAATAAAAATTTATTTAGCGCCCCTTCAAGGTACCTACTCAGAGGCGCTCCATGGTTGCATCCAGACGCATTCACACATAATTATAGCCTACGTTTGTTTATTATACTATGCCTGTACACCAAAATGCGGATAGCAATAATATTGGTCTATTAAAGACTATTCTTATCTTTATCTTATCTTGCATATACAATGCATTTGTAGGTATTATATAATATATTATATCGCAATTGCCAGTACAAGAAGACTCATAGTTTTTGCTTACTGTCTTGCCTCTGACAAGTAATTCGGGTTCGATTTCGTATCAGGCATCCAAAGTTGCACGGAACGCCCGTCAAGTTGGCCACACAACCCGTATACAGCTTCGTTTTGTACGTAAATGGTATCGAACAGTTTTCAACCGGAAATCCTTAGGACATAAACAATTAAACATGTCACTGATTTAAACTTTGTTGAACAATAATTGCTGCACCTTTGTAATGTGAATTTAAATTACAATGGCAATTGTGGACCTATAGTTAATGTATTGTAGTCAGCAACTTCTATAGCGCCGCTCACAGTAGACAGAAGAGTCCCACACAGAGTGAAGGGAAAGGAATTCTACAAGTTGGCCCAATGATCAGTGGCGGCGCTACGCCAGGGCATGGCAGGGCAAATGCTCTACCAAAAAAGCCTTTGCTCTGCCTGTTGCCCTGGTCGTTGCCCTGCCAGCAATTTCTCCATACCAGAATTTGTTCTTACTGTTCACGTCCGTCTGCTCTCTAGAATGAAAAAATTCATTCAGGAAGGCAATAGTTCTGGGATAGAAACATTCTGGCAGGGCAGTAGTTCTAGCAGAGAAACATTCTGTCAGAGCAAAATTTTGGCAAGGCAAAAGTTCTGACAGGAAAAACTTCTGGCAGGGCAAAAGCTCTGACTGCAGAAAAAATTCAGTCAAGGCAAACATTCAAATAGGACAAAATTATGGCAGACAAAAGTTCTGAAAGGCAAAATATCCGGCAGGGCAATCTGGTAGGGCAAAATTCTGGCATGGCAAAAGTTCTGGCCTAGCAAAAGTTCTGGCAGGAAGAATTTTAGCATTGAAAAAGTTCTGGAAGGGGCCGTAGGGCTTTGTCTACATTGAAATGTCGAAACGGCTTATTTCTGCGAAGAGCTATTCCTCTGCGTCACCATGCAGATTATAAATTATTATATTCGTGAATTTACAACGTCAGATCTTGATTGTGAAGTTTCAAATTATAATTGGTGGAACAAAAAGTATGTAGCAGGACCATTTTACATTGCATTTCACTATAAATACAATGTATATTGCAATGCTCAGTGCACATGCAGTCTGCAGCATATTCATGCGTTGTAAATAGCCTACACTGTGTCCGGACAAAAAAGTACCCCGGTATGCTGCATTTTAAACGCTTAAAATTTGACAAACTCACGACTATTTCTAATTGGTTTTAGGATATCGTGTATAATTATATGGTCACTGGTGCTGTGTTTAAAATTTCAGACAACCCTGAAAGTTTTTACCAAGTTATGAAACTTTTTTGTGTATTCTACTTTTTATCCAGACACAGTGTACAATGGTCCAGTAACTAAAATAAACCTGGAATTTGCCCCTCAAAAAACAGAAACCCAGACGAAGGCCAAAAAATCCAGATTTAGTGGAAAAATCCAGCTGTGGCATCACTTTATGTCGAGCACGGAAGCCAGGGCCGGATTTCTTCTTAATGTGGAGACCCTGTTCTGAAATTTGTTGGGGGATCTTCGGCCAAAACATTTTAGGGCATTTTTTCTCGTTTGGTCGAAATGTCGGTAGAATATGCCAATTGTTTCCTTTAAAAAATCGCATGTGTGGGCCACTGGGCCCCTAAAGTGTGAGCCCCCAAAAGTGTGGGACCTCTGTTCGGCCGAACATGTTGAACATGTCTTAATCCGGCCCTGACGATGGCGCCAAATTATAAGCTTATGTAAGCCCGTACTACCGAGCACGCGACTCGACAATTGCCCTGGTTATTTGTGTGACTGCCCTGGCTACAAAAAGTGTCTGGCGCCGCCACTGCCAATGATGGATGTTGGTAAAGGATCGAGGTTGAGCATTGAGCAATAGTGGCCCTAATGTTAATTAGATATATATGTAGGGAAAGACAAGGGAAGCTAATCGAAACGCTGTTAAAATTAATGCGCTATTATACATTATTATATTAAAATTTAATATAAAATGTCAAACCTATGTTTGGTGGTTGAGATTGCATCTGAAATGTAGGAAGACAAAACACGTTATTAGAATATCGTCGGTTGCTAATCAGTTGTCATAATCTATTAACATAACTTTACAGATTTGCAATTATTGTTCTTTTATCTTGAAACTTGCAAACAGTCCTCCTAAAAAAATTCAAATAATTCTTGTAGCAGAACGCGTCAAGAAACTTAACATCATATCAGACTCAAGTCACCTGTGCTTTGAAAGCTCAGTAACAACAGCACTGCAGGCGGGTGAAATCATAGACGGACTGCAAGGAATGAATGAATAAATGAATGAATGAAAGAATGAATGAATGAATGATTGATTGAATGAATGAATGAATGAATGAATGAATGAATGAATGAATGAATGCGTACATACGTTGGCAGTTAGAAAATTGGTTTCATAAACGTAAAAAACAAATCCGATCCAATGCAATGGTGGTAGTCACTATCAGCCACAACCGCGGCCAGGAACCGCAACTATGGAGAGTCCGTTCTAAAGTGATAGAAGCGCTTGTTGATCACGAAGTCTTAGATGATATGTTTGTGTACTGTACAATGTGTGTAGGCTATAGCCTATAGTACAGCGTTTTTATAGTAAGCCTAAACTAGAAATCACCGTTCAGCAGCGCTATATAAATGCCTATAGATGTATAAACAACGAACAGAAAGATGCTGCAGCCATTTTTGCAAATGTCCTTATCGTACGTAAGCTTAAAGACCTACAGGCCTTCCATACCTGATAATGACGACACGCGGAGCTTGGTTCGTAGCAATTGGGTCTGAAGAGAAACAGAAGACAGCTCTTGTTCGATTCGAAATAGTTGAAGTTCATGCAAACTGCGTCGCTTTGACAAGCCACCGAGCATCCAAGGACGGATCTCACTGAAAGAACCATCGTTGGTTTGTCAAAGGCGCACAGGTCGGTTCCTTTCGGAACTTGTGCCACCCGGAAATAACTAAAATCTGCTTTCCCAGCCTTTCCCGATGACATTCCCACTTGTAGCAGAAGCAAGAGGCAACGAATCGTCAGCGCAAGTGGAGAAGAAAACGACGAATCAGGGACCTTCATAATTGTTGTCGAGTCTTTCTTTGTGATGGTTCACCCAACAGAAAGTATCAGCTGCGTGTGCTGTTCAACTGCTTAGATCTGGGCCTAGAGAGCTGTTGGTTTTGTTGTTGCCAAACGTAACTAGAGATTATGTTCCTTCAATGGCTGTCTGGTCAATGCCACCAATGCGTTGCCAATGTAATCAACGCCTATGAACAACAGGACATGTGTCTTTGTAGGCCTAAATCTGACACCTTATGTTTCTAGAAACGTGTGTTTCAGTGGAGCGCTCAATACCTTGTGCTCAAACGTTCAACAGACACAAGAGAAGAATAGAAGGAAGCCTTAGGAAGGTCGTGCGAACACAGAACCGCAGAGACAGATATACAGAGACAGATATACAGAGACAGATATACAGAGACAGATATACAGATACAGATATACAGATACAGATATACAGATACAGATATACAGATACATATATACAGAGACAGATATACAGAGACAGATATACAGATACATATATACAGAGACAGATATACAGAGACAGATATACAGAGACAGAGATACAGAGACAGATATACAGAGACAGATATGCAGAGACAGATATACAGAGACAGATATACAAAGACAGATATACAGACACAGATATACAGAGACAGATATACAGAGATGCAAGAGCAAACAAAGCACAGGAAATAGGCCTATAATAGGTCACTGTTAAAAACAAGGAAGTGTATCCAAATTAGTCAATATTAACATCAATTGTGGTACAGCACAATTGACGGTAATATTGACAAATTTGGATACAAGGAACCACTCTAAGCAAACAGCGATGTATACGGAAATCGTTGGCAGCAGTATATAGTAGGGCCTATGTATTATTTGGCCTATTTTACCATTGTAAGATGCGTTTGCATAGGATTCTATGAAGCTTCGTGGATTTCTAAGCAGACGCATCTTATAATGGTCAAATGGTAAAATGGTCACCGACGTGTGCCACAATTCGATTCGAATCTAGCCAATACACTACGATGTTATTCATATTCCAGCATTCCCATTTAAAACAAAACTGGGCATTGTGCATTGACTGCGAGTTTCTGAACTTGTCGATCTGAAGCTTGTCTGCTATAGTGAGGTAGCGAATTCAATGTTGGAGTTCAAGACGATTTTTGTAGACATCCTGAGATGCAGATGCCGTTGATATTATTGCTAAGATTGCGACTACAGACATTTGTTTCTGTAGACTGTCAACTGATTATTTTGAATCTATTAAAGCAGGGGTCTCACACACGCGGTGCATCGTCTTCGATTAAATTTTTCACTGTCATGTAAATAGGTCCACGGTCGAAGAAAGGAAGAATCGCTATGTTGCTGACAAGCAAGCAGTATGGTTTCTGCCTATACAATGTACAGTATACAATTTATACATGGTCTGCTGTTTATTGTTTATATCGGACCTGCTGCGGTTTTTCTGCTGATGCATTCAATGCGATGTGCTTGAGGCAAGAGAATTCGCTGCGTGCATGCTCTCAATTATTTCAATGATCGAATGCATGGAAAGTTTCAACAAAATTATCAATTGTTCAACTAAACAAATTGAAACGACCAAGAGTTGGAATTTCTGTTGATGAAACAAAAGCCTGCGTCTAAGATTTGCTCGAAAGACATTGCAAGACTGATAAAAAATTATCCTACAGATAATTATCTAGGTAAGCTTTTTGTTCGATTACTATTTTTAAGCATTTGGATATGCAGGTATCGAATCCTTCAATGTATCCTCCATCACCACCACCACCCCCCCCCCCGGCCCAGAGACTCTATTTCGAAATGGATTATTTCAGAATAAATTCGCCCCCGGAGACTGCAGCCTATACTGAAATAAAGTCCCCGGGGAGAGCATACTTCTTCCGCCGTTAAAATAGTCCCCCCCCCTCCGTTCAGCGTGAAATGGGACACTGTCATATAAAATTTATAGATAATCAGGTTGCTAAATTATTTAGCATGAACATACTTCCCAAATTGTTAACTTTCATATCGGAAAGATTTCTTCAAGTACCGGGTGCAGACTTTCAACCAGGGGAGACTTTATATGGGGGGGATGGGAACTTTAAATCGTGATATAAATTTATATATATTTCACCGGCCAGACATATTTACATGCTCTTTACATCACAGTATAATAGGCTCTATTTTCTTTCGCTTTCTATCTGGTTTTCAGTCTTACGCATGTGCTAACTAAACAACATGCTCCTGCAGGTATACAAATAATACAATTGAGGCAAACAATTGTGAAGAAGAAAACGAGGGGAAGAAGAAGAAGAGGAGGAGGAGGAGGAGGAAAATAGTACCTCACAGAAACCTTGCATTAGTTGCATAGGTCGAATTGATGCTAATTACGGCCCAGACCTTCCACGTGACACACGAAAGCTATTGAGGAACAATTCATAGACATTCAGAACGTATTCACATCGTCGATTTCTTTCCTCTTGCTTTCTGTTGTCCCCTCTGCTATTCACTGTGTTCGTTGTAACTCACGTCATCACAACATGGATCGCAATTTAATTGTATTTGGTTTCATCCACAGGGCCTAACAACCGGATAAACACATTAAATGGATTGGGGGAGGCCTTGCAAAATAATGCTGCGCCAATGTAGGTTTCTATTCGTGAGCTAAACTATTGACACGGATGCGCATTGTAGGATAAACAGGTCTAACAACTAGCCTATGCGTAGCCTATATTGACTCAGTCGTTTGCCTAAGTAGGCTACAATTGCGCTCATTTCTATTGTTTCGTTGCTATGCAACACACTTCGTATCGAGCTACACACCATGGAAACCTTAACTTGTCTTAAGTAGGCCTATTCGGATCACGCCTCGTGAATTTTTTTAACCACGACTTCCTCTTTGCAAAGTTTGCAAAATTGCAGATCGTCTTACTGAAAATTACCGTCTATCAATTCAGCAGAGGAGGAGGCTCTTCCTTCGAACCATCAACATTCAGCATGGCATCAATCGCTACTGGCAATTGTTCGTGCAGCTCTACATGTATTACGGGCTTACACATTACTTGAATTTAACTGGTTGTTACTTTGTCTTGTTATTTTATACGTTCTAGCCTATTCCGTGAAATTGTAATAATTGTAAACTAAACGCTCTGTATACAGCACGACGTTTGTTCTGTTTATTTCATTTATTTATTTATTTCTCACATTTGCCATATCGTCCCTTCAAGCTTACTACTCAGAGGCGCTCCCGACTACAGCGCGGACACTGCATCGAAGTTTCAGGCCGAAGCGCACGAGCACTTGCCAGGGAAGGACTTGCTCAATGTCCCTACGCGGAGGCTTGCGGTGGATTCGAACCTGGAACCATCCGGCTCCAAAGCACCAAACTCACCACTACTAACCAGTGGTGTAGTCCTGAAAAATGAAGTGGGGAACGCTCAAAATGAAGTGGGGGAACGCTCTTTATAATAATATTAGTAGTGGTAGTAATAGTATTAATATTCCATTATCCCTGAAAAAAAAGTGGGGGGACGGCGTCCCCCCTCCACTACACCACTGCTACTAACACCACCGCGCCCAAGTGCCCAACAAATATATATACTCTGGGACCTTGGTATTAGACTGAGTGTTATTTCCTACTTGCTCATGTCTCAAAAAGTATGAAACATGGCTGCTCGTCACTAACGCTCCCATCGTTCGTCTGAAAAAATCTTCAATCAGTCCCTTTTGCTCGTACCTCCACCAAATAGAACTGTGCCTTCTTCTCATGTGGTAGGACCTCGACCTGCAATGATCACCCCTTCGTGCCCGCTCCAATCCCTCTTTGGAACTTCTTCTCATGCATTCCTCTCTCATCTTAAGACATTGTGGCTGGGAGCGCCTCTGAGTAACCCCATTGAAGAAGCTCTATACACATTCATTTAATCTATATAAATAAAAATTTAACGGCGTTCGCACGAATCTTCCTTATAAAGGATCATGGAAAGTTTTGGACCGATTCTTTTCAAAAATGCAGCAAAACGTTCCGTTAATATAGGCGCGGGTTTGCATAACGCTTTTTTCCTCAAATCTTTTACAACAAAAAAACAACTTTCACTTAGATTCGACCGATTCCGAGTTGAATATGCGGATTATGCGCTATATGAACCTTGCGGAACCACCATTTTGAAACGCGACCTATTTTCGGCGAAGGCATATGGACGGTTTCAATTTGAACTCAGAATCGGTCGAATCGAAGTGAAAGTTGTTTCTTATCGGTCGAATCGAAGTGAAAGTTGTTTTTTGTTGCAAATTTGCAAATTCGACCGTTTTCAACACATACGCCCGTCGATAAGCTTTGCCTTCCAATTCGGGTGGTTCAATGTGTGTTCCATTTATGTAGCGCATTTCATAACATTCCATTGCGGCCTTTTTCCTGAAGCGTTTTAGGGCGCTATCCGCGTCGCTATCGGAAAGGACGGTGTGAGGGAGGAAATGAGGGGAGGGAGCGACACGAAGAGCAAGGGGAGAGATGGAGGATGCAGGGAGGGGGAGTGGATGGCAGGGGGAGGGGAGGGGAGGAGAGGGGAGGGTCGAGGGGAAGGGAAGGGGAGGAGAGGATGCAGGGAGGGGAGGGAAGGGGAGGGAGCGAAGGGGAGGGGAGGGGAGGGGAGTGGAAGGGGAGGAAAGGGGAGGAGGGGATGGGAGGATGCAGGGAGGGGAGGGGAGGAAAGGGGAGGGAGGGGAGCGGAGGGGAGGAGAGGGGAGGTAGGGGAGGGGAGAGGGGAGGTAGGGGAAGGGAGAGGGGAGGGGAGATGGAATGGAGGTAGGGAGGGATGGTTGGAGGTTGGATGCTCTTTTTCAGCCACAGCAAAGCGTGGCCGGGTTCAGCTAGTGAATAATAAATTAGTAGGCCTAAATTCAGATAAAACTGCATAGGCTACAAATAGCCTAGATGAAATAAAATCAAAGTAACATAATTATATTCGCACTTCAGTAACACAAAATGGCGACAATAGCCTATAGATTTAAAAGTGGAGAACTTTTTTAGATTTCTGATCACACTGCACATGTAGGCCCTATACGTCACTTTCACAAATCAGTCACCATGTACAGTTTTCCCCATCATGCTGCGTTATGATGCTCTTGGTGCGACATTCAAGGGCCAGAATATCGCAATCGTAAACTCGAAATTTCTAAAGCGCTACTTGAAAGCCAAGCGCGGGGCACCAGCTTATTCACGAGCGCTGCGTTGAGTCAAAAGGGTTGTCCGTAAGAGTAGTCCGAGGTGGTCCGGGTCGAGTTACCATAGGATATCCTGGTAGAAGCGCTCATCTTACTCCTCCATGTAGGTGGCAGTTGACAACGTTACCTTATCGCCCTTGATATGAGGCGGCGAGGCCCCTGACCATAATAATATTAATTATAGATGCTGTCTACTTTTAGATAGAGGCAGTCGCCATCTAGCGATTGAGCAACGTAGCGTGACACATGTGCCATCTGTCGAGTTAATGGTTAAGTAAGAAAGCTGGACTTGTAGCGCACCTTAGTAGACAACTTTTAATGGCGCAATATCAATTACAGTAATAAATAAATAAATAAATAAATAAATAAATGAATAACTATTGAGTAAACAGCAGGTCCTTCACACATTCATACTCGTGTAGCCTGCAAGCAATAAAAATCACGTCTTGTCACATAATTGGCGCTACATAATAAATTGATGTAGGCTAATTCTATTTTCGTTTCTGCAGTGGTCTGATTCCATTGTGATAACTTATTTTCGTTTCTCTTCGGATTCTTTGCTCTCACCGGAAGGTGCCACATTGGTCCGATATGATCATTAGGCCTACTGAGTAGACCCGGACCACCATGGACTACTCCTACGGACAACCCTTTTGACTCAACGCAGCGCTCGTGAATAAGCCGGTGCCCCGCGCTTGGCTTTCTAGAGGCGCTTTATAAATTAGGAGTTACCGATGACGATTCCATTGTGTCAGCACTTCGTGCAATTCTTCTTTTTCTTTTCTACTTTTCCCCTTTTCTCTTTCTTCTTCTCCTCTACATTTGGAATAATTCCAGTAGGGCCTAAGCTTATAGTTCAACGCGTGCACTGTGCAACACCGAAAATACAAACCACACAATCATGTCGAATGCGATGATGTCAATCAGTCGTCGATGCTGAGAGGCGTCGAAAGCCACTCATCTGAATTCGTGAAGACAGATGTATGTGGAATAGAGCTGCATACAGTGTATCGTATATATATATATATATATATATATATATATATATATATATATATATATAATTGATATATACATGTACCATATAACTATTGGTCCCTTCAGGAACAGTCTTCCTCCAGCCCTGCTAGCTGCTGACTCAGTTGACTCATTCGAATCTGGACTCATGACTTGCATGATCAATTTTGCAAGGCCCATCCTGATGTTAGTATAGTAGACCTGTATGAGACTACAACTGTCAAACGCCGACCTAGTTCAGCTAAAAATTCAATGCTTGATCTGTGATCAAGTGTTTTAAGAGCATTGAATCGCTGGATCATAATACTGATGCGATTATTATTATTATTATTGTTATTATTAGTATTATTATTATTATTATTATTATTATTATTATTATTATTATTATTATTATTATTAATATTACTATTATTATTATAATCATCATCATCATCATCATCATCATCATTTTATCGTTATGTTTTAAATTATTATCATTATTAACCATTAAATTCCAGGACTGAAGACATACTCAGCAATTCAGTCTTGGAACTTGATAATGGATTCAAATCAATTTTCTTTTCATCACAAGGATGAACGAAGAGTACGACTGGATGAACTTTCTAATTCCGTTTGTCTAAACGAGAGCTAAGACTTATACATCGGATGAAAAAGTAGACGCCATAATATTATAAGTTCACAATCGACAATAATTAACCCAAGTTCCAAGTCCACAGAGACTTCAGTGTTGGAATTTTGGCCGTCTGCGGTGCGTGCGTACGTGCGTTCTGTATATCGTGTATAATTATATACATGTATATGCATTGTATATGCATTGGTCGTATACATATGAGTCGACTTTATAACCTCTGCGGAATCTACGCAAAGTGCACATTGCCATCTGGCGCTAACAGCTTCCATCAACAATTAAAGCTACGGCAGCGGGTGTTTCCACGAAGTATAGATGAACCAACAGACGGAACAACCGACTCATTTATTGACAGATTGACTGACAGACTGACTGACTGATTGACTGACAGACAGACAGAGAGACTGACTGACTGACTGATTGACAGACAGACAGACAGTCAGACAGAGAGACTGACTGACTGACTGACTGACTGGCTGGCTGGCTGACTGACTGACTGGCTGGCTGACTGACTGACTGACTGACAGACAGACAGACAGACAGACTGACTGACTGACTGACTGACTGACTGACTGACTGACTGACTGACTGACTGACTGACGCTTGCTTAACATGTTGCTCTACATGGACTTCTGTCATAATGCCATTGGACGTGTAGATGGTACACAGCGCGTAGTGATATACATGTATATTCACGTGATTGAACGGCATCATCAAGTCGGTCTTCTGTGACAACTACATATATAAGAGATTGGTTTGCTCCACTTGCTTTTAAATATGAATCCGTCGCTGCTGACACTGCAGCAGCATTCAGCATCCTTGAGCAGCTCTCATGATGGCGTCGGACATGCTGCTGGAATCCGCCGTCGAAGAAAGAAGTGCACGAGACGCTGCATGGTCCTTTAAAAGTGGCGGCCAAACAAGGACGATGTCAAGAGAGACTATATCCATGGGTGAAGAACAGAACAATAGCAGGTAGAATCCTTTATACACAGAGAGAGGAGCGGTCCAGGTAGAAATGCATCGAAACCCTGCATGCAGTATATAATTACATGTATGTGTCCGAAGGAACTTGTTTCGATTAGACCCGCAAGGTATATATCCAAAGGCAATAACTTATATAGACCTGCTATAACTATATAGTAGATATACATGCAGATATACGTAGATATATAGGTACACTGGTACACATATAGGCCTACATGTGTCTGTCTGTATATCTATAGTCTGTCTGTCTGTATGTATGTATGTCTCTCTCTCTCTCTATCTGTATATCTCACTATTGCTCTTTGTCTCTCTATCTCTCTGCCTTTGTCTGTCTCTGTCTGTCTGTCTGTCTGTCTGTCTCTCTGTCTCTCTCTTTCTGTGTGTGTGTGTGTGTGTCTCTCTCTCTCTCTCTCTCTCTCTCTCTCTCTCTCTCTCTCTCTCTCTCTCTCTCTCTCTCTCTCTCTCTCTCTCTCTCTCTCTCTCTCTCTCTCTCTCTCTCTCTCCTCTCTCTCTCTCTCTCTCTCTCTCTCTCTCTCTCTCTCTCTGACTTCATTGCCTGGAATATCTAGAACTGCAATCTCCAAAGCATTGGGTATAGATTCTGTTATGCTAGGGAGAAAAGCCTTCGTTTATCTCCTACGCAAACAGTCGTCTATGTATTATT
Organism: Lumbricus rubellus; assembly: GCA_945859605.1. Classification (NCBI taxonomy): domain Eukaryota; kingdom Metazoa; phylum Annelida; class Clitellata; order Crassiclitellata; family Lumbricidae; genus Lumbricus; species Lumbricus rubellus. Next base: position 22,032,077 of record OX243817.1, read on the forward strand.
ATGACAACCGATACACATGCAATGTGATCATGCACAACCGACTCTCATGCATGTATGATTGTATGAGCAATGACGGTCATGTATACAGAATTGTTGTATACATTATGCATGTTATACAGTTCGACTGTATATACTTCTAAAAATAACGTCTGCAACTGCTGCATGTACAGTAACAGATGCTATCTCTGCATGTACAAGTTGTTCTATGATAAACGTATTATGTGGTCAATTTCCTGCCTATGATGATTCTGATGATGATGATGATGATGATGATGATGATGATGATGGTGGTGGTGGTGGTGGTGGTGGTGGTGGTGATGGTGGTGGTGGTGGTAGTGCTAGTTTAATCATCATGCCACCAGCACACCACACCCACCACCACTATCACCATCGCCACCATCATCATCATCATCATCATCATCATTATTATTATTATTACTACACTTGTTGTTGTTGTTATTTCTATTTTTACTACTGCTACTACTATGCAATATGCATGTTATACTACTATTATACTACAACTACTACACTTATTGGTATTGTAATTGGATGTTTTCGTGTACATCTGGCAAAGAAAGAAGCCCTCAGCAGAATAAGTGCTGTGTCGACTTCAACAGCGGTTCGTGTTTATTCGAAACAGCAAATGAGTCGTCGGCTGAGGCGGCGTTTCACTCAAGTGGTCGTCGGATGTAGGGGGAGGGGCACTTGAGATTGTACTGTTCCTCTTATTCACTACCAGTCCCCCTATACTTCTTCCTCCTCGTTCTTCTCCTTTCCCTACCTCCTCCTCTTCCTCCTCTTCCTCCTCCTCGTCTTCCTTCTCCTCCTTCTCTTCCTCCTCTTCCTCCTTCTCCTCGTCGTCGTCCTCCTCCTCCACCTCCTCTTTCTCGTCGTCCTCTTCCTCCTCTTTTTTCTTCTCCTCCTCATCCTCTTATTCTCATTCTAACTTCTGCATGCACGTCTCTGTTCATCTGTCTCGTTCTCCTGTTCCTTCGCGTTCTTATCCACTTAGTCTCGTTCTTAGCCGCGTTCTCTCTTTCCACTTTCCACTTCACGTCATCCTCCTTTTTCACTCTCCACTTCCTTCTCTATATAAGCTTACTCATTCATCTTCTTCTTCTCCAACAAACGCCAAAAATTTATTTGAGAGTCTTTGGAAAAACATCGCCCGATAAGAAGGAAGGAAGGACGTGTATGCTATATATATATATATATATATAATATATATATATATTATATATATATATATACGGTGGGCTGCAGGAGAAGGAAAGAGATAATACATCACTGGGTGTAACAAGCACTTCAAGTTTTTCTCGTGTATGTTATAGCTTTGGAACCCCCAGGCTCCTGTCTGATATACCACCACGCATAGACATGCAAACACACATAATATCATGTACACTGCATGTATACACGAAATTGTATATACAATAAAATACTGTAAGTTTGTTTGACTTGTATTTATTTGTAAATTTATACTCTGTATATATAGACTAACTTAGCAGCATGCCAGCATGTATCGAGTGCCCTTCCTAAGGAGATGCCCACATGGACATACAGGTGGATCCAGGGAGTGGAGTGGTCGCGGGTATACTATAGTCTATTTCACTGGTACATCAACAGTCTATAGCTAGGGTGTAATTTAACTGTAGGCTATTTCAAATGACTCGAGTTGCCTGAGCATTTGCGTAAACAGTATAGGTCTACCTGACTCATTGGTTCCCTCTGATTAAATTTTTGCATTTGCATGTCCAAACTGTTGTGAATGTACCGAAAGAGGAATTGTGATGCTTCACTAATTTCACTGACCTGCAGTTCAAATTTGCTTTAATTACCAGAAGACGTTCAGATTAAAGGATCTCGCCCATCTGACCCTCTGACCCTCTGACCAAACATGCATACAGTCAATCGTTACAGTGCAGGGTACACTATAAATCATGGTGGATTCGGTAGTGCGAAATTGTAATTATGATCACCATAAAAAGCTCAAGTTACAACGTTCGCCATAAATCGCCCTCTGCCCTGGTTACTGTTATGACTGACCTGGCTGCAAAAAATTTGTGGCTCAGCCACTGATGAGATGCCTTGAGATTGCTGAAGATATCGTGCATGGGAGATGGACAAAGACGAGTGAAGGAAACGCGTTGCCCGATGTGCAGTAGACCTACCTACAGCAGCAAGAGATAGACTAAGTGCTAAGTAAGTAATTTATAAATTCCTCGCAGATGCTTCAGTCGTCCGAGTCCATATAATCACAAACAAATGTGCATCAAGGAAGTGAAACGTATACAAAACTAATTAATTACTTAATTATTCACAATTTTAAGTGAACATAAAAAACACCTACACTCCTACAGTATGAAACTGTTGGCTCCATGGCGTTTCGTATATAGCCTGTATGCAGCATTCCAGTTCATTTATAATATACTAGCTGTACCCAGCCACGCTTTGCTGTGGCATAAAAGACCTTCCGTCTCCCTCCCAATGATAGAGCCCAATAATGATGAAAGGCCTTTTTTGCGACTCGCTTATGACGTCACAGCGCGCGACCTCATTGATGTTTCGTCTGCTGTGTTTGGGGACTTTCTGAAATCTGACAGTTTTGTTGAATTTGCAAATGGCGGTCGAACGTATTGCAAAGTTCACTTTTTGTGTAAAATATTGGGTTTTTTCGGGGGAAAAAAATCTTAAGACACGGTGCTATTGGAATGGAAGGTTTTGGTAAATTTTCACAACAATCGATACGTAACTTTGGGCGTGATTTAATTACTAACTATTGGACAGTTTCATTTTTATATATATATATGATTTGTCGATTGTGGTACGGAATACAATTATATAGTATTATTGCCTTGTCTTGTAGATAAACAGAGTGTTACCTGTAATCGTGTTAGTTCCTGTAGCGAAGGCTGCTGCCTATTATAGTCTACTTTCAGCTCACTGTATCAAACCATTGCAAGCTGGCCACAATAGCTTACCCTAAAGTAGACATGCTTTATCAGACAGCAACAGACAGCTATGCAGTTTGTATAGGCCTATATCCATTACCCATGCACATAAGCCTACCAATGTTGGCCTACTTAAGAGATTCCAACGTCGGGCTTTTTTAACGATCTGCACACGGGCACCATAAAAATCATGGCAACCGAATAAAGAGGGCGAAGCAGCGAAGCCAACGAGTTTACTGAATTGTGAGGAGGTTGCAGGATGATCGTATAAGACTCTGTCACGAAATGCGCACGAACGCCGAATCGTCTCTCGCTACCCTACCACCACAGAACCAACCTTTTATTCGGAAGATGGCGCTGGTTAACTCGGGTCAGTTAAACCAGCGGTTCTCAACCGGGGGTCCGCGGACCCCTGGGGGTCCGCGGCCATCTGCCTGGGGGTCCGCGAGCTCCGGCCATCTGCCTGGGGGTCCGCGAGCTAGTCCTGAAAATTATATATTTCTTATTTAAAAACATAGAAACAGATAAATTCTTGTCAATTTTTCAATATAGGCTAATATTATATACTTTTCAATGGTGACATGAAAGTAATGATACGCTGATTAATGACAAATTCATCTGTTTTAGATGGGTCCGTTTTGAACCAAATCATTAAACTGACTAGTGACATTAGGCCTACATTGAAGATGTAGGCCTAATGTTGCATTCATGCAAGAGTCAGCTTGTTGCAATGTTGCATAAGTGTTTCGAGCAGATAAACTTAGTCCAAGTTAAAATAAAATACAGTTTTTTTCTAATAAATTTAATCTTATTAGTAATATAGATGTGTATACTACAGAATCGTAATCGTAATCTCGAGACTTCTACAGCGCCCAAAAAAGCGAAGTCGCGGGAACCAGCTTATTCACAGGTGCTTAATCAAAACAAAATCGATAGGCAGCGGGTCAAGTCCGGAGAGTCAGGCAGGCAGATTCCTCAGGAGTGCAGAGGCATAGCTATGCTATATTATGGCATAGGCCTACATGTAGGCCTAGTATTATACAGTATTATACAGTCGCACAGTCACGATCACCAAATTTTGTTGGGGGTCCGTGACCGGAACCAAAAATTAAAAAAGGGTCCGTGAGTGTGAAAAGGTTGAGAACCGCTGAGTTAAACTCGTCTCCAGTAATAACTTTTATCTGTCTACCATACAACGAATTGTCATCACACAGCGTACATGTTGTGGCAGGCTGAAATTAAACGAATATCATCATCATCATCATCATCATCATCATCATCATCATCATCATCATCATCAACCACACCACCACCCAAAACCACCACCACCAGCATCACACCCACCACCACCACCACCACCACCACCACCACCACCACCCACCTCCGCAATTCTTAGAGGACCATTTGCATTATACCTGAATATACGACCATGACATAATTTTGAGGTTAACTGCTGGTTCAAAATCAGAATGACAAAACATCATAGCACCTTATGGGCCTACCAGTGTAAGAATTGTGGAAAAATAACTGGGGGTTGGACCATTATCCACTTGGAATCGGTGTGTAAAAAACCGACTTTAACATGGGGCTCTAAGAAAGACTGGGGGGTTGAAACCCCCAACCCCCTAGCAATTCTCGCCCAGGGGCCTACTGCATATTAATTATCTGCAGTTGTGTGGTGTGTTTTGTTATAATTTCTGCAAACAGGCCAAGGCTGAAACCGCATAATCACACCATGTGGTACCTAAATACCATTCCATATTTACATATTACAGCAGCGTAGATAATTATTATTCAGGGCCAAATATTGGGTTTGGTCATTTCGTGCCAAGCACCACTTACAAGTACCTGTATGCATGTTCCTGCACATTGTTTTGGAGAGCTTCTACTAAAGCTTTCACGCATATCTGCAGCAAAAACCTTGCTCATAGCAATCTTTCTCCAGATCCTGGAACAATCTGGAGGAGGGATGCATTTCCAGGAGTATGCTCATCCATCATACATATAATTATGTATTATGAAGAATATGTATTGCATATTAAAGAGACGATGAATGTATTATTAGTTCTTATAACAGTCTTCTTTCAAAGAAGTTCTAAAGGATTTTGCAATCACAAAATTATATATAGCCTATATTCCCGGTGATTTACAAGAGTGTGTATCGACCCAAAAAATTTCCTCTCTTATTATGCATTCATAATTATATAGCCTAAATATATATCATATTATATATATTATATTAGGCCTAGTGATAAGCTTATATATTTTTCTCGTGTTAGACATGGATCGATATGAATATACATTATACACATTATATATAATTTATATGTATGTGGCGGCCTCTGACGGTTGGTGTTTTCAAGGATATGCGACTGAACTGCAGACTGAATAAGCGGAAGAACTCCTCTGCAGCAGAGATGATAACTCTTATCACTTGTTCGTCTGTCCAACCGTGTGCTTGTCTACGTGTGTTTGCCTGCTTGTGCTTCTACGTGTGCACTCGTGTCAGGTGAATAACGTTCCTGCGTAAGTGTATACACAGGCCCTTGTATGAAGTGCATGCATGGACGGACGGTATATTTTAAAGGCGGTCATACCTTTGCTTTATCGGCTGCATGCCAACCAAGCCTCTACTTTCACACCACCAGCATGCGACCGACTGTAATATGCATCAACGTTGCCACTCTCAAAAATAAAATAAAAACCCAAGCTGGAGCGCCGAAAAACCCAAGAAAACCCAAGTTGCCCAAATCGTCCGAAAATGTCACAAATTTCCCATCCGAAAATTCTGATGACCCTTTTTTAGTCATCCGGCCCAAATCTTCCCGACATGTCCGCAATGTCCTGAATTTTTACCAAAAAAACAAGTTTTCCCCGAAAAACCCCATTTCCCAAGTTCGGATAAAAAAAACTAGATTTTTTTGGACGGAAAAGAAACCAAGAAAAAACCCAAGTTCTTCCCAAAAAACCCATTTTCCAAGTTCGGATCTAAAAACCCAAGATCTTGGGGGGGGAAACCCAATGAGTGGCAACGCTGATACGCATATCGGGACTGCAGCCGCAAGCACTCATCTACCCACCCCCGTAGACTTGCACGAAGTCAGATTATTCTGATCTGGTTTTCTCCTATGCATGCGAAAGATAGCGGTGAAGGTAAAATAGGCTTGCGTGTATGCTGTGTTTTTCACCACTTAGCATTTTTAACGAGATGGGTGCTGAAAAGTTTAGGACCTAACACTTTTTTACACATGCATGCACCCAGCGAAGATGTTTACAGGATAACTCCATAGATTAAGTTTCTGGTCATTAACTCGGCCACGGCAAGGTTAACCTCTTAATTGTCTCCGGCAGCAAGGCAACGAACGTATACCCTTATAATAATACACCACCGCGCCCCATTATATATAATTAATTATTAATATATTGTCGCTGACGTTTACACAATGTATACATTATAAAACATAATTATAAGCTTATAGACCTAAAAGTATAGACTTGCAGTAGGTCTACATCGATGTGCTGCTGGTGTGTATATGACAAGAAAGCTGTCGGCTTGTTTGTCTACAGCTAAGACTGAGTTGGCCTGTAAGTGGCCTACCGCGATCTGTCACAGTCTGTCTATATTGACCTATTGCTTAGGTACGTGTCGATGTTATTTACCCACATACATGTACAGGGTGGGCCAAAAAAAAATACCCCCCCTAAGATTTTTGCCGATATCTTGACCAAAAGTAAGAATTTCGGAATGAAATTTTACAGTCTTAAAGACAATTCATATTTACACCAGATGGCCGGATTTCATTAAAATATTTCAAACAGAACAAATGTTATGCCACTTTTAGTGAGGCCACCCACCGTTTTTTGACGATTCAAAAACGCGACGCGACAAAAAGTAATAAAAATTCAATCTAATTATTCTAGCCAATATCTTGGCCAAAAGTAAGAATATCGAAATGAAATTTTACAGGCTTAAAGACATTTCATATCTGCGTATTAAGGTCAGATTTCATCAAAATATTTCCAAAGCAACAAAAGTTATACCACTTTTAGGGAGGCCACCCCCCAATTTTTGACAATTCAAAGACGTAACGCAGCAAAAACACGATTTTATTAAGTCTCATCTCAAATAATTATTATCAAATAGCCTTGATATTGACAGATGATCATTATTATTACTATTTAAAAAATAAACAGGGTACCAGCGTAGCTGCACGACACTGAGAAGTCACTAAGCAAGATGACAATCAAATTGGTAAATAAGGAATCTGTCAGATTAATCAGGGGTCCATCAAGAACTTTGCAAAGAGACTCAAAAGAAGTGTTGGCACTGGTGTTGGGTACATTGAACACAAGTTGTGAAGCACTATAGCCAGTTTCATTTGACAACAGTTACTTAAGATGAGACTTAATGAAATCGTGTTTGTGCTACTTTTTGTTGCGTTTCGTTTTTGAATCGTCAAAAACGGTGGGTGGTCCCGCTAAAAGTGGTATAACTTGTGTTGTGTTTGAAATATTTTGATGAAATCAGGTCATAATGTGTAAATATGAATTGCCTTTAAGCACGTAAAATTTCATTTCGAAATTCCTACTTTTGGTCAAGATATTGGCAAAAAACCTAATTTTTTTGCGTTTCGTTTTTGAATCGTCAAAAAACGGGGGGTGGCCTCACTAAAACTGATATAACTTTTGGTCTGTTTGGTATATTTAGATTAAATCTGGCCATCATGTGTAAATATGAATTGCCTTTAAGACTGCAAAATTTCATTTCAAAATTCTTACTTCTGGCCAAAATATTGGCAAAAAACCTAGGGGGGGTCTTTTTTTTGGCCCACCCTGTATATATATACATATATATATATATATATGGGTACATTATATAGCCTATATGTAGGCCTATAAGCTATATAATGTCCATATATAATATACATCAGAGTGTATATATACATGTACAGGCTACATGAGAATGTGCTTGCGTTTTGCACTGCACCGGTATAGCTTATGTGTGTATACTGTGAACCTACGTGTGTATAAGCCTAACTAAATGACGGCGATATATTATACATAATAAAGTGATAATATTCTATTTCTTTATAAGCCTATAAAATTATATCAATACTATAAAATTAGTCCCAACGGTTTTGTCAATCTGTAGTAACTGCATGGTATTTCAATATGTAAAACATTCGTTCCAGTCACTTTGGTTCTACGTGCGTGCAACAGCCTACCAACCGAGACCTTTCCAAAAGTATATGGTCCGGGGCTGAATTCCGGAAGCAGTTCTAAGTATTTTTCTTTAAACAAAAATTGACGGGCTATAGTTTTCGCCATCTATTCTTGGAAGAGGTCTTATGCCATAACGTCATCCACATGTAGGCCTACATGGACAACATGGACAACACCGATATTAATTGCTTATTATAAATCAAATCTTTGTCTAACAGTTACTTATACTATGACAATGAAAAATTTCCTCAGAGTAATGTGTTTTGTTTATCAGAGCATGGTTCACTAACTGCATGATTAAGCTTTTGTTCTGTAAATGATTTTAGCATCATATATTGGCAGTCTCTCAGCCTCTGTGTTATATAGGTAATAAGGCAATAATAAAGGTGGGGCTATATAGGTAAGCGCGTATACATATATGAAATATATAATACATAATATATTTCCTTAATTATATATATTATATAATAAATATATAGCAAGAGATAGACAGAGATAGACAGACAGAGGGAGAGAGACACAGACAGACAGAGTTTTCTTTGTTCCTATAATACATGTATATACTTTGTTGTGTTATTGCGTCACTCACATCATTGGTTGATTACATTTGAACACCTGATCCATTAACTCACCTAAATCCGACTCTATTATATAATTATACGTCGCTTCCTTTATTTCTTTCTTTGTCCTCTGCAGCCCTTTGTCTTTCGCGCCCATCTAGACATCTGTCTGCATGTCCTGCTAATTGTCTGCCTGTATGTCCGTCTGCGTGTCTGTGCGTTTGACAGGCATCGTGTATCAAGAGTTACGTATGAGCTGCTAATTAAAGGAATCCCTTCTGGTGCAATATAAATAGGCTGAGAGCTGATTTATATATAGGCTGCATTTCTCAACTGGTGCCATAATTAAAACTGGAATGACGGAAGGTGGAGGGATGGGAGTGACCCTTTGACTGAGACTCGGTCGGAAGAGGAGGAGAAGCAGGAGGAAGAGGTCCGTGGAACTGGTAATTTAAGTGATACAATCGTGAAGCAGCATCAGCAGCAGTAAAATAGCATCATCTACAGCATCTGGCTGCAGTCAAAATGACATTCTATCGACTGCAGTATAGCTTGAGATGCTGACAACTTTATCACACAGATGTCCGCTGAGTCAACGGCGCTGAATCGACGTTGTCCGACTTGGAAGCAAGAGAAAGCGGCACGTCATCTCTCTCCGCTTTCTCTCTGTGTCTGTCTGTGTCTGTGTCTGTCTGTCTGTCTGTCTGTCTGTCTGTCTGTCTGTCTGTCTGTGTGTCTGTCTGTCTGTCTCTCTCTCTCTCTCTCTCTCTGTGCAGATGTGGATTCTCAGTCTTTCCCAGTTATTTACCGATCATCTACAAGACGCCCATTAGAGCTGTGACAAGACAACTACAAGACGCCCATTACAGTTGTAACAAGACGCCCATTTACCAGACGCCCAGTAGAGTTGTAACAAGACAACTACAAGACGCCCATTAGAGTTGCAACAAGACGCCCATTTACCAGACGCCCAGTAGAGTTGTAACAAGACAACTACAAGACGCCCATTAGAGTTGTAACAAGACAACTACAAGACGCCCAATAGAGCTGTGACAAGACGCCCCTTCTATATATACAAGAGTAACAAGACGCCCAATGGGGTTTAACTAGACGCCCATTAGAATTGTAACAAGACGCCCCATCTACACGACGCCCATCTTCAAGACGCCCATTAGAGTTGCAACAAGACGCTCCATGATCTACAAGACGCCCCTTGCTTCGTTTTGATGAACACCCTTTAACCCAATAGCACCACATTTGTTAGCCATCTGGACCGAGATGCACAAGAGGGTATAACTCATACTCTTTGCGT